>JASUUG010001139.1:0-297310 GCA_030449905.1 Luvunga scandens | reverse complement strand
GGACCAACTCGTCCGATTCAGGCAAAACAAGAGAAAGAAGTGGAAGGTAGGTGTGGATCTCAGTTTTTGGTCCAAGAATACGATGCAACGGCAAGGACCGTCTGCTCACATTTTGGCCAATTGCTCGCCCGCGGCCATGGCACGCGGCCACCCCGTGGCCAAGGCCAAGGCATAGGGCCACGCTCGAGCTCCCTATCCTTGCCCCGGGAGCGCGGCCCAAGTGTGTGTTGTGTGTGTGCGAGAGTGTGCGACGTGCCTTGGTCGCAAGCATGTGCTGCATTTCGAGCAAGGCACGAAGCCAGCCCGCGGCCAAGGCCAAGGAACGCAGCCACCCCGCAGCCAAGGCCAAGGCCATGGCACCCGGCCACCCCGCGGCCAAGGCCTAGGCACGCAGCCACCCCGCGGCCAAGGCCAAGGCCATGGCACCCAGCCACCCAGCGGCCAAAGCCTAGGCACGCAGCCACCCCTAGGCCAAGGCCGTATGGTGTAGCTTACGGATCTTGGCCAACTTTCGCATTTCCGGGGTGGGGCAGGATTTTGGGGTGATGCATTAGATATGTGCGACAGTCGAACGTCGGAGAAGACGGGAGTCGATTCCGAGGTCCGAACCTCGTTTTCCATCTAATTTAACGAACGTGCGGGGTTACGAAAAGGGAACGAAACGTGCCCGCGAATTGGTCCGGTTGTGGTAGAACTGAGCCGGGGGCCTCGTCACGGTGCTAGTACTGTTTTCCTCTCGAAGAAATGGCGAAAATAATGCGGGAGGCCCTGCGCCCATTTTTCCGCCCGAAAAGGCCAAAATCCGTGAGCGCAGTCCAAGTGTGTGTTGTGTGTGTACGAGAGTGTGCGACGTGCCTTGGTCGCGAGCATGTGCTGCATTTCGAGCAACGCTCGTAGCCAGCCCGCGGCCAAAGCCAAGGCACGCGGCCACCCCGCGGCCAAAGCCAAGGCCATGGCACCCAGCCACCCCGCGGCGAAGGCCTAGGCACGCAGCCACCCCGCGGCCAAGGCCTAGGCACGCATCCACCACGCGGCCATGGCCTAGGCACGCAGCCACCCCGCGGCCATGGCCTAGGCATGCAGCCACCCCGCGGCCTAGGCCGTGTCCTGTAGCTCGCGGATCTTGGCCAACTTTCGCATTTTTCCGCCAGAAAAGGCCAAAATCCGTGAGCTATAGCACACGGATTGCGGCCAAATTTCGCGTTTCGGGGGCGGCGTGGAATTTTTGGCTGGCGTGGTCGGGTTTGGTGGGAGTCGGTGGCGGGAGGAAATGGAATCCAATTCCGAGCTCCCAAACTCGTTTTACGGCCATTTTACCGCCAGAGAACGGGTCCCCAAACGGGTGGACCAACTCGTCCGATTCAGGCAAAACAAGAGAAAGAAGTGGAAGGTAGGTGTGGATCTCAGTTTTTGGTCCAAGAATACGATGCAACGGCAAGGACCGTGTGCTCACATTTTGGACAACTGCGGCCACCCCGTGCCCAAGGCCAAGGCACACGGCCACGCTCGAGCTCCCTATCCTTGCCCTGGGAGCGCGTCCCAAGTGTGTGTTGTGTGTGCGCGAGAGTGTGCGACGTGCCTTGGTCGCAAGCATGTGCTGCATTTCGACCAAGGCACGCAGCCACCCCGCGGCCAAGGCTAAGGCCATGGCACCCGGCCACCCCGCGGCCAAGGCCAAGGCCATGGCACCCAGTCACCCAGTGGCCAAGGCCAAGCCACGCAGCCACCCCATGGCCAAGGCCAAGGCACGCAGCCACCCCGTGCAAAGGCCAAGGCCATAGCACCCCGTAGCCAAGGCCAAGGCCATGGCACCCAGCCACGCCGCTGCCAAGGCCTAAGCACGCAGCCACCCCGCAGCCAAGGCCGTGTGCTGTAGCTCACGGATCTTGACCAACTTTCGCGTTTCCGGGGCGGGGCGGGATTTTGGGGTGATGCATTAGATACGTGCGACAGTCGAACGTCGGAGAAGACGGGAGTCGATTCCGAGGTCTGAACGTCGTTTTACGTCTGATTTAGCGAACGTGCGGGGGTGCGAAAAGGGGCCGAAACGTGGCCGCGAATTGGTCCGGCTGTGGTAGAACTGGGCCGGGGGCCTCCTCACGGTGCTAGTACTGTTTTCCTCTCGAAGAAATGGCAAAAATAATGCGGGAGGTCCTGCGCCCATTTTTCCGCCCGAAAAGGCCAAAATCCATGAGCTATAGCACACGGATTGCGGCCAAATTTCGCGTTTCGGGGGCGGCGTGGGATTTTTGGCTTTCGTGGTCGGGTTTGGTCGGAGTCGGTGGCGGGAGAAGAGGGAATCCAATTCCGAGCTCCGAAACTCATTTTACGGCCATTTTACCGCCAGAGAACGGGTGCCCAAACGGGTGGACCAACTCGTCCGATTCAGGCAAAACAAGAGAAAGAAGTGGAAGGTAGGTGTGGATCTCAGTTTTTGATCCAAGAATACGAAGCAACGGCAAGGAACGTGTGCTCACATTTTGGCCAAATGCTCGCCCCCGGCCAAGGCACGCGGCCACCCCGCGGCCAAGGCCCAGGCACAGGGCCACGCTCGAGCTCCCTATCCTTGCCCCGGGAGCGCGGCCCAAGTGTGTATTGTGTGTGCGCGAGAGTGTGCGACTTGCCTTGGTCGCGAGCATGTGCTGCATTTCGAGCATGGCACGCAGCCAGCCCGCGGCCAAGTCCAAGGCCATGGCACCCAGCCAGCCCGCGGCCAAGGCCTAGGCACGCAGGCACTCCGCGGCCAAGTCCGTGTACTATAGCTCACGGATCTGGCCAACTTTCGCGTTTCCGGGGCGTGACGGGATTTTGGGGTGATGCATTAGATACGTGCGACAGTCGAACGTCGGAGAAGACGGGAGTCGATTCCGAGGTCCGAACCTCGTTTTACGTCTGATTTACCGAACGTGCGGGGGTGCGACAAGGGGACGAAACGTGCCCGCGAATTGGTCCGGTTGTGGTAGAACTAGGCCGGGGGCCTCCTCACGGTGCTAGTACTATTTTCCTCTTGAAGAAATGGCGAAAATAATGCGGGAGGCCCTGCGCCCATTTTTCCGCCCGAAAAGGCCAAAATCCATGAGCTATAGCACACGGATTGCGGCCAAATTTCGCGTTTCGGGGGCGGCGTGGGATTTTTGGCTGGCGTGGTCGGGTTTGGTGGGAGTCGGTGGCGGGAGAAAACGGAATCCAATTCCGAGCTCCGAAACTCGTTTTACGGCCATTTTACCACCAGAGAACAGGTGCCCAAACGGGTGGGCCAACTCGTCCGATTCAGGCAAAACCGGAGAAAGAAGTGGAAGGTAGGTGTGGATCTCAGTTTTTGGTCCAAGAATACGAAGCAACGGCGAGGACCGTGTGCTCACATTTTGGCCAAATGCTCGCCCGCGGCCAAGGCCAAGGCCAAGGCACGCGGCCACCCCGCGGCCAAGGCCAATGCACAGGGCCACGCTCGAGCTCCCTATCCTTGCCCCGGGAGCGCGGCCCAAGTGTGTGTTGTGTGTGCGCGAGAGTGTACGACGTGCCTTTGTCACGAGCATGTGCTGCATTTCGAGCAAGGCACGCAGCCAGCCCGCGGCCAAGGTCAAGGCACGCAGCTATGCCGCGGCCAAGGCCAAGGCTCGCCGGCCGCACGCAGCCCGCACGCGCGCGGCATCAACGGCCAATGCATATAGCGGGCATGGCCCAAGCATCTGTCCGACTTTGTTTGGACCGAAATTTTAGGAGGTGACGTATGTCGACCGAAGTTATCTTACGGGACTCAAAAGTGGGGGAAACAGCGCGGAAGCTCCGGGCCCCATTTTTCTGGCCAAAATGGCCAAAGACCGTGTGCTGTAGCTCGTGGATCTGGTCCAACTTTCGTGCCGCGGCCAATGCCCAGGTATGGTGCGGCCAACGCGCGCTCCCGAGGCAAGGATAGGGAGCTTGAGCGTGGCCCCGTGCCTTGGCCGTGAGCACCCGTTTTGCCCCCCACTCCCAGCATGCCACGTGAGGCCAAAAACACCTCTTTTCGTGCTATGAAATATTTTTCTCTTTCTATTTAATAGTATTTCACATTTTTTTCTACCATCATGGAAACAATCACACCGTAATATTTGAAGAGAATATTCGAAGCTTTAGCTCTCGCTTGAACCCCTAACATGTAGGTCAAAAATGCAAATAAATTTTCAAGCCTACCATTGAGACAACTTAAAATATCAATATACAACTCGCAAATAAAATTTATATTTGGATCTAAGATACAAATTAATTATAAATCAAATAATTAACGAATTCACATCACAATTGGACATTTAAGTTGCTGCTTTCTGTGGTCAAATCCAAATTAAAATGTCTTATTGTTGAAAAAAGTTAGGGTTAAAAAATTCGTGCTACAAAAAATGTGTGAAAACATAAGAGAAACACAAAATTAAGGTTCGGGAAAGCCCCGCAAGCTCCTACGAGAGGCCATGCGCCCATTTTTCCGCCCGAAAAGGCCAAATTCCATGAGCTATATAGCACACGGATTGTGGCCAAATTTAGTGTTTCGGGGGCGGCGTGGGATTTTTGGCTGGCGTGGTCGGGTTTGGTGGGAGTCGGTGGCGGGAGAAAACGGAATCCAATTCCGAGCTCCGAAACTCGTTTTACGGCCATTTTACCGCCAGAGAACGGGTGCCCAATCGGGTGGGCCAACTCGTCTGATTCAGGCAAAACCGGAGAAAGAAGTGGAAGGTAGGTGTGGATCTCAGTTTTTGGTCCAAGAATACGAAGCAACGGCGAGGACCGTGTGCTCACATTTTGGCCAAATGCTCGCCCGCGGCCAAGGCACGCGGCCACCCCGCGGCCAAGGTACGCGGCCACCCCGAGGCCAAGGCCAAGGCACAGGGCCACGCTCGAGCTCCCTATCCTTGCCCCGGGAGCGCGGCCCAAGTTTGTGCTGTGTGTGCACGAGAGTGTGCGACGTGCCTTGGTCGCGCGCATGTGCTGCATTTCGAGCAAGGCACGCAGCCAGCCCGCGGCCAAGGCCAAGGCCATGGCACACAGCCACCCCGCGGCCAAGGCCTAGGCACGCGGCCACCCCGCGGCCAAGGCCAAAGCCATGAATTAGTCCGGTTATGGTACAACTGGGCCGGGGGCCTCCTCACGGTGCTAGTACTGTTTTGCGCTCGAAGAAATGGCGAAAATAATGCGGGAGGCCCTGCGCCCATTTCTCCTCCCGGAAAGGCCAAAATCCATGAGCTATAGCACACGGATTGCGGCCAAATTTCGCGTTTTGGGGGCGGCGTGGGATTTTTGGCGGGCGTGGTCGGGTTTGGTGGGAGTCGGTGGCGGGAGGAAATGGAATCCAATTCCGAGCTCCCAAACTCGTTTTACGGCCATTTTACCGCCAGAGAACGGGTGCCCAAACGGGTGGGCCAACTTGTCAGATTCAGGAAAAACCGGAGAAAGAAGTGGAAGGTAGGTGTGGATCTCAGTTTTTGGTCCAAGAATACGAAGCAACCGCGAGGACCGTGTGCTCACATTTGGGCCAAATGCTCGCCTGCGGCCAAGGCCAAGGCCAAGACACGCGGCCACCCAGCGGCCAAGGCCAAGGCACAGGGCCACACTCGAGCTCCCTATCCTTGCCCGGGGAGCACGGCCCAAGTGTGTGTTGTGTGCGCGCGAGAGTGTGCGACGTGCCTTTGTCGTGAGCATGTGCTGCATTTCGAGCAAGGCACGCAACCAGCCCGCGGCCAAGGCCAAGGCACGAAGCCACCCCTTGGCCAAGGCCAAGGCCGTGGCACCCAGCCACCCCGCGGCCATGGCACCCAGCCACCCCGCGGCCAAGGCCAAGGCATGCAGCCACCCCGTGGCCAAGGCCAAGGCACTCAGCCACCACGTGGCCAAGGCCAAGGCCATGGCACGCAGCCACGCCGCTGCCAAGGCCTAGGCAAGCAGCCACCCCGCGGCCAAGGCCGTGTGCTGCAGCTCATGCATCTTGGCCAACTTCGTGTTTCCGGGGCGGTGCGGGATTTTGCGGTGATGCATTAGATACGTGCGACAGTCGAATGTCAGAGAAGACAGGAGTCGACTCCGAGGTCCGAACCTCATTTTACGGCCGATTTACTGAGCGTGCAGGGGTGTGACAAGGGGACGAAATGTGCCCGCAAATTAGTCCGGTTGTGGTAAAACTGGGCCGGGGGCCTCCTCACGGTCCTAGTACTGTTTTACGCTCGAAGAAATGGCGAAAATAATGTGGGACGCCCTGCGCCCATTTTTCTGCCTGAAAAGGCCAAAATCCGTGAGCTATATAGTACACGGATTGCGGCCAAATTTCGTTTTTCGGGGGGCGGCGTGGGTTTTTTGGCTGGCGTGGTCGGGTTTGGTGGGAATCATTGGCGGGAGAAAACGGTATCCAATTCCGAGCTCCGAAACTAGTTTTACGGCCATTTTACCGCCAGAGAACGGGTTCCAAAGCAGGTGGGCCAACTCGTCCGATTCAGGCAAAACCGGAGAAAGAAGTGGAAGGTAGGTGTGGATCTCAGTATTTGTTTCAAGAATGCGAAGCAACGGCGAGGACCGTGTCCTCACTTTTTGGCCAAATGCTCGCCCGCGGCCAAGGCACGCGGCCACCCCGCGGCCAAGGCCAAGGCACAGGACCACGCTCGAGCTCCCTATCCTTGCCCCGGGAGCGCAGTCCAAGTCTGTGTTGTGTGTGTGCGAGAGTGTGTGACGTGCCTTGGTCGCGAGCATGTGCTGCATTCCGAGCAAGGCACGCAGCCAGCCCGCGGCCAAAGCCAAGG
Source organism: Luvunga scandens (assembly GCA_030449905.1). Taxonomy (NCBI): domain Eukaryota; kingdom Viridiplantae; phylum Streptophyta; class Magnoliopsida; order Sapindales; family Rutaceae; genus Luvunga; species Luvunga scandens. Next base: position 290,552 of record JASUUG010001139.1, on the reverse strand, counting down.
CACGCAGCCTCCCCTCGGCCAAAGCCAAGGCCATGGCACCCAGCCACCCTGCGGCCAAGGCCTAAGCACGCAGCCACCACGCGGCGAAGGCCTAGGCACGCAGCCACCCCGCGGCCTAGGCCGTGTGCTGTAGCTCGCGGATCTTGGCCAACTTTCGCTTTTTTCCGCCCGAAAAGGCCAAAATCCATGAGCTATAGCACACGGATTGCGGCCAAATTTCGCGTTTTGGGGGCGGCGTGGGATTTTTGGCGGGCGTGGTCGGGATTGGTGGGAGTCGGTGGCGGGAGGAAATGGAATCCAATTCCGAGCTCCCAAACTCGTTTTACGGCCATTTTACCGCCAGAGAACGGGTGCCCAAACGGGTGGGCCAACTTGTCAGATTCAGGAAAAACCGGAGAAAGAAGTGGAAGGTAGGTGTGGATCTCAGTTTTTGGTCCAAGAATACGAAGCAACGGCGAGGACCGTGTGCTCACATTTTGGCCAAATGCTCGCCCGCGGCCAACGTACGCGGCCACCCCGCGGCCAAGGCCAAGGCACAAGCCCACGCTCGAGCTCCCTATCCTTGCCCCGGGAGCGCGGCCCAAGTTTGTGCTGTGTGCGCGAGAGTGTGCGACGTGCCTTGGTCGCGAGCATGTGCTGCATTTCGAGAAAGGCACGCAGCCAGCCCGCGGCCAAGGCCAAGGCACACAGCCACCCCGCGGCCAAGGCCAAGGCCATGGCACACAGCCACCCCGCGGCCAAGGCCTAGGCACGCAGCCAGCCCGCGGCCAAGGCCAAGACCATGGCACCCAGCCACCCCGCGGCCAAGGCCTAGGCACGCAGCCACCCTGCGGCCACCCCGCGGCCAAGGCCAAGGCCATGGCACCCAGCCACCCCGCGGCCAAGGCCTACGCACGCAGCCACCCCGTGGCCAAGGACATGGCACGCAGCCACCCCGCGGCCAAGGCCGTGTACTGTAGCTCACAGATCTTGGCCAACTTTCGCGTTTCCGGGGCCGGGCGGGATTTTGGGGTGATGCATTAGATACGTGCGACAGTCGAACATCGGAGAAGACGGGAGTCGATTCCGACGTACGAACCTTGTTTTACGTCTGATTTACCGAACGTGCGGGGGTGCGAAAAGGGGACGAAACGTGCGCACGAATTGGTCCGGTTGTGGTAGAACTGGGCCAGGGGCCTCCTCACGGTGCTAGTACTGTTTTCATCTCGAAGAAATGGCGAAAATAATGCGGGAGGCCCTGCGCCCATTTGTCCGCCCGAAAAGGCCAAAATCCGTGAGATATAGCACACGGATTGCGGCCAAATTTCGTGATTTCGGGGTGGCGTGGGATTTTTGGCGGGCGTGGTCGGGTTTGGTGGGAGTCGGTGGCGGGAGGAAACAGAATCTAATTCGGAGCTCCCAAACTCGTTTTACGGCCATTTTACCGCCAGAGAACGGGTGCCCAAACGGGTGGGCCCACTTGTCAGATTCAGGAAAAACCGGAGAAAGAAGTGGAAGGTAGGTGTGGATCTCAATTTTTGGTCCAAGAATACGAAGCAACCGCGAGGACCGTGCGCTCACATTTTGGCCAAATGCTCGCCTGCGGCCAAGGCCAAGGCCAAGACACGCGGCCACCCAGCGGCCAAGGCCAAGGCACAGGGCCACGCTCGAGCTCCCTATCCTTGCCCCGGGAGCGCGGCCCAAGTGTGTGTTGTGTGCGCGCGAGAGTGTTTGATGTGCCTTTGTCGCGAGCATGTGCTTCATTTCGAGCAAGGCACGCACCCAGCCCGCGGCCAAGGCCAAGTCACGAAGCCATCCCTTGGCCAAGGCCAAGGCCGTGGCACCCAGCCACGCCGCGGCCATGGCACCCAGCCACCCCGCGGCCAAGGCCAAGGCACGCAGCCACCCCATGGCCAAGGCGAAGGCCATGGAACGCAGCCACGCCGTTGCCAAGGCCAAGGCACAGGGCCTTTTCCATTTTCTCCCGCCCGCGGCCAAGGCACGCGGCCACCCCGCGGCCAAGGCCAAGGCACAGGGCCACGCTCGAGCTCCCTATCCTTGCCCCGGGAGAGCGGCCCAAGTTTGTGTTGTGTGTGAGCGAGAGTGTGCGACGTGCCTTGGTCGCGAGCATGTGCTGCATTTCGAGCAAGGCATGCAGCCACCCCGCGGCCAAAGCCAAGGCTCGCAGCCACCCCGCGGCCACGGCCAAGGCTATGGCACCCAGCCACCCCGAGGCCAAAGCCTAGGCACGCAGCCACCTTGAGGCCATGGCACCCAGCCACCCCGCGGCCAAGGCCTAGGCACGCAGCCACCCCGCCTGCAAGGCCGTGTGCTGTAGCTCATGGATCTTGGCCAACTTTCGCGTTTCCAGGGCAGTGCGGGATTTTGGGCTGATGCATTGGATACGTGCGACAGTCGAACGTCGGAGAAGACGGGAGTCGATTCCGAGGCCTGAACCTCCTTTTACGGCCAATTTACTGAACGTGCGGGTGTGCGAAAAGGGGACGAAATGTGCCCGCGAATTGGCCCGGTATTGGTAGAACTGGGCGGGAGAAAACGGAATCCAATTCCGAGCTCCGAAACTCGTTTAACGGCCATTTTACCGCCAGAGAACGGGTTCCCAAACGGGTGGGCCAACTCATCGGATTTGGGCAAAATCGGAGAAAGAAGTGGAAGGTAGGTGGGGATCTCAGTTTTTGGTCCAAGAATACGAAGCAACGGCGAGGACCATGTGCTCACATTTTGGCCAAATGCTCGCCCGCGGCCACGGCCAAGGCCAAGGCACTCAGCCACCCCACGGCCAAGGGCAAGGCCATGGCACCCAGCCACCCCGCGGCCAAGGCCGTGGGCTGTAGCTCACGGACCTTGGCCAACTTTCGCGTTTCCGGGCCGCGGCGAGATTTTGGTGTGATGGATTAGATACGTGTGACAGTCGAACGTCGGAGAAGACGGCAGTCGATTCCGAGGTCCGAACCTCGTTTTACGTCTGATTTACCGAACGTGCGGGGGTGCGAAAAGGGAACGAAACGTGCCCGCGAATTGGTCCGGATGTGCTAGAACTTGGCCGGGGGCCTCCTCACAGTTCTAGTACTGTTTTCCTCTCAAAGAAATGGCGAAAATAATGCAGGAGGCCCTGCGCTCATTTTTCCGCCCGAAAAGGCCGAAATCAGTGAGTAGCACACGGATTGCGGCCAAATTTCGTGTTTCAGGGGCGGCGTGGAATTTTTGGCTGGCGTGGTCGGGTTTGATGGGAGTCGGTGGCGGGAGAAAACAGAATCCAATTCCGAGCTACGAAACTCCTTTTACGGCCATTTTACCGCCAGAGAACGGGTGCCCAAACGGGTGGGCCAACTTGTCGGATTCAGGCAAAACCGGAGAAAGAAGTGGAAGGTAGGTGTGGATCTCAGTTTTTGGTCCAAGAATACGGCTGCAACGCGAGGACCGTGTGCTCACATTTTGGCCAAATGCTCTCCTGCGGCCAAGGCCAAGGCACGGGGCCACGCTCAAGCTCCCTATCCTTGCCCGGAAATCGCCCGAGGCCAGTGCCAAGGCCATGGCACGCAGCCACCCCGCGGCCAAGGCCAAGGCCGTGTGCTGTAGCTCACGGATCTTGGCCAACTTTCGCGTTTCTGGGGTGGTGCGGGATTTTGGGGTGATGCATTAGATACATGCGACAGTCGAGCATTGGAAAAGAGGGGAGTCGATTTCGAGGTCCGAACCTCGTTTTACGGCCGATTTACCGAGGGTGCGGGGGTGCGAAAAGGGGATGAAACGTGCCCACAAATTGGTCCGATTGTGGTAGAACTGGGCCGGGGGCCTCCTCACGGCGCAAGTACTGTTTTCCGCTCGAAGAAATGGCGAAAATAATGCGGGAGGCCCTGCGCCCATTTTTCCGCCAGAAAAGGCCAAAATCCGTGAGCTATAGCACACGGATTGTGGCCAAATTTCGCGTTTCGGGGGCGGCGTGGGACTTTCGGCTGGCGTCGTCGGGTTTGGTGGGAGTCGGTGGCGGGAGGAAACGGAATCCAATTCCGAGCTCCGAAACTCGTTTTACGGCCATCTTACCGGCAGCGAACGGGTGCCCAAACGGGTGGGCCCACTCGTCCGATTCAAGCAAAACCGGAGAAAGAAGTGGAAGGTAGGTGTCGATCTCAGTTTTTGGTCCAAGAATACGAAGAAACGGCGAGGACCGTGTGCTCACATTTTGGCGACATGCTCGCCCGCGGCCAAGGCCAAGCCACGCAGCCACCCCGCGGCCAACGCCAAGGCACAGGGCCACGCTCGAGCTCCCTATCCTTGCCTCGGGAGCGCGGCCCGAGTGTGTGTTGTGTGTGCGTGAGAGTGTGTGACCTGCCTTGGTCGCGAGCATGTGCTGCATTTCGAGCAAAGCACGGAGCCAGCCCGCGGCCAAGGCCAAGGCCGAGGCACGCAGCCACCCCGTGGCCAAGGCCAAGGCAGGCGTCCACCCCGCGGCCAAGGCCATGGCACCCAGACAGCCCGCGGCCAAGGTCTTGCCACACAGCCACCCGGTGGCCAAGGCCAAAGCCATGGCACGCAGCCACCCCGAGGCCAAGGGCAAGGCCATGGTCCGCAGCCACCCCGCGGCCAAGGCCAAGGCCGTGTGCTGTCGTTCACGGATCTTGGCCAACTTTCACGTTTCCGGGGCGGTGCGGGATTTTGGGGTGATGCATTAGATACGTGCAACAGTCGAACGTCGGAAAAGAGGGGAGTCGATTTCGAGTTCCGAACCTCGTTTTACGGCCGATTTATCGAGGGTGCGGAGGTGTGAAAAGGGGATGAAACTTGCCCTCGAATTGGTCCGATTGTGGTAGAACTGGGCTGGGGGCCTCCTCACGGCGCAAGTACTGCTTTCCGCTCGAAGAAATGGCAAAAATAATGCGGGAGGCCCTGCGCCCATTTTTCCGCCAGAAAAGGCCAAAATCCGTGAGCTATAGCACACGGATTGTGGCCAAATTTCGCGTTTCGGGGGCGGCGTGGGATTTTCGGCTGGCGTCGTCGGGTTTGGTGGGAGTCGGTGGCGGGAGGAAACGGAATCCAATTCCGAGCTCCGAATCTAATTTTACGGCCATCTTACCGGCAGCGAACGGGTGCCCAAACGGGTGGGCCAACTCGTCCGATTCAGGCAAAACCGGAGAAAGAAGTGGAAGGTAGGTGTGGATATCAGTTTTTGGTCCAAGAATACGAAGAAACGGCGGGGACCGTGTGCTCACATTTTGGCCAAATGCTCGCCCGCGGCCAAGGCCAAGCCACGCAGCCACCCCGCGGCCAACGCCAAGGCACAGGGCCACACTCGAGCTCCCTATCCTTGCCTCGGGAGCGCGGCCCGAGTGTGTGTTGTGTGTGCGACCTGCCTTGGTCGCGAGCATGTGCTGCATTTCGAGCAAGGCACGGAGCCAGCCCGCGGCCAAGGCCAAGGCCGAGGCACGCAGCCACCCCGTGGCCAAGGCCAAGGCACGCGTCCACCCCGCGGCCAAGGCCATGGCAGCCAGCCAGCCCGCGGCCAAGGCCAAGGCCGTGTGCTGTAGCTCACGGATCTTGGCCAACTTTCGCGTTTCCGAGGCGGTGCGGGATTTTGGGGTGATGCATTAGATACGTGCGACAGTCGAGTGTTGAAAAAGAGGGGAGTCGATTTCGAGGTCCGAACCTCGTTTTACGGCCGATTTACCGAGGGTGCGGGGGTGCGAAAAGGTGACGAAACGTTCCCGCGATTTGGTCCGATTGTGGTAGAACTGGGCCGGGGGCCTCCTCACGGCGCAAGTACTGTTTTCCGCTCGAAGAAATGGCGAAAATAATGCGGGAGGCCCTGCGCCCATTTTTCCGCCGGAAAAGGACAAAATCCGTGAGCTATAGCACACGGATTGTGGCCAAATTTCGCGTTTCGGGGGCGGCGATGGATTTTGGGCTGGCTTCGTCGGGTTTGGTGGGAGTCGGTGGCGGAAGACAACGGAATCCAATTCCGAGCTCCGAAACTCGTTTTACGGCCATCTTACTGGCGGTGAACGGGTGCCCAAACGGGTCGGCCAACTCGTCCGATTCATGCAAAACCGGAGAAAGAAGTGGAAGGTAGGTGTGGATCTCAGTTTATGGTCCAAGAATACGAAGAAACGGCGAGGACCGTGTGCTCCCGTTTTGGCGAAATGCTCGCCAGTGGCCAAGGCCAAGCCACGCAGCCACCCCGCGGCCAAGGCCAAGGCACAGGGCCACGCTCGAGCTCCCTATCCTCGCCACGGGAGCGTGGCCGGAGTGTGTGTTGTGTGTACGTGAGAGTGTGCGACCTGCCTTGGTCGCGAGCATGTGCTGCATTTCGAGCAAGGCCGAGGCACGCAGCCACCCCGCGGCCAAAGCCATGGCACCCAGGCAGCCCGCGGCCAAGGCCTAGGCACGCAGCCAGCCTGCGGCCAAGGCCTTGGCACGCAGCCACCCCGAGGCCAAGGCCAAGGACATGGCACGCAGCCACCCTGCTGCCGAGGCCAAGGCCGTCTGCTGTAGCTCACGGATCTTGGCCAACTTTCGCGTTTCCGGGGCGGTGCGGGATTTTGGTGTGATGCATTAGATACGTGCGACAGTCGAGCGTTGGAAAAGAGGAGAGTCAATTTCGAAGTCCAAACCTCATTTTACGGCCGATTTTCCGAGGGTGCGGGGGGGCGAAAAGGGGACAAAACGTGCCCGCGAATTGGTCCGATTGCGGTAGAACTGGGACGGGGGCCTCCTCACGGCGCAAGTACTGTTTTCCGCTCGAAGAAATGGCAGAAATAATGCGGGAGGCCCTAAGCCCATTTTTCCCCCGGAAAAGGCCAAAATCCGTGAGCTATAGCACACGGATTGTCGCCAAATTTGGCGTTTCCGGAGCGGCGTGGGATTTTGGGCTGGCGTGGTCGGGTTTGGTGGGAGTCGGTGGCGGGAGAAAACGGAATCAAATGCTGAGCTCCGAAGCTCCTTTTACGGCCATCTTACTGGCAGCGAACGGCCGCCCAAATGGGTGGGCCCACTCGTCCGATTCAAGCAAAACCGGAGAAAGAAGTGGAAGGTAGGTGTGGATCTCAGTTTTTGGTCCAAGAATACGAAGAAACGGCGAGGACCATGTGCTCCCATTTTGGCGAAATGCTCGCCCGTGGCCAAGTCCAAGCCACGCAGCCACCCCGCGGCCAAGGGCAAGGCACAGGGCCACGCTCGAGCTCCCTATCCTTGCCTCGGGAGCGCGGCCGGAGTGTGTGTTGTGTGTACGTGAGAGTGTGCGACCTGCCTTCGTCACGAGAATGTGCTGCATTTCGAGCAAGGCACGGAGCCAGCCGCGGCCAAGACCAAGGCCGAGGCATGCAGCCACCCCGCAGCCAAGGCCATGGCACCCAGCCAGCCCGCGGCCAAGGCCATGGCACCAAGCCATCCCGCGGCCAAGGCCATGGCACCCAGGCAGCCCGCGGCCAAGGCCTAGGCACGAAGCCAGCCTGCGGCCAAGGCCTTGGCACGCAGCCACCCCGAGGCCATGGCCAAGGCCATGGCACGCAGCCACCCCGCGGCCATGGCCAAGGCCATGGCACGCAGCCACCCCGCGGCCAAGGCCAAGGCCGTCTGCTGTAGCTCACGGATCTTGGCCAAGTTTCAGGTTTCCGGGGCGGTGCGGGATTTTAGGGTGATGCATTAGATACGTGCGACAGTCGAGCGTTGGAAAAGAGGGGAGTCGATTTCGAGGTCCAAACCTCGTTTTACAGCCGATTTACCGAGGGTGCGGGGGTGCGAAAAGGGGACGAAATGTGCACGCGAATTGGTCCGATTGCGGTAGAACTGGGCCGGGGGCCTCCTCACGGCGCAAGTACTGTTTTCCGCTCGAAGAAATGGCAAAAATAATGCGGGAGGCCCTGCGCCCTTTTTTCCCCCGGAAAAGGCCAAAATCCGTCAGGGGATTTTGGGCTGGCTTGGTCGGGTTTGGTGGGAGTCGGTGGCGGTAGAAAACGGAATCCAATTCTGAGCTCCGAAGCTCCTTTTAAGGCCATCTTACCGGCAGCGAACGGCCGCCCAAACGGGTGGGCCCACTCGTCCGATTCAGGCAAAACCGGAGAAAGAAGTGGAAGGTAGGTGTGGATCTCAGTTTTTGGTCCAAGAATACGAAGAAACGGCGAGGACCGTGTGCTCCCATTTTGGCGAAATGCTCGCCCGTGGCCAAGTCCAAGCCACGCAGCCACCCCGCGGCCAAGGCCAAGGCACAGGGCCACGCTCGAGCTCCCTATCCTTGCCTCGGGAGCGCGGCCGGAGTGTGTGTTGTGTGTACGTGAGAGTGTGCGACCTGCCTTGGTCGCGAGAATGTGCTGCATTTCGAGTAAGGCACGGAGCCAGCCGCGGCCAAGGCCAAGGCCGAGGCACGCAGCCACCCCGCGGCCAAGGCCATGGCACCCAGCCAGCCCGCGGCCAAGGCCATGGCACCCAGCCATCCCGCGGCCAAGGCCATGGCACCCAGGCAGCCAGCGGCGAAGGCCTAGGCACGCAGCCCGCCTGCGGCCAAGGCCTTGGCACGCAGCCACCCCGAGGCCATGGCCAAGGCCATGGCACGCAGCCACCCCGCGGCCAAGGCCAAGGCTGTCTGCTGTAGCTCACGGAACTTGGCCAAGTTTCAGGTTTCCGGGGCGGTGCGGGATTTTGGGGTGATGCATTAGATACGTGCGACAGTCGAGCGTTGGAAAAGAGGGGAGTCGATTTCGAGGTCCAAACCTCGTTTTACAGCTGATTTACCGAGGGTGCGGGGGTGCGAAAAGGGGACGAAACGTGCACGCGAATTGGTCCGATTGCGGTAGAACTGGGCCGGGGGCCTCCTCACGGCGCAAGTACTGTTTTCCGCTCGAAGAAATGGCAAAAATAATGCGGGAGGCCCTGCGCCCTTTTTTCCCCTGGAAAAGGCCAAAATCCGTGAGCGGATTTTGGGCTGGCGTGGTCGGGTTTGGTGGGAGTCGGTGGCGGTAGAAAACGGAATCCAATTCTGAGCTCCGAAGCTCCTTTTACGGCCATCTTACCGGCAGCGAACGGCCGCCCAAACGGGTGGGCCCACTCGTCCGATTCAGGCAAAACCGGAGAAAGAAGTGGAAGGTAGGTGTGGATCTCAGTTTTTGGTCCAAGAATACGAAGAAACGGCGAGGACCGTGTGCTCCCATTTTGGCGAAATGCTCGCCCGTGGCCTAGTCCAAGCCACGCAGCCACCCCGCTGCCAAGGCCAAGGCACAGGGCCACGCTCGAGCTCCCTATCCTTGCCTCGGGAGCGCGGCCGGAGTGTGTGTTGTGTGTACGTGAGAGTGTGCGACCTGCCTTGGTCGCGAGAATGTGCTGCATTTCGAGCAAGGCACGGAGCCAGCCGCGGCCAAGGCCAAGGCCGAGGCACGCAGCCACCCCGCGGCCAAGGCCATGGCACCCAGCCAGCCCGCGGCCAAGGCCATGGCACCCAGCCATCCCGCGGCCAAGGCCATGGCACCCAGGCAGCCCGCGGCCAAGGCCTAGGCACGCAGCCAGCCTGCGGCCAAGGCCTTGGCACGCAGCCACCCCGAGGGCAAGGCGAAGGCCATGGCACGCAGCCACCCCGCGGCCAAGGCCAAGGCCGTCTGCTGTAGCTCACGGATCTTGGCCAAGTTTCAGGTTTCCGGGGCGGTGCGGGATTTTGGGGTGATGCATTAGATACGTGCGACAGTCGAGCGTTGGAAAAGAGGGGAGTCGATTTCGAGGTCCAAACCTCGTTTTACGGCCGATTTACCGAGGGTGCGGGGGTGCGAAAAGGGGACGAAACGTGCACGCGAATTGGTCCGATTGCGGTAGAACTGGGCCGGGGGCCTCCTCACGGCGCAAGTACTGTTTTCCGCTCGAAGAAATGGCAAAAATAATGCGGGAGGCCCTGCGCCCTTTTTTCCCCTGGAAAAGGCCAAAATCCGTGAGCGGATTTTGGGCTGGCGTGGTCGGGTTTGGTGGGAGTCGGTGGCGGTAGAAAACGGAATCCAATTCTGAGCTCCGAAGCTCCTTTTAAGGCCATCTTACCGGCAGCGAACGGCCGCCCAAACGGGTGGGCCCACTCGTCCGATTCAGGCAAAACCGGAGAAAGAAGTCGAAGGTAGGTGTGGATCTCAGTTTTTGGTCCAAGAATACGAAGAAACGGCGAGAACCGTGTGCTCACATTTTGGCCAAATGCTCGCCCGCGGCCAAGGCCAAGCAATGCAGCCACCCCGCGGCCAAGGCCAAGGCACAGGGCCACGCTCGAGCTCCCTATCCTTGCCTCGGGAGCGCGGCCGGAGTGTGTGTTGTGTGTACGTGAGAGTGTGCGACCTGCCTTGGTCGCGAGAATGTGCTGCATTTCGAGTAAGGCACGGAGCCAGCCGCGGCCAAGGCCAAGGCCGAGGCACGCAGCCACCCCGCGGCCAAGGCCATGGCACCCAGCCAGCCCGCGGCCAAGGCCATGGCACCCAGCCAGCCCGCGGCCAAGGCCATGGCACCCAGCCAGCCTGTGGCCAAGGCCTAGGCACGCAGCCAGCCTGCGGCCAAGGCCTTGGCACACAGCCACCCAGCGGCCAAGGCCAAGGCCGTGTGCTGTAGCTCACGGATCTTTGCCAACTTTCGCGTTTCCGGGGCGGTGCGGGATTTTGGGGTGATGCATTAGATACATGCGACAGTCGAGCGTTGGAAAAGAGGGGAGTCGATTTCGAGGTCCAAACCTCGTTTTACAGCTGATTTACCGAGGGTGCGGGGGTGCGAAAAGGGGACGAAACGTGCACGCGAATTGGTCCGATTGCGGTAGAACTGGGCCGGGGGCCTCCTCACGGCGCAAGTACTGTTTTCCGCTCGAAGGAATGGCAAAAATAATACGGGAGGCCCTGCGCCCTTTTTTCCCCCGGAAAAGGCCAAAATCCGTGAGCGGATTTTGGGCTGGCGTGGTCGGGTTTGGTGGGAGTCGGTGGCGGTAGAAAACGGAATCCAATTCTGATCTCCGAAGCTCCTTTTAAGGCCATCTTACCGGCAGCGAACGGCCGCCCAAACGGGTGGGCCCACTCGTCCGATTCAGGCAAAACCGGAGAAAGAAGTCGAAGGTAGGTGTGGATCTCAGTTTTTGGTCCAAGAATACGAAGAAACGGCGAGGACCGTGTGCTCCCATTTTGGCGAAATGCTCGCCCGTGGCCAAGTCCAAGCCACGCAGCCATTTTTCCGCCCGAAAAGGACAAAATCCGTGAGCTATAGCACACGGATTGCGGCCAAATTTCGCGTTTCGGGGGCGGCGTGGGATTTTTGTCTGGCGTGGTCGGGTTTGGTGGGAGTCGGTGGCGGGAGAAAACGGAATCCAATTCCGAGCTCCGAAACTCGTTTTACGGCCATTTTACCGCCAGAGAACGGGTGCCCAAACGGGTGGGCCAACTCGTACGATTCAGGCAAAACCGGAGAAAGAGGTGGAAGGTAGGTGTGGATCTCAATTTTTGGTCCAAGAATACGAAGCAACGGCGAGGACCGTGTGCTCACATTTTGGCCAAATGCTCGCCCGCTGCCAAGGCCAAGGCACAGGGCAAGCCTCGAGCTCCCTATCCTTGCCCCGGAAGCGCGGCCCAAGTTTGTGTTGTGTGTGCGCGAGATTGTGCGACGTGCAAGGCACGCAGCCAACCCATGGCCAAGGGCAAGGCACGCAGCCACCCCGCGACCAAGGCCAAGGCCATGGCACCCAGCCAACCCGCGGCCAAGGCCAAGGCCATGGCACCCAGCCACCCCGCGGCCAAGGCCAAGGCACGCAGCAACCCCGTGGACAAGGCCAAGGCCATGGCACCAGCCACGCCGCTGCCAAGGCCTAGGCCCGCAGCCACCCCGCGGCCAAGGCCGTGTGCTGTAGCTCACGGATCTTGGCCAAATTTCGCGTTTCCGGGGCGGTGCGGGATTTTGGAATGATGCATTAGATACGTGCGACAGTCGAACGTCGGAGAAGACAGTAGTCGATTCCGAGGTCCGAACCTCGTTTTACGGCCGATTTACCGAACGTTCGGGGGTGCGAAAAGGGGACGAAACGTGCCCGGGAATTGGTCCGGTTGTGGTAGAACTGGGCCGGGGGCCTCCTCACGGTGCTAGTACTTTTTTGCGCTCAAAGAAATGGCAAAAATAATGCGGGAGGCCCTGCGCCCATTTTTCCGCCCGAAAAGGCAAAAATCCGTGAGCTATAGCACACGGATTGCGGCCAAATTTCATCTTTCGGGGGCGGCGTGGGATTTTTGGCTGGCGTGGTCGGGTTTGGTGGGAGTCGGTGGCGGGAGAAAATAGAATCCAATTCCGAGCTCCGAAACTCGTTTAACGGCCATTTTACCGCCAGAGAACGGGTTCCCAAACGGGTGGCCCAACTCGTCCGATGCAGGCAAAACCGGAGAAAGAAGTGGAAGGTAGGCGAGGATCTCAGTTTTTGGTCCAAGAATGCGAAGCAACGGCGAGGACCGTGTCCTCACATTTTGGACAAATGCTCGCCCGCGGCCAAGTCCAAGCCCAAGGCACGCGGCCACCCCGCGGCCAAGGCCAAGGCACAGGGCCACGCTCGAGCTCCCTATCCTTGCCCCGGGAGCGCGGCCCAAGTGTGTGTTGTGTGTGCGCGAGAGTGTGCGACGTGCCTGGGTCACGAGCATGGGCTGCAATTCGAGCAGGGCACGGAGCCAGCCCGCGGCCAAGGCCAAGGCCGAGGCACGCAGCCACCCCGTGGCCAAGGCCTAGGCACGCGTCCCCCCGCGGCCAAGGCCATGGCACCCAGCCAGCCCGCGGCCAAGGCCAAGGCACGCAGCCACCCCGATGCCAAGGCTTCGGCACACAGCCACCCGGTGGCCAAGGACAAGGCCATGGCACGCAGCCACCCCGCGGCCAAGGCCAAGGCCATCTGCTGTCGCTCACGGATCTTGGCCAACTTTCGCGTTTCCGGGGCGGTGCGGGATTTTGGGGTGATGCATTAGATACGTGCAACAGTCGAACGTCGGAAAAGAGGGGAGTCAATTTCGAGGTCCGAACCTCGTTTTACGGCCGATTTACCGAGGGTTCGGGGGTGCGAAAAGGGGACGAAACGTGCGCTCAAATTGGTCGGATTGTGGTAGAACTGGGCCGGGGGCCTCCTCACGGCGCATGTACTGCTTTCCGCTCGAAGAAATGGCGAAAATAATGTGGGAGGCCCTGCACCCATTTTTCCCCGGAAAAGGCCAAAATCCGTGAGCTATAGCACACAGATTGACGGCAAATTTCGCGTTTCGGGGGCGGCGTTGCATTTTGGGCTGGCGTGGTCGGGTTTGGTGGGAGTCGGTGCTGGGAGAAAACGGAATCCAATTCCGAGATCCAAAACTCCTTTTACGGCCATCTTACCGGCAGCGAACGGGTGCCCAAACGGGTGGGCCCACTCATCCGATTCAGGCATAACCGGAGAAAGAACTGGAAGGTAGGTGTGGATCTCAGTTTTTGGTCCAAGAATACGAAGAAATGGCGAGGACCGTGTGCTCACATTTTGGCCAAATGCTCACCCGCGGCGAAGGCCAAGCCATGCAGCCACCCCGCGGCCAACGCCAAGGCACAGGGCCACGCTCGAGCTCCCTATCCTTGCCTCTGGAGCGCGGCCGGAGTGTGTGTTGTGTGTGCGTGAGAGTGTGCGACCTGCCTTGGTCACGAGCATATGCTGCATTTCGAGAAAGGCAGGTAGCCAGCCCGGGGCCAAGGCGAAGGCCGAGGCACGCAGCCACCCCGTGGCCAAGGCCTAGGCACGCGTCCACCCCGCAGCCAAGGCCATGGCACCCAGCCAGCCCGCGGCCAAGGCCTAGGCACGAAGCCACCCCGAGGCCAAGGCCTATGCACGAAGCCACCCCGAGGCCAAGGCCTTGGCACACAGCCACCCGGTGGCCAAGGACAAGGCCATGGCACCCAGCCACCCTGCGGCCAAGGCCAAGGCCGTGTGCTGTCGCTCACGGATCTTGGCCAACTTTCGCGTTTCCGGGGCGGTGCGGGATTTTGGGGCGATGCATTAGATACGTGCGACAGTCGAGCGTTGGAAAAGAGGGGAGTCGATTTCGAGGTCCGAACCTCGTTTTACGGCCGATTTACCGAGGGTGTGGGGGTGCGAAAAGGGGACGAAACGTGCCCTCGAATTGGTCCGATTGTGGTCGAACTGGGCCGGGGGCCTCCTCACGGCGCAAGTACTGCTTTCCGCTCGAAGAAATGGCAAAAATAATGCGGGAGGCCCTGCACCCATTTTTCCGCCAGAAAAGGCCATCTTACCGGCAGCGAATGGGTGCCCAAACGGGTGGCCCAACTCGTCCGATTCAGGCAAAACCGGTCAAAGAAGTGGAAGGTAGGTGTGGATCTCAGTTTTTCGTCCAAGAATACGAAGAAACAGCGAGGACCGTGTGCTCACATTTTGGCCAAATGCTCGCCCGCGGCCAAGGCCAGGCCACGCAGCCACCCCGCGGCCAACGCAAAGGCAGATGGCCACGCTCGAGCTCCCTATCCTTGCCTAGGGAGCGCGGCCCGAGTGTGTGTTGTGTGTGCGTGAGAGTGTACGACCTGCCTTGGTCGCGAGCATGTGCTGCATTTCGAGCAAGGCACGGAGCCAGCCCGCGGCCAAGGCCAAGGCCGAGGCACGCAGCCACCCGCAGGCCAAGGCCAAGGCTATGGCACGCAGCCACCCCGAGGCCAAGGCCAAGGCCATGGCCCGCAGCCACCCCGCAGCCAAGGCCAAGGCCGTGTGCTGTCGCTCACGGATCTTGGCCAACTTTTGCGTTTCCAGGGTGGGGCGGGATTTTGGGGTGATGCATTAGATACGTGCGACAGTCGAACGTCGGAAAAGAGGGGAGTCGATTTCGAGGTCCGAACCTCGTTTTACGGCCAATTTACCGAGGGTACGTGGGTGCAAAAAGGGGACGAAACGTGCCCTCGAATTGGTCTGATTGTGGTAGAACTGGGCCGGGGGCCTCCTCACGGCGCAAGTACTGCTTTCCGCTCGAAGAAATGGCAAAAATAATGCGGGTGGCCCTGCGCCCATTTTTCCGCCAGAAAAGGCCAAAATCCGTGCAAATTTCGCGTTTCAGGGGCGGCCTGGGATTTTGGGCTGGCGTCGTCGGGTTTGGTGGGAGTCGGTGGCGGGAGAAAACGGAATCCAATTCCGAGCTCCGAAACTCGTTTTACGGCCATCTTACCGGCAGCGAACGGGTGCCCAAACGGGTGGGCCAACTCGTCCGATTCAGGCAAAACCGGAGAAAGAAGTGGAAGGTAGGTGTGGATCTCAGTTTTTGGTCCAAGAATACAAAGAAACGGCGAGGACCGTGTGCTCACATTTTGGCCAAATGCTCACCCGCGGCCAAGGCCAAGCCACGCAGCCACCCCGCGGCCAACGCCAAGGCACAGGGCCACGCTCGAGCTCCCTATCCTTGCCTCGGAAGCGCGGCTGGAGTGTGTGTTGTATGTGCGTGAGAGTGTGCGACCTGCCTTGGTCACGAGCATGTGCGGCATTTTGAGCAAGGCATGGAGCCAGCCCGCGCCCAAGGCCAAGGCCGAGGCACACAGCCACCCCGTGGCCAAGGCCAAGGCACGCGTCCACCCCACGTCCAAGGCCATGGCACCCAGCCAGCCATGGCCAAGGCCATGGCACCCAGCCAGCCCGCAGCCAAGGCCTAGGCACGCAGCCAGCCCGCGGCCAAGGACTTGGCACGCAGCCACCCCGAGGCCAAGGCGAAGGCCATGGCACGCAGCCACCCCGAGGCCAAGGCCAAGGCCATGGCACGCAGCCACCCCGAGGCCAAGGCCAAGGCCATGGCACGCAGCCACCCCGCGGCCAAGGCCAAGGCCATGGCACGCAGCCACCCCGCGGCCAAGGCCATGGCCGTGTGCTGTAGCTCACGGATCTTGGCCAACTTTCGCATTTCCGGGGTGGTGCGGGGGTGCGAAAAGGGGACGAAACGTGCCCTCGAATTGGTCCGATTGTGGTAGAACTGGGCCCGGGGCCTCCTCACGGCGCAAGTACTGCTTTCCTCTCGAAGAAATGGCAAAAAGAATGCGGGAGGCCCTGCGCCCATTTTTCCGCCAGAAAACGCCAAAATCCGTGAGCTATAGCACACGGATTGCGGCCAAATTTCGCGTTTCGGGGGTGGCGTGGGATTTTTGGCTGGCGTGGTCGGGTTTGGTGGGAGTCGGTGGCAGGAGAAAACGGAATCCAATTCCGAGCTCCGAAACTCGTTTTATGGCCTTCTTACCGGCAGCGAACGGGTGCCCAAACGGGTGGGCCAACTCGTCCGATTCAGGCAAAACCGGGGAAAGAACTGGAAGGTAGGTGTGGATCTCAGTTTTTGGTCCAAGAATACGAAGAAACGGCGAGGACCGTGTGCTCACATTTTGGCCAAATGCTCGCCCGTGACCAAGGCCAAGCCACGCAGCCACCTCGCGACCAACGCCAAGGCACAGGGCCACGCTCGAGCTCCCTATCCTTGCCTCGGGAGCGCGGCCGGAGTGTGTGTTGTGTGTGCGTGAGAGTGTGTGACCTGCCTTGGTCACGAGCATGTGCTGCATTTCGAGCAAGGCACGGAGCCAGCCCGCGGCCAAGGCCAAGGCTGAGGCACGCAGCCACCCCGCGGCTAAGGCTAATGCCGTGTGCTGTCGCTCACGGAACTTGGCCAACCTTCGCGTTTCCGGGGCGGTGCCGGATTTTGGGGTGATGCATTAGATACGTGCAACAGTCGAACGTCGGAAAAGGGGGGAGTCTATTTTGAGGTCCGAACCTCATTTTATGGCCGATTTACCGAGGGTGCGGGGGTGCGAAAAGGGTACGAAACGTGCCCTCGAATTGGTCCGATTGTGGTAGAACTGGGCCGGGGGCCTCCTCGCGGCACAAGTAGTGCTTTCCGCTTGAAGAAATGGAAAAAAGAATGCGGGAGGCCCTGCGCCCATTTTTCCGCCAGAAAAGGCCAAAATCCGTGAGCTATAGCACACGGATTGTGGCCAAATTTCGCGTTTCGGGGGTGGCGTGGGATTTTTGGCTGGCGTGGTCGGGTTTGGTGGGAGTCGGTGGCGGGAGAAAACGGAATCCAATTCCGAGCTCCGAAACTCGTTTTACGGCCTTCTTACCGGCAGCGAACGGGTGCCCAAACGTGTGGGCCAACTCGTCCGATTCAGGCAAAACCGGAGAAAGAAGTGGAAGGTAAGTTGGATCTCAGTTTTTGGTCCAAGAATATGAAGAAACGGCGAGGACCGTGTGCTCACATTTTGGCCAAATGCTCGCCCGCGGCCAAAGCCAAGCCACACAGCCACCCCGCGGCCAACGCCAAGGCGCAGGGCTACGCTCGAGCTCCCTATCCTTGCCTCGGGAGCGCGGCCGGAGTGTGTGTTGTGTGTGCGTGAGAGTGTGCGACCTGCCTTGGTCGCGAGCATGTGCTGCATTTCGAGCAAGGCACGGAGCCAGCCCGCGGCCAAGGCCAAGGCCGAGGCACGCAGCCACCCGGTGGCCAAGGCCAAGGCACACGTCCACCCCGCGGCCAAGGCCATGGCACCCACCCAGCCCGCGGCCAAGGCCATGTGACCCAGCCAGCCCGCGGCCAAGGCCTAGGCACGCAGCCAGCCCGTGGCCAAGGCCTTGGCACGCAGCCACCCCGAGGCCAAGGCCAAGGCCATGGCAAGCAGGCACCCCGCAGCCAAGGCCAAGGCCGTGTGCTGTAGCTCACGGATCTTGGCCAACTTTTGCGTTTCCGGGGCGGTGCAGGATTTTGGGGTGATGCATTAGATACGTGTGACAGTCGAGCGTCGGAAAAGAGGGGAGTCGATTTCGAGGTCCGAACCTCGTTTTACGGCCGATTTACCGAGGGTGCGGGGGTGCGAAAAGGGGACGAAAGGTGCCCGCGAATTGGTCCGATTGTGGTTGAACTGGGCCGGTGGCCTCCTCACGGCGCAAGTACTGTTTTCTGCTCGAAGAAATGGCGAAAATAATGCGGGAGGCCCTGCGCCCATTTTTCCCCCGGAAAAGGCCAAAATCCGTGAGCTATAATTTATGGTTTCCACTGGCGCAAATTCCACCACCTCAATTTGCAATTTAAGGTGAGAAAGAATTCCCCATTGGTAACAAATAGTTATCCATTAAGCGGGGGAAATACTATAAAAAAGCAGAAAGATTATCTTTCGACTCTTGCAAGAACGGACTAACAAGGTCAGCTACCCCAACAATCTTCATAATTAAATACCGTTACTGTATAAGGTCTATCTCGTTATGAAAGACCTATTACTAGAAAATTCATGGGTAGAGCCGAAGAGTGGTAACTGTACAAGTTACCAATAGAATTGATTAAATGAAGGAAGTGGCTCCGGTGTATAGAGAGGGCCTCACCGTTTAAGAAGTAATCATAGAGACGACGGAACCCACAATTTCTTTATCTATTTACTACTTTCGTTTTTTTTTTACTATTTTCTTTCAAATGCCCCGACAAAAGGTAAAAGCGTGGTCGGGAAGGTTACAGTATAGCACACGGATTGTGGCCAAATTTCGCGTTTCGGGGGCGGCGTGGGATTTTGGGCTGGCGTGGTCAGGTTTGGTGGGAGTCGGTGGTGGGAGAAAACGGAATCCAATTCCGAGCTCCGAAACTCATTTTACAGCCATCTTACCGGCAGCGAACGGGCGCCCAAACGGGTGGGCCAACTCGTCCGATTCAGGCAAAACCGGAGAAAGAAGTAGAAGGTAGGTGTGGATCTCAGTTTTTGGTCCAAGAATACGAAGAAACGGCGAGGACCGTGTGCTCACATTTTGGCCAAATGCTCGCCCGCGGCCAAGGCCAAGCCATGCAGCCACCCCGCGGCCAACGCCAAGGCACAGGGCCACGCTCGAGCTCCCTATCCTTGCCTCGGGAGCGCGGCCGGAGTGTGTGTTGTGTGTGCGTGAGAGTGTGTCACCTGTCTTGGTGGCGAGCATATGCTGCATTTTGAGAAAGGCACGTAGCCAGCCCGGGGCCAAGGCCAAGGCCGAGGCACGCAGCCAGCCCGTGGCCAAGGCCTAGGCACGCGTCCACCCCGTGGCCAAGGCCATGGCACCCAGCCAGCCCACGGCCAAGGCCTAGGCACGCAGCCACCCCGCGCCCAAGGCCTTGGCACACAGCCACCCGGTGGCCAAGGCCAACGCCATGGCACCCAGCCACCCCGCGGCCAAGGCGAAGGCCGTGTGCCGTCGCTCACAGATCTTGGCTAACTTTCGCATTTCCGTGGCCGTGCGGGATTTTGGGGTGATGCATTAGATACGTGCGACAGTCGAACGTCGGAAAAGAGGGGAGTCGATTTCGAGGTCCGAACCTCGTTTTATGGCTGATTTACCGAGGGTGCGGGGGTGCGAAAAGGGGACGAAACGTGCCCTGGAAATGATCCGATTGTGGTAGAACTGGGCCGGGGGCCTCCTCACGGCGCAAGTACTGCTTTCCGCTCGAAGAAATGGCGAAAATAATGCGGGAGGCCCTGCGCCCATTTTTCCCCTGGAAAAGGCCAAAATCCGTGAGCTATAACACACGGATTGTGGCCAAATTTCGGGTTTCGGGGGCGGCGTGGGATTTTGGGCTGGCGTGGTCGGGTTTGGTGGGAGTCAGTGGCGGGAGAAAACGGAATCCAATTCCGAGCTCCGAAACTCGTTTTACGGCCATCTTACCGGCAGCGAACGGGTGCCCAAACGGGTGGGCCCACTCGTCCGATTCAGGCAAAACCGGAGAAAGAAGTGGAAGGTAGGTGTGGATCTCAGTTTTTGGTCCAAGAATACGAAGAAACGGCGAGAACCGTGTGCTCACATTTTGGCCAAATGCTCGCCCGCGGCCAAGGCCAAGCCATGCAGCCACCCCGCGGCCAACGCCAAGGCACAGGGCCACGCTCGAGCTCCCTATCCTTCCCTTGGGAGCGCGGCCGGAGTGTGTGTTGTGTGTGCGTGAGAGTGTGCGACCTGCCTTGGTCGCGAGCATATGCTGCATTTCGAGCAAGGCACGGAGCCAGCCCGCGGCCAAGGCCAATGCCGAGGCACGCAGCCACCCCGCGGCCAAGGCCAAGGCCGTGTGCTGTCGCTCACGGATCTTGGCCAACTTTCGCATTTCCGGGGCGGTGCCGTATTTTGGGGTGATGCATTAGATACGTGCGACAGTCGAACGTCGAAAAAGGGGGGAGTCGATTTCGAGGTCCGAACCTCGTTTTACGGCCGATTTACCGAGGGTGCGGGTTTGAAAGGGGACGAAACGTGCCCTCGAATTGGTCCGATTGTGGTAGAACTGGGCCGGGGGCCTCCTCACGGCGCAAGTACTGCTTTCCGCTCGAAGAAATGGCAAAAAGAATGCGGGAGGCCCTGCGCCCTGGCAAAAAAAATGTGAGCACACGGCCCTCGCCGTTTCTTCGTATGCTTGGACCAAAAACTGAGATCAACACCTACCTTCCACTTCTTTCTCCGGTTTTGCCTGAATCGGACGAGTGGGCCTACCCGTTTGGGCACCCGTTCGCTGTCGGTAAGATGGCCGTAAAACGAGTTTCGGAGCTCGGAAATGGATTCCGTTTTCTCCCACCACCGACTCCCACCAAACGCGACCACGTCAGCCCAAAATCCCACGCCGCCCCCGAAACGCGAAATTTGGCCACACTTCGTGGGCTATAGCTAACGGATTTTGGCCTTTTCTGGCGGAAAAATGGGCGCAGGGCCTCCCGCATTATTTTTTCCATTTCTTCGAGCGGAAAGCAGTACTTGCGCCGTGAGGAGGCCACCGGCCCAGTTCTACCACAATCGGACCAATTCCAGAGCACGTTTCGTCCCCTTTTCGCACCCCAGCACCCTCGGTAAATCGGCCATAAAACGAGGTTCGGACCTTGAAATCGACTCCCCCATTGCCTTGGCCTTGGCCGCGGGGTGCCTGCGTGCCATGGCCTTGGCCTTGGCCTCGGGGTGACTGCGTGCCAAGGCCTTGTCCGCGGGCTGGCTGCGTGCCTAGGACTTGGCCGCAGGCTGGGTGGGTGCCATGGCATTGGCCGCGGGCTGGGTGGGTGCGATGGCCTTGGCCGCGGGGTGGACGCGTGCCTTGGCGTTGGCCACCGGGTGGCTGCGTGCCTCGGCCTTGACCTTGGCCGCGGGCTGGCTCCGTGCCTTGCTCGAAATGCAGCACATGCTCGCGACCAAGGCAGGTTGCACACTCTCACGCACACACAACACACACTCTGGCCGCGCTCCCGAGGCAAGGATAGGGAGCTCGATTGTCGCCCTGTGCCTTGGCGTTGGCCGCGGGGTGGCTGCATGGCTTGGCCTTGGCCGCAGGCTAGCATTTGGCCAAAATGTGAGCACACGGTCCTCGCCCTTTCTTCGTATTCTTCGACCAAAAACTGAGATCCACACCTACCTTCCACTTCTTTCTCCGGTTTTGCCTGAATCAGATGAGTGGGCCCACCCATTTGGGCACCCGTTTGCTGCCGGTAAGATGGCCGTAAAACGAGTTTCGGAGCTCGGAATTGGATTCCGTTTTCTCCCGCCACCGACTCCCACCAAACCTGACGACGCTAGCCCAAAATCCCACGCCACCCCCGAAACGCGAAATTTGGCCACAATCCGTGTGCTATAGCTCACGGATTTTGGCCTTTTCTGGCGGAAAAATGGGTGCAGGGCCTCCCGCATTATTTTTGCCATTTCTTCGAGCGGCAAGCAGTACTTGCGCCGTGAGGAGGCCCCCGGCCTAGTTCTACCACAATCGGACCACTTTGCGGGCATGTTTCGTCCCCTTTTCGCACCCCCGCACGCTCGGTAAATCGGCCGTAAAATGAGGTTCAGACCTCGAAATCGACTCCCCTCTTTTCCAACGCTCGACTGTCGCACGTATCTAATGCATCACCCCAAAATCCCGCACCGCCCCGGAAACGCGAAAGTTGGCCAAGATCCGTGAGCTACAGCACACGGCCTTGGCCTTGGCCGCGGGGTAGCTGCGCGCCTAGGCGGGGTGGCTGCGTGCCATGGCCTTGGCCTTGGTCTCGGGGTGGCTGCGTGTCAAGGCCTTGGCCGAGGGCTGTCTGCGTGCCTAGGCCTTGGCCGTGGGCTGGCTGGGTGCCATGGCCTTGGCCGCGGGCTGGCTGGGTGCCATGGCCTTGGCCGTGGGGTGGACGCGTGCCTTGACCTTGGCCACGGGGTGGCTGCGTGCCTCGGCCTTGGCCTTGGCCGCGGGATGGCTCCTTGCCTTGCTCGAAATGTAGCACATGCTCGCGACCAAGGCAGGTCGCACACTCTCACGCACACACAACACACACTCCGGCCGCGCTCCCGTGGCAAGGATAGGGAGCTCGAGCGTGGCCCTGTGCCTTGGCGTTGGCCGCGGCATGGCTGCATGGCTTGGCATTGGCCGCGGGCGAGCATTTGGCCAAAATGTGAGCACACGGTCCTCGCCGTTTCTTCATATTCTTGTACCAAAAACTGAGATCCACACCTACCTTCCACTTCTTTCTCCGGTTTTGCCTGAATCGGACGGGTGGGACCAACCGTTTGGGCACCCGTTCGCTGCCGGTAGGATGGCCGTAAAACGAGTTTCGGAGCTCGGAATTGGATTCCGGTTTCTCCCGCCACCGACTCCCACCAAACCCGACGACGCCAGCCCAAAATCCCACGCGGCCCCCGAAACGCGAAATTTGGCCACAATCCACGTGCTATAGCTCACGGATTTTGGCCTTTTCCGGGGGAAAAATGGGCGCAGGGCCTCCCGCATTATTTTTGCCATTTCTTCGAGCGGAAAACAGTACATGCGCCGTGAGGAGGCCCCCGGCCCAGTTCTACCACAATCGGACCAATTCGCGGGCACGTTTCGTCACCTTGTCGCACCCCCGCACCCTCGGTAAATCGGCCGTAAAACGAGGTTCGGATCTCGAATTCGACTCCCCTCTTTTCCAACGCTCGAATGTCGCACGTATCTAATGCATCGCCCCAAAATCCCGCACCGCCCCGGAAACGCGAAAGTTGGCCAAGATCCGTGAGCTACAGCACACGGCCTTGGCCTTGGCCGCGGGGTAGCTGCGCGCCTAGGCGGGGTGGCTGCGTGCCATGGCCTTGGCCTTGGTCTCGGGGTGGCTGCGTGTCAAGGCCTTGGCCGAGGGCTGTCTGCGTGCCTAGGCCTTGGCCGTGGGCTGGCTGGGTGCCATGGCCTTGGCCGTGGGGTGGACGCGTGCCTTGACCTTGGCCACGGGGTGGCTGCGTGCCTCGGCCTTGGCCTTGGCCGCGGGATGGCTCCTTGCCTTGCTCGAAATGTAGCATATGCTCGCGACCAAGGCAGGTAGCACACTCTCACGCACACACAACACACACTCCGGCCGTGCTCCCGAGGCAAGGATAGGGAGAGTGTGCGTGAGAGTGTGCGACCTGCCTTCGTCACGAGCATATGCTGCATTTCGAGAAAGGCACGTAGCCAGCCCGCGGCCAAGGCCATGGCACCCAGCCAGCTCGCGGCCAAGGCCATGGCACCCAGCCAGCCCGCGGCCAAGGCCTAGGCACGCAGCCACCCCGTGGCCAAGGCCTTGGCACACAGCCACCCAGTGGCCAAGGCCAAGGCCATGGCACCCAGCCACCCTGCAGCCAGAGCTAGGCACGCAGCCACCCCGCGGCCAAGGCCAAGGCCGTGTGCTGTCGCTCATGGATCTTGGCCAACTTTCGCGTTTCCGGGGCGGTGCGGGATTTTGGGGTGATGCATTAGATACGCGGGGTGGCTGCGTGCCTACGCCTTGGCCGCGGGGTGGCTGCTTGCCTAGGCCTTGGCCGCGGGCTGGCTGGGTGCCATGGCCTTGACCGCGGGGTGGACGCGTGCCTAGGGCTTGGCCACGGGGTGGCTGCATGCCTCGGCCTTGGCCGCGGGTTGGCTGGGTGCCAAGGCCTTGGCCGCGGGATGGCTGCGTTTCTAGGCCATGCTCGCGGGCTGGCTCCGTGCCTTGCTCGAAATGCAGCACATGCTCGCGACCAAGGCAGGTCGCACACTCTCACGCGCACACAACACACACTCGGGCGCGCTCCCGAGGCAAGGATAGGGAGCTCGAGCGTGGCCCTGTGCCTTGGCGTTGGTCGCGGGGTGGCTGCGTGGCTTGGCCTTGGCCGCGGGCGAGCAGTTGGCCAAAATGTGAGCACACGGTCCTCACCGTTTCTTCATATTCTTGGACCAAAAACTGAGATCCACACCTACCTTCCACTTCTTTCTCCGGTTTTGCCTGAATCGGATGAGTTGGCCCACCCGTTTGGCCACCCGTTTGGGCACCCGTTCACTGCCGGTACGATGGCCGTAAAACGAGTTTCGGAGCTCGGAATTGGATTCCATTTTCTCCCGCCACCGACTCCCACCAAACCCGACGGCGCCCGCCCAAAATACCACGCCGCCCCCGAAACGCGAAATTTGGCCACAATCCGTGTGCTATATAGCTCACGTATTTTGGCCTTTTCTGGCGGAAAAATGGGCGCAGGGCCTCACGCATATTTTTTGCCATTCCTTCGAGCGGAAAGCAGTACTTGCGCCGTGAGGAGGCCCCCGGCCCAGTTCTACCACAATCGGACCAATTCGAGGGCACGTTTCGTCCCCTTTTCGCACCCCCGCACCCTCGGTAAATCAGCCTTAAAACGAGGTTCGGACCTCGAAATCGACTCCCCTCTTTTCCGACGTTCGACTGTCGCACGTATCTAATGCATCACCCCAAAATCCCGCACCGCCCCGGAAACGCGAAAGTTGGCCAACATCCGTGAGCTACAGCACACGGCCTTGGCCTTGGCCGCGGGGTGGCTGCGTGCCATGGCCTTGGCCGCGGGCTGGCTGGGTGCCATGGCCTTGGCCGTGGGGTGGACGCGTGCCTTGGCCTTGGCCACGGGGTGGCTGCGTGCCTCGGCCTTGGCCTTGGCCGCGGGCTGGCTCCGTGCCTTGCTCGAAATGCAGCACACGCTCGCGACCAAGGCAGGTCGCACACTCTTACGCACACACAACACACACTGCGGCCACGCTCCCGAGCCACGGATAGGGAGCTCGAGCGTGGCCCTGTGCCTTGGCGTTGGCCGCTGGGTGGCTGTGTGGCTTGGCTTTGGCCGCGGGCGAGCATTTGCCCAAAATGTGAGCACACGGTCCTCGCCATTTCTTCGTATTCTTGGACCAAAAACTAAGATCCAGACCTACCTTCCACTTCTTTCTCCGGTTTTGCCTGAATCGGACGAGTGGGCCCACCCGTTTGGGCACCCGTTCGCTGCCGGTAAGATTCCCGTAAAACGAGTTTCAGAGCTCGGAATTGGATTCCGTTTTCTCCCACCACCGACTCGCACCAAACCCGACCACGCCAGCCCAAAATCCCACGCCGCCCCCGAAACGTGAAATTTGGCCACAATCCGTGTGCTATAGCTCACGGATTTTGGCCTTTTCCGTGGGAAAAATGGGCGCAGGGCCTCCCGCATTATTTTCGCCATTTCTTCGAGCGGAAAACAGTACTTGCGCCGTGAGGAGGCCCCCGGCCAAGTTCTACCACAATCGGAACAATTCGAGGGCACGTTTCGTCCCCTTTTCGCAACCCTCACCATCGGTAAATCGGCCGTAAAACGAGGTTCGGACTTCGAAATCGACTCCCTTCTTTTCCAACGCTCGACTATCGCACGTATCTAATGCATCACCCCAAAATCCCGCACCGCCCCGGAAACGCGAAAGTTGGCCAAGATCCGTGAACTACAGCACACGGCCTTGTCCTTGGCCGCGGGGTGGATGCGTGCTAAGGCCTTGGCCGCGGGCTGGCTGGGTGCCATGGCCTTGGCCGGGGGCTGGCTGGGTGCCATGGCCTTGGCCGCGGGGTGGACGCGTGCCTTGGCCTTGGCCATGGGGTGGCTGCGTGCCTTGGCCTTGGCCTTCGCCGCGGGCTGGCTCCGTTCCTTGCTCGAAATGCAGCACATGCTCGCGACCAAGGCAGGTCGCACACTCTCAAGCACACACAACACACACTCCGGCCGCGCTCGCGAGGCAAGGATAGGGAGCTCGAGCATGGCCCTGTGCCTTGGGGTTGGCCGCGGGGTGGCTGCGTGGCTTGGCCTTGGCCGCGGGCGAGCATTTGGCCAAAATGTGAGAACACGGTCCTCGCCGTTTCTACGTATTCTTGGACCAAAAACTGAGATCCACACCTACCTTCCACTCCTTTCTCCGGTTTTGCCTGAATCGGACGAGTTGGCCCACCCGTTTGGGCACCCGTTCGCTGCCGGTAAGATGGCCGTAAAACAAGTTTCGGAGCTCGGAATTGGATTACGTTTTCTCCCGCCACCGCCTCCCACCAAACCCGACGACGCCAGCCCAAAATCCCATGCCGACCCCAAAACACGAAGTTTGGCCACAATCCGTGTGCTATAGCTCACGGATTTTGGCCTTTTCTGGCGGAAAAAAGGGCGCAGGGGCTCCAGCATTATTTTTGCCATTTCTTCGAGCGGAAAGCAGTACTTGCGCTGTGAGGAGGCCCCCGGCCCAGTTCTACCGCAATTGGAACAATTCGAGGGCACGTTTCGTCCCCTTTTCGCACCCCCGCACCCTTGGTAAATCGGCCGTAAAACGAGGTTCGGACCTCGAAATCGACTCCCCTCTTTTCCGACGTTCGACTGTTGCACGTATCTAACGCATCACCCAAAAATCCCGCACCGCCCCGGAAACGCGAAAGTTGGCCAACATCCGTGAGCGACAGCACACGGCCTTGGCCTTGGCCGTGGGGTGGCTAGGTGCCATGGCCTTGGCCTGGGCCACCGGGTGGCTGTGTGCCAAGGCCTTGGCCGCGTGGTGGCTGCGTGCCTAGGCCTTGGCCGCGGGCTGGCTGGGTACCTTGGCCTTGGCTGCGGGGTGGACGCGTGCTTAGGCCTTGGCCACGGGGTGGCTGCGTGCCTCGGCCTTGGCCTTGGCCGCGGGCTGGCTACGTGCCTTTCTCGAAATGCAGCATATGCTCGCGACCAAGGCAGGTCGCACACTCTCACGCGCACACAACACACACTCCGGCCGCGCTTTCGAGGCAAGGATAGGGAGCTCGAGTGTGGCCCTGTGCCTTGGCGTTGGCCGCGGGGTGGCTGCATGGCTTGGCCTTGGCCGCGGGCGAGCATTTGGCCAAAATGTGAGCACACGGTCCTCGCCGTTGCTTCGTATTCTTGGAACAAAAACTGAGATCCACACCTACCTCCCACTTTTTTCTCCGGTTTTACCTGAATCGGACGAGTGGGCCCACCCGTTTGGGCACCAGTTCGCTGGTAAGATGGCCGTAAAATGAGTTTCGGAGCTCGGAATTGGATTCCGTATTCTCCCACCACCGACTCCCACCAAACCCGACCACGCCAGCCCAAAATCCCACGCCGAACCTCCCCGAAACGCGAAATTTGGGCACAATCCGTGTGCTATAGCTCACGGATTTTGGCCTTTTCCGGGGGAAAAATGGGCGCAGGGCCTCCCGCATTATTTTCGCAATTTCGTTGAGCGGAAAACAGTACTTGCGCCGTGAGGAGGCCCCCGGCCCAGTTCTACCAGAATCGGACCAATTCGCGGGCACGTTTCGTCCCCTTTTCGCAACCCTGCACTCTCGGAAAATCGGCCGTAAAACGAGGTTCAGACCTCGAAATCGACTCCCCTCTTTTCCAACCCTCGACTGTCGCACGTATCTAATGCATCACCCCAAAATCCCGCACCGTCCCAGAAACGCGAAAGTTGGCCAAGATCCGTGAGCTACAGCACACGGCCTTGGCGTTGGCCGCGGGGTGGCTGGGTGCCATGGCCTTGGCCTTGGACACCAGGTGGCTGTGTGCGAAGGCCTTGGCCGCGGGGTGGCTGTGTGCCTATGCCTTGGCCGCGGGGTGGCTGGGTGCCATGGCCTTGGCAGCGGGTTGGCTGGGTGCCATGGCCTTGGCCGTGGGGTGGACGCGTGCCTTGGCCTTGGCCACGGGGTGTCTGCGTGCCTCGGCCTTGGCCTTGGCCGCGGGCTGGCTCCGTGCCTTCCTCGAAATGCTGCACATTCTCGCGACCAAGGCAGGTCGCACACTCTCACGCACACACAACACACACTCCGGCCACGCTCCCGAGGCAAGGATAGGGAGCTCGAGCGTGGCCCTGTGCCTTGGTCGAAATGCAGCACATGCCCGCGACCAAGGCAGGTCGCACACTCTCACGCACTCACAACACACACATGGGACGGGCTCCTGAGGCAAGGATAGGGAGCTCGAGCGTGGCCCTGTGCCTTGGCGTTGGCCGCGGGGTGGCTGCATGGGTTCGCCTTGGCCGCGGCGAGCATTTGGCCAAAATGTGAACACACGGTCCTCGCCGTTTCTTCGTTTTCTTGGACCAAAAACTGAGATCCACACCTACCTTCCACTTCTTTCTCCGGTTTTGCCTGAATCGGACGAGTTGGCCCACCCATTTGGGCACCCGTTCGCTGCCAGTAAGATGGCCGTAAAACGAGTTTCGGAGCTTGGAATTGGATTCCCTTTTCTCCTGCCACCGACTCCCACCAAACCCAACCACGCCTGCCCAAAATCCCATGCCGCCCCAGAAACGTGAAATTTGGCCACAATCCGTGTGCTATAGCTCACGGATTTTGGCCTTTTCCGTGGGAAAAATGGGCGCAGGGCCTCCCGCATTATTTTCGCCATTTCTTCGAGCGGAAAACAGTACTTGCGCCGTGAGGAGGCCCCCGGCCAAGTTCTACCACAATCGGAACAATTAGAGGGCACGTTTCGTCCCCTTTTCGCACCCCTCACCCTCGGTAAATTGGCCGTAAAATGAGGTTCGGACCTCGAAATCGACTCCCCTCTTTTCCAACGTTCGACTGTCACACGTATCTAATGCATCACCCCAAAATCCCGCACCGCCCCGGAAACGCGAAAGCTGGACAAGATCCGTGAGCGGCAGCACACGGCCTTGGCCTTGGCCGCGGGGTGGCTGCGTGCCTTGGCCTTGGCCGCGGGGTGGCTAGGTGCCATGGCCTTGGCCTTGGCCACCGGGTGGCTGTGAGCCAAGGCCTTGGCGTGGGGTGGCTGCGTGCCTAGGCCTTGGCCGCGGGCTGGCTGGGTGCCATGGCCTTGGCCACGGGGTGGACGCGTGCCTTGGCCTTGGCAGCGGGCTGGCTTGGTGCCATGGCCTTGGCCGCGGGGTGGACGCATGCCTTGGCCCTGGCCACGGGGTGGCTGCATGCCTCGGCCTTGGCCTTGGGCGCGGGCTGGCTCCGTGCCTTGCTCGAAATGCAGCACATGCCCGCGACCAAGGCAGGTCGCACACTCTCACGCACTCACAACACACACTTGGGACGGGCTCCTGAGGCAAGGATAGGGAGCTCGAGCGTGGCCCTGTGCCTTGGCGTTGGCCGCGGGGTGGCTGCGTAACTTGGCCTTGGTCTTGGCCACCGGGTGGCTGTGTGCCAAGGCCTTGGCCGCGGGTTGGCTGCGTGCCAAGTCCTTGGCCGCGGGGTGGCTGCGTGCCTTGGCCTTGGCCGCGGGCTGGCTGGGTGCCATGGCCTTGGCCGCGGGGTGGACGCGTGCCTGGGCCTTCGCCACGGGGTGGCTGCGTGCCTCGGCCTTGGCCTTGGCCGCGGGCTGGCTACGTGCCTTTGTCGAAATGCAGCATATGCTTGCGACCAAGGCAGGTCGTACACACAACACACACTCCGGCCGCGCTCCCCAGGCAAGGATAGGGAGCTCGAGCGTGGCCCTGTGCCTTGGCGTTGGCCGCGGGGTGGCTGCGTGGCTTGGCCTTGGCCGTGGGCGAGCATTTGACCAAAATTTGAGCACACGGTCGTCGCCGTTTCTTCGTATTCTTGGACTAAAAACTGAGATCCACTCCTAGCTTCCACTTCTTTCTCCGGTTTTGCCTGAATCGGACGAGTTGGCCCACCCGTTTGGGAACCCGTTCGCTGCCGGTAAGATGGCCGTAAAACGAGTTTCGGAGCTCGGAATTGGATTCCGTTTTCTCCCTCTACCGACTCCCACCAAACCCGACGACGCCAGCCCAAAATCCCACGCCGCCCCCAAAACGCGAAATTTGGCCACAATCCGTGTGCTAGCTCACGGATTTTGGCCTTTTCTGGCTGAAAAATGGGCGCAGGGCCTCCCGCAATATTTTTGCCATTTCTTCGAGTGGATAGCAGTACTTGCGCCGTGAGGAGGCCCCCGGCCCAGTTCTACCACAATCGGACCAATTCGAGGGCACGTTTCGTCCCCTTTTCGAACCCCTGTACCCTCGGTAAATCGGCCGTAAAACGAGGTTCGGACCTCGAAATCGACTCCCCTCTTTTCCGACGTTCGACTGTCGCACGTATCTAATGCATCACCCCAAAATCCCGCACCGCCCCGGAAACGCGAAAGTTGGCCAAGATCCGTGAGCGACAGCACACGGCCTTGGCCTTGGCTGTGGGGTGGCTCCGTGCCTAGGCTTTGGCTGCGGGGTGGCTGCGTGCCTAGGCCTTGGCCACGGGCTGGCTGGGTGCCATGGCCTTGGCCGCGGGGCGAACGCGTGCCTAGGCCTTTGCCACGGGGTGGCTTCGTGCCTCGGCCTTGGCCGCGCGTTGGCTGGGTGCCATGGCCTAAGCCTTGGCCACCGGGTGGCGGTGTGCCATGGCCTTGGCCGCGGGCTGGCTGGGTGCCATGGCCTTGGCCGCGGGGTGGACGCGGGCCTAGGCCTTGGCCACGGGGTTGCTGCGTGCCTCGGCCTTGGCCGCGGGCTGGCTACGTGCCTTTCTCGAAATGCAGCATATGCTCGCGACCAAGGCAGGTCGCACACTCTCACGCACACACAACACACTCTCCGGCCGTGCTCCCGAGGCAAGGATAGGGAGCTCGAGCGTGGCCCTGTGCCTTGGCGTTGGCCGCGGGGTGGCTGCATGGCTTGGCCTTGGCCGCGGGCGAGCATTTGGCCAAAAAGTGAGCACACGGTCCTCACCGTTTCTTCGTATTCTTGGACCAATAACTGAGATCCACACCTACCTTCCACTTCTTTCTCCGGTTTTGCCTGAATCGGACGAGTTGGCCCACCCGTTTGGGCACCCGTTCGCTACCGGTAAGATGGCCGTAAAACGAGTTTCGGAGCTCGGAATTGGATTCCGTTTTCTCCCGCCACCGACTCCCACCAAACCCGACGACACCAGCCCAAAATCCCACGCCGCCCCCGAAACGCGAAATTTGGCCACAATCTGTATGCTATAGCTCACGGATTTTGGCCTTTTCCGGGGGAAAGATGGGCGCAGGGCCTCCCGCATTATTTTCGCCATTTCTTCGAGCAGAAAACAGTACTTGCGCCGTGAGGAGGCCCCCGGCCCAGTTCTACCACAATCGGACCAATTCGATGGCACGTTTCGTCCCCTTTTCGCACCCCCGCACCCTAGGTAAATCGGCCGTAAAACGAGGTTAGGACGTCGAAATCGACTCCCCTCTTTTCCAACGCTCGACTGTCGCACGTATCTAATCCATCACCCCAAAATCCCACACCGCCCTGGAAACGCGAAAGTTGGACAAGATCAGTGAGCTACAGCACATGGCCTTGGCCTTGGCCGCGGGGTGGCTGCGTGCCATGGCCTTGGCCGCGGGCTGGCTGGGTGCCATGGCCTTGGCCGCGGGCTGGCTGGGTGCCATGGCCTTGGCCGCGGGGTGGACGCGTGCCTTCGCCTTGGCCACGGGGTGGCTGCGTGCCTCGGCCTTCGCCTTGGCCGCGGGCTGGCTCCGTGCCTTGCTCGAAATGCAGCACATGCTCGCGACCAAGGCAGGTCGCACACTCTCACGCACACACAACGCACACTCCGGCCGCGCTCCCGCGGCAAGGATAGGGAGCTCGAGCATGTCCCTGTGCCTTGGCTTTGGACACGGGGTGGCTGCGTGGCTTGGCCTTGGCCGCGGGCGAGCATTTGGCCAAAATGTGAGCACACGGTCCTCGCCGTTTCTTCGTATTCTTGGACTAGAAACTGAGATCCACACCTACCTTCCACTTCTTTCTCCGGTTTTGCCTGAATCGGACGAGTTGGCCCACCCGTTTGGGCACCCGTTCGCTGCCGGTAAGATGGCCGTAGAACGAGTTTCGGAGCTCGGAATTGGATTCCGTTTTCTCCCTCTACCAACTCCCACCAAACCCGAGGACGCCAGCCCAAAATCCCATGCCGCCCCCGAAACGCGAAATTTGGCCACAATCCGTGTGCTATAGCTCACGGATTTTGGCCTTTTCTGGCGGAAAAATGGGCGCAGGGCCTCCCGCAATATTTTTGCCATTTCTTCGAGTGGATAGCAGTACTTGCGCCGTGAGAAGGCCCCCGACCCAGTTCTACCACAATCGGACCAATTCGAGGGCACCTTTCGTCCCCTTTTCGCACCCCCGCACCCTCAGTAAATCAGCCGTAAAACGAGGTTCGGACCTCGAAGTCGACTCCCCTCTTTTCCAACGTTCGACTGTCGCACGTATCTAATGCATCATCCCAAAATCCCGCACTGCCCCGGAAACGCGAAAGTTGGCCAAGATCCGTGAGCGACAGCAAACGGCCTTGGCCTTGGCCGCGGGGTGGCTGCGTGCCTAGGCCTTTGCCGCGGGGTGGCTGGGTGCCATGGCCTTGGCCTTGGCCACCAGGTGGCTGTGTGCCAAGGCCTTGACCGCGGGGTGGCTGCGTGCCTAGGCCTTGGCCGCGGGGTGGCTGCGTGCCTTGGCCTTGGCCGCGGGGTGGCTGGGTGCCATGGCCTTGGCCGCGGGGTGGACGCGTGCCTAGGCCTTGGCCATGGGGTGGCTGCGTGCCTCGGCCTTGGCCTTGGCCGCGGGCTGGCTACGTGCCTTTCTCGAAATGCAGCATATGCTCGTGACCAAGGCAGGTCGCACACTCTCACGCACACACAACACACTCTCCGGCCGTGCTCCCGAGGCAAGGATAGGGAGCTCGAGCGTGGCCCTGTGCCTTGGCGTTGGCCGCCGGGTGGCTGCATGGCTTGGCCTTGGCCGCGGGCGAGCATTTGGCCAAAAAGTGAGCACACGGTCCTCGCCGTTTCTTCGTATTCTTGGACCAATAACTGAGATCCACACCTACCTTCCACTTCTTTCTCCGGTTTTGCCTGAATCGGACGAGTTGGCCCACCTGTTTGGGCACCCGTTCGCTGCCGGTAAGATGGCCGTAAAACGAGTTTCGGAGCTCGGAATTGGATTCCGTTTTCTCCCGTCACCGACTCCCACCAAACCCGACGACACCAGCCCAAATTCCCACGCCGCCCCCGAAACGCGAAATTTGGCCACAATCTGTATGCTATAGCTCACGGATTTTGGCCTTTTCTGGGGGAAAAATGGGCGTAGGGCCTCCCGCATTATTTTCGCCATTTCTTCGAGCGGAAAACAGTACTTGCGCCGTGAGGAGGCCCCCGGCCCAGTTCTACCACAATCGGACCAATTCCAGGGCTCGTTTCGTCCCCTTTTCGCACCCCCGCACCCTCGGTAAATCGGCTGTAAAACGAGGTTCGGACCTCGAAATCGACTCCCCTCTTTTCCAACGCTTGACTGTCGCTCATATCTAATGCATCCCCCAAAATCCCGCACCGCCCCGGAAACGCGAAAGTTGTCCAACATCCGTGAGCTACAGCACACGGCCTCGGCCTTGGCCGCGGGGTGGCTGCGTGCCATGGCCTTGGCCTTGGCCTCGGGGTGGCTGCGTGCCAAGGCCTTGGCTGCGGGCTGGCTGCGTGCCTAGGCCTTGGCCGCGGGCTGGCTGGGTGCCATGGCCTTGGCCGCGGGTTGGCTGGGTGCCATGGCCTTGGCCGCGGGCTGGCTGGGTGCCATGGCCTTGGCCGCGGGGTGGACGCGTGCCTTGGTCTTGGCCACGGGGTGGATGCGTGCCTCGGCCTTGGCCATGGCCGCGGGCTGGCTCCGTGCCATGCTCGAAAGGCAGCACATGCTCGCGACCAAGGCAGGTCGTACACTATCACGCACACACAACACACACTCGGGCCACGTACCCGACGCAAGGATAGGGAGCTCGAGCGTGGCCCTGTGCCTTGGCGTTGGCCGCGGGGTGGCTGTGTGGCTTGGCCTTGGCCGCGGGCGAGCGTTTGACCAAAATGTGAGCACACGGTCGTCGCCGTTTCTTCGTATTCTTGGACCAAAAACTGAGATCCACATCTACCTTCCACTTCTTTCGCCGGTTTTGCCTGAATCGGACGAGTTGGCCCACCCGTTTCGGCACCCGTTCGCTGACGGTAAGATGGCCGTAAAACAAGTTTCGAAGCTCGGAATTCGATTCCGTTTTCTCCCGCCACCGACTCCCACCAAACCCGACGATGCCAGCCCAAAATCCCACGCCGCCCCCGAAACGCAAAATTTGGCCACAATCCGTGTGCTATAGCTCACGGATTTTGGCCTTTTCTGGCGGAAAAATGGGCGCATGGCCTCCCGCATTAGTTTTGCCATTTCTTCGAGCGGAAAGCAGTAGTTGCGCCGTGAGGAGGCCCCCGGCCCAGTTCTACCACAATCAGACCAATTCGAGGGCACATTTCGTCCCCTTTTCGCACCCCCGCACCCTCGGTAAATTGGCCGTAAAACGAGGTTCGGACCTCGAAATCGAGCCCCCTCTTTTCCGACGTTCGACTGTCGCACGTTTCTCATGCATCACCCCAAAATACCGCACAGCCCCGGAAACGCGAAAGTTGGCTAAGATCCGTGAGCGACAGCACACGGCCTTGCCCTTGGCCGCGGGGTGGCGGCGTGCCTAGGCCTTGGCCTCGGGGTGCCTGGGTGCCGTGGCCTTGCCCGCGGGGTGGACGCGTGCCTAGGCCTTGCCCACGGGGTGGCTGCGTGCCTCGACTTGGCCTTGGCCGCAGGCTGGCTGCGTGCCTTTCTCGAAATGCAGCATATGGTCGCGACCGAGGCAGGTCGCACACTCTCATGCACACACAGCACACACTCCGGCCGCGATCCCGAGGCAAGGATAGGGAGCTCGAGCGTGGCCCTGTGCCTTGGCGTTGACCGCGGGGTGGCTGCATGGCTTGGCCTTGGCCGCGGGCGAGCATTTGGCGAAAATGTGAGCAGACGGTCCTCGCCGTTTCTTCGTATTCTTGGACCAAAAACTGAGATCCACACCTACCTTCCACTTCTTTCTCCGGTTTTGCTTGAATCGGACGAGTTGGCCCACCCGTTTGGGCACCCGTTCGCTGCCGGTAAGATGGCCGTAAAACGAGTTTCGGAGCTCGGAATTGGATTCTGTTTTCTCCCGCCACCGACTTCCACCAAACCCAACCACGCCAGCCCAAAATCCAACGCCGCCCCCGAAACGCGAAATTTGGCCACAATCCGTGTGCTATAGCTCACGGATTTTGGCCTTTTCCTGGGGAAAAATGGGCGCAGGGCCTCCCGCATTATTTTCGCCATTTCTTCGAGCGGAGAGCAGTAGTTGCGCCGTGAGGAGGCCCCCGGGCCGGTTCTACCACAATCGGACCAATTCGCGGGCACGTTTCGTCCCCTTTTCGCACCCCCGCACCATCGGTAAATCGGCCGTAAAACGAGGTTCGGACCTCTAAATCGACTCCCCTCTTTTCTGACGTTCGACTGTCGCACGTATCTAATGCATCACCCCAAAATCCCGCACCGCCCCGGAAACGCGAAAGTTGGCCAAAATCCGTGAGCGACAGCACACGGCCTTGGCCTTGGCCGCGGGGTGGCTGCGTGCCTAAGCATTGGCCGCGGGGTGGCTGGGTGCCATGGCCTTGGCCTTGGCCACTGGGTGGCTGTGTGCCAAGGCCTTGGCCACGGGGTGGCTGCGTGCCTAGGCCTTGGCCGCGGGCTGGCTGGGTGCCATGTCCTTGGCCGCGGGGTGGACGCGTGGCCAAGGCCAAGGCACAGAGCCACGCTCGAGCTCCCTATCCTTGCCCCGGGAGCGCGGCCCAAGTGTGTGTTGTGTGTGTGCGAGAGTTTGTGACGTGCCTTGGTCACGAGCATGTGCTGCATTTCGAGCAAGGCACGCAGCCAGCCCGCGGCCAAAGCCAAGGCACGCAGCCACCCCGTGGCCAAGGCCAAGGCCATGGCACCCAGCCACCCCGCGGCCAAGGCCTAGGCACGCAGCCACCACGCGGTCAAGGCCATGGCCATGGCACCCAGCCACCCCGCGGCCAAGGCCTAGGCACACAGCCACCCCGTGGCCAAGGCCAAGGCCATGGCACCCAGCCACCCCGTGGCCAAGGCCTAGGCACGCAGCCACCCCGCGGCTAAGGCCGTGTGCTGTAGCTCACGAATCTTGGCCAACTTTCGCGTTTCCGGGGTGGGGCGGGATTTTGGGGTGATGCATTAGATACGTGCGACAGTCGAACGTCGGAGAAGACGGGAGTCGATTCCGAGGTCCGAACCTCGTTTTACGGTCGATTTACCGAACGTGCGGGGGTGCAAAAAGGGGACGAAACATGCCCGCGAATTGGTCCGGTTGTGGTAGAACTTGGCCGGGGGCCTCCTCACAGTGCTAGTACTGTTTTGCGCTCGAAGAAATGGCGAAAATAATGCGGGAGGCCCTGCGCCCATTTTTCCGCCCGAAAAGGCCAAAATCCGTGAACTATAGCACACGGATTGCAGCCAAATTTCATGTTTCGGGGGCGGCGTGGTCGGGTTTAGTGGGAGTCGTTGGCGGGAGAAAACGGAATCCAATTCCGAGCTCCGAAACTCGTTTAACGGCCATTTTACCGCCAGAGAACGGGTGGGCCAACTCGTCCGATTCAGGCAAAACCGGAGAAAGAAGTGGAAGGTATGTGTGGATCTAAGTTTTTGGTCCAAGAATATGAAGAAACGGCGAGGACCGTGTGCCAAATGCTCGCCCGCGGCCAATGCCAAGGCACAGGGCCACGCTCCAGCTCCCTATCCTTGCCTCGGGAGCGCGGCCGGAGTGTGTGTTGTGTGTGTGAGAGTGTGCGACCTGCCTTGGTCGCGAGCATGTGCTGCATTTCGAGCAAGGCACGGAGCCAGCCTGCGGCCAAGGGCAAGGCCGAGGCACGCAGCCACCCCGTGGCCAAGGCCAAGGACGCGTCCACCCCGCGGCCAAGACCATGGCACCCAGCCAGCCCGCGGCCAAGGACATGGCACCCAGCCAGCCCGCGGCCAAGGACATGGCACCCAGCCAGCCCGCGGACAAGGCCTAGGCACGCAGCCAGCCAGTGGCCAAGGCCTTGGCACGCAGCCACCCAGATGCCAAGCCCAAGGCCATTGCGCGCAGCCACCCCGCTGCCAAGGCCAAGGCCATGGCATGCAGCCACCCCGCGGCCAAGGCCAAGGCCGTGTGCTGTAGGTGTGGATCTCAGTTTTTGGTCCAAGAATTCGAAGAAACGGCGAGGAACGTGTGCTCACATTTTGGCCAAATGCTCGCCCGCGGCCAAGGCCAAGCCACGCAGCCACCCCACGGCCAACGCCAAGGCACAGGGCCACGCTCGAGCTCCCTATCCTTGCCTCGGAAGCGCGGCCGGAGTGTGTGTTGTGTGTGCGTGAGAGTGTGTGACCTGCCTTGGTCGCGAGCATATGCTGCATTTCGAGAAGGGCACGTAGCCAGCCTGCGGCCAAGTCCAAGGCCGAGGCACGCAGCCACCCCGTGGCCAAGGCCTAGGCACGCGTCCACACTGCGGCCAAGGCCATGGCACCCAGCCAGCCCGCGGCACGCAGCCACCCCGCGGCCAAGGCCTTGGCACACAGCCACCCGGTGGCCAAGGCCAAGGCCATGGCACCCAGCCACCCCGCGGCCAAGGCCTAGGCACGCAGCCACCCCGCGGCCAAGTCCAAGGCCGTGTGCTGTCGCTCATGGATCTTGGCCAAGTTTTGCGTTTCCGGGGCGGTGCGGGATTTTGGGGTGATGCATTAGATACGTGCTACAGTCGAACGTCAGAAAAGAGGGGAGTCGATTTCGAGGTCCGAACCTCGTTTTACGGCCGATTTACCGAGGGTGCGGGGGTGCGAAAAGGGGACAAAACGTGCCCTCGAATTGGTCCGATTGTGGTAGAACTGGGCCGGGGCCCTCCTCACGGCGCAAGTACTGCTTTCCACTCGAAGAAATGGCAAAAATAATGCGGGAGTCCCTGCGCCCATTTTTCTGCCAGAAAAGGCCAAAATCCGTGAGCTATAGCACACGGATTGTGGCCAAATTTCGCGTTTCGGGGGTGGCGTGGGATTTTGCGCTGGCGTGGTCGGGTTTGGTGGGAGTCGGTGGCGGGAGAAAACGGAATCCAATTCCAAGCTCCGAAACTCGTTTTACGGCCATCTTACCGGCAGCGAACGGGTGCCCAAACGGGTGGGCCAACTCGTCCGATTCAGGCAAAACCAGAGAAAGAAGTGGAAGGCAGGTGTGGATCTCAGTTTTTGGTCCAAGAATACGAAGAAACGGCGAGGACCGTGTGCTCACATTTTGGCCAAATGCTCGCCCGCGGCCAAGGCCCAGCCACGCAGCCACCCCGCGGCCAACGCCAAGGCACAGGGCCACGCTCGAGCTCCCTATCGTTGCCTCGGGAGCGCGGGCGGAGTGTGTGTTGTGTGTGCGTGAGAGTGTGCGACCTGCCAAGGCCAAGGCCGAGGCACGCGGCCACCCGGTGGCCAACGCCAAGGCACGCGTCCACCCCGCGGCCAACGCCATGGCACCCACCCAGCCCGCGGCCAAGGCCATGGCACCCACCCAGCCCGCGGCCAAGGCCTAGGCACGCAGCCATCCCGCAGCCAAGGCCAAGGCAATGGCCCGCAGCCACCCCGCGGCCAAGGCCAAGGCCGTGTGCTGTCGCTCATGGATCATGGCCTACATTTCCGTTTCCGGGGCGGTGCGGGATTTTGGGGTGATGCATTAGATACGTGCGACAGTCGAACGTCGGAAAAGAGGGGAGTCGATTTTGAGGTCTGAACCTCGTTTTAAGGTCGATTTACCGAGGGTGCGGGGGTGTGAAAAGGGGACGAAACGTGCCCTCGAATTGGTCCGATTGTGGTAGAACTGGGCCGGGGGCTTCCTCACGGCGCAAGTACTGCTTTCCGCTCAGAGAAATGGCAAAAATAATGCGGGAGGCCCTGCTCCCATTTTTCCGCCAGAAAAGGCCAAAATCCGTTAGCTATAGCACACGGATTGTGGCCAGATTTCGCGTTTCGGGGGAGGCGTGATTTTGGGCTGGCGTCATCGGGTTTGGCGGGAGTCGGTGGCGGGAGAAAACGGAATCCAATTCCGAGCTCCGAACGGGTGGACCAACTCGCCCGATTCATGCAAAACCGGAGAAAGAAGTGGAAGGTAGGTGTGGATCTCAGTTTTTGGTCCAAGAATACGAAGAAACGGCGAGGACAGTGTGCTCACATTTTGGCCAAATGCTCGCCCGCGGCCAAGGCCAAGGCCAAGCCACGCAGCCACCCCCGGCCAACGCCAAGGCACAGGGCCACGCTCGAGCTCCCTATCCTTGCCTCGGGAGCGCGGCCGGAGTGTGTGTTGTGTGTGCGTGAGAGTGTGCGACCTGCCTTGGTCGCGAGCATATGCTGCAGTTCGAGAAAGGCACGTAGCCAGCCCGTGGCCAAGGCCAAGGCCGAGGCACGCAGCCACCCTGTGGCCAAGGCCAAGGCACGCGTCCACCCCACCGCCAAGGCCATGGCACCCAGCCACCCCGCGGCCAAGGCCTTGGCACACAGCCACCCGGTGGTGAATGCCAAGGCCATGGCACCCAGCCACCCCGCGGCCAAGGCCAAGCCCGTGTGCTGTCGCTCACGGATCTTGGCCAACTTTCGCGTTTCCGGGGCGTTGCGGGATTTTGGGGTGATGCATTAGATATGTGCGACAGTCGAACGTCGGAAAAGAGGGGCTTCGATTTCGAGGTCCGAACCTCGTTTTACGGCAGATTTACCGAGGGTGCGGGGGTGCGAAAATGCGACGAAACGTGCCCTCGAATTGGTCCGATTGTGGTAGAACTGGGCCGGGGGCCTCCACACGTCGCAAGTACTCCTTTCCACTCGAAGAAATGGCAAAAATATTACGGGAGGCCCTGCTCCCATTTTTCCGCCAGAAAAGGCCAAAATCCGTGAGCTATAGCACACGGATTGTGGCCAAATTTCGCGTTTCGGGGGCGGCTTGGGATTTTGGGCTGGCGTCGTCGGGTTTGGTGGCAGTCGGTGGCGGCAGAAAACGGAATCCAATTCCGAGCTACGAAACCCGTTTTACGGCCATCTTACCGGCAGCGAAAGGGTGTCCAAACGGGTAGGCCAACTCGTCCGATTCAGGCAAAACCGGAGAAAGAAGTGGAAGGCAGGTGTGGATCTCAGTTTTTGGTCGAAGAATACGAAGAAACGGCGAGGACCGTGTGCTCACATTTTGGCCAAATGCTCGCCCGCGGCCAAGGCCAAGCCACGCAGCCACCCCGCGGCCAACGCCAAGGCACAGGGCCACGCTCGAGCTCCCTATCGTTGCCTCGGGAGCGCGGCCGGAGTGTGTGTTGTGTGTGCGTGAGAGTGTGCGACCTGCCTTGGTCGCGAGCATGTGCTGCATTTGGAGCAAGGCACGGAGCAAGCCCGCGGCCGCGGCCAAGGCCAAGGCCGAGGCACGCAGCCACCCCGTGGCCAAAGCCAAGGCACGCATCCACCCCGCGGCCAAGGGCATGGCACCCAGCCACCCCGAGGCCAAGGCCAAGGCCATGGCACGCAGCCACCGCACGGCCAAGGCCAAGGCCATGGCATGCAGCCAGCCCGCGGCCAAGGCCAAGGCCATGTGCTGTAACTCACGGATCTTGGCCAACTTTCGCGTTTCCGGGGCGGTGCGGGATTTTGGGGTGATGCATTAGATACGTGCGACAGTCGAGCGTTCGAAAAGAGGGGAGTTGATTTCGAGGTCCGAACCTCATTTTACGGCCGATTTACCGAGGGTGCGGGGGTGCGAGAAGGGGACGAAACGTGCCCGCGAATTGGTCCGATTGTGGTAGAACTGGGCCGGGTGCCTCCTCACGGCGCAAGTACTGTTTTCCGCTCGAAGAAATGGTGAAAATAATGCGGGAGGCCCTGCACCCATTTTTCTCCCGGAAAACGCCAAAATCCGTGAGCTATAGCACACGGATTGTGACCAAATTTCGCGTTTTGGAGGCGGCGTGGGATTTTGGGCTGGCGTGGTCGGGTTTGGTGGGAGTCGGTGGCGGGAGAAAACGGAATCCAATTCCGAGCTCCGAAACTCGTTTTACGGACATCTTACCGGCCGCAAACGGGT
This sequence comes from Luvunga scandens, assembly GCA_030449905.1. Lineage (NCBI taxonomy): Eukaryota > Viridiplantae > Streptophyta > Magnoliopsida > Sapindales > Rutaceae > Luvunga > Luvunga scandens. Next base: position 249,446 of record JASUUG010001139.1, on the reverse strand, counting down.
GCCCAAACGGGTGGGCCCACTCGTCCGATTCAGGCAAAACCGGAGAAAGAAGTGGAAGGTAGGTGTGGATCTCATTTTTTGTTGCAAGAATACGAAGAAACGGTGAGGACCGTGTGCTCATATTTTGGCCAAATGCTCGCCCGCGGCCAAGGCCAAGCCACGCAGCCACCCCGCGGCCAACGCCAAGGCACAGGCCACGCTCGAGCTCCCTATCCTTGCCTCGGGAGCACGGCCGGAGTGTGTGTTGTGTGTGCTTGAGAGTGTGCGACCTGCCTTGGTCGCGAGCGTATGCTGCATTTCGAGAAAGGCACGTAGCCAGCCCGCGGCCAAGGCCAAGGCCGAGGCACGCAGCCACCCCGTGGCCAAGGCCTAGGCACGCGTCCACCCCGCGGCCAAGGCCATGGCACCCAGCGAGCCCACGGCCAAGGCCTAGGCACGCAGCTGTGTGCCAAGGCCTTGGCCACGGGGTGGCTGCGTGCCTAGGCCTTGGCCGCGGGCTGGCTGGATGCCATGGACTTGGCCGCGGGGTGGACGCGTGCCTAGGCCTTGGCCACGGGGTGGCCGCGTGCCACGGCCTTGGCCTTGGCCGTGGGCTGGCTACGTGCCTTTCTCGAAATGCAGCATATGCTCGTGACCAAGGCAGGTCCCATACTCTCACGCACACAGAACACACACTCGGGCCGGGCTTCTGAGGCAAGGATAGGGAGCTCGAGCGTGGCCCTGTGCCTTGGCATTGGCCGCGGGGTGGCTGCGTGGCTCGGCCTTGGCCGCGGGCGAGCATTTGGCCAAAATGTGAGCACACGGTCCTCGCCGTTTCTTCGTATTCTTGGACCAAAAACTGAGATCCACACCTACCTTCCACTTCTTTCTCTGGTTTTGCCTGAATCCGACGAGTTGGCCGACCCGTTTGGGCACCCGTTCTCTGGCGGTAAAATGGCCTTAAAACGAGTTTCGGAGGTTGGAATTCGATTTCGTTTTCTCCCACCACCGACTCCCACCAAACCCGACGACGCCAGCTCAAAATCCCACGCCTCCCCCGAAACGCAAAATTTGGCCACAATCCGTGTGCTATGGCTCACGGATTTTGGCCTTTTCTGGCGGAAAAATCGGCGCAGGGCCTCCCGCATTATTTTCGCCATTTCTTCGAGCGGAAAACAGTACTTGCGCGGTGAGGAGGCCCCCGGCCCAGTTCTACCACAATCGGACCAATTCGAGGGCACGTTTCGTCGCCTTTTCGCACCCCCGCACCCTCGGGAAATTGGCCGTAAAACGAGGTTCGGACCTCGAAATCGACTCCCATCTTTTCCGACGTTCGACTGTCGCACGTATCTAATGCATCACCCCAAAATCCCGCACCGCCCCGGAAACGCGAAAGTTGGCCAGGATCAGTGAGTGACAGCACACGGCCTTAGCCTTGGCCGCGGGCAGGCTACGTGCCTGGGCCTTGGCCGCGGGGTGGCTGGGTGCCATGGCCTTGGCCGTGGCCACCGGGTGGCTGTGTGCCAAGGCCTTGGCCGCGGGGTGGCTGCGTGCCTAGGCCTTGGCCGCGGGGTGGCTGGGTGCCATGGCCTTGGCCGCGGCGTGGACGCGTGCCTAGGCCATGGCCACTGTTGAGTATTAGAAAGTGTATATTTATAATGGAGAAAATCATCATTTTACACTCCAAGTCTCACTAACATCCCTATTTTTATGTCTTTAAGTCATTTGTAATTTAATTATGTATGTTTTATTTTAATTAAGTATTTTATGTATTTTAGGGGATATCATGGTCATTTCACAATAAACGAGAGATCAGATGGAAAAACAGACAACACTTTTGAACTCAGGACAGTCGAAAACCTTAGGAGGAGCATAAAAAGAAAAATGGTACTGTTCACATATACGGTACTGTTCACACATACGGTACGGTTGATATATATGGTAATCGCATACGACAATCGCTCAAGGCACTCGCTCACCTGCATCGATGGCCGACGTGGCACTGTACGATGATGTGGCACTATACAATGACGTGGCAGCATTTGATTGGACGAATGATGTGGCATTGACCGCTTATGTGGCATTGACTGATGATGTGGCGTTGACTGATGACGTGTCATGATCCTATTGAACCAAAAATGTTGACCGGTGACGTGGCAGAATATTAGTGGATCGAAAAAACGTGTGTACGGTACATGCATATACACAGAATAACAGCCCTGATGATGTGTTCCATCCAATAGGAACTTGCCACGTGGCGCAATCCTGAGCGTCCAAATTGTTTTAATCCGATGGCCATGATTTACTCAGTGTATCTATAAAAAGGGGGCTCCCCCCCCCCTAATTTGACACCCCTGAATCCATTTTTGGACTCCATTTTCTGTCATTTCATCTCCATCTTGTATTTTCTACGTATTTTAATAAAATTCCCATTTTACCCCTAGTTCAAATATGAGTGGCTAATCTCCTTTCAAGCTTGGGTTGAAGGTGAAGTCTCAACATGCTCCATGGGCTTAATTTGGTAAATTTACTTTTCCTTCCCCTTTAATTTATGTGGTTGTTTTGACTTTTCGTAGACAGATAGTAATAATCTTGTCTGGATATCGGCTGGAATAACCGCCTCCCTAGGCAAGGTTATTACTATTTGGCACGGGAAGCCCTTAGCACCATATCTATTAGAGTGTGGTTCATGATGAGTGGAAGTTTCCCCTTCATGATTTAATTGGTACTAATAATGAATATTAAGCCGATGGTGCATGTTGAGTACAGATCCGGAGATCCAAGCATTTTATTTTAATAGTTTATTCCAATAGCTTTAATTCAAATTAATACATTGCCTACATAATTGTCATTATAAATCCAACCACCAACTCAGAAAATTAATTCTACACATAATTAAAATCCACCTCCTCGTGGGATCGACACTCGTCACCATTAATCTATTCTACAATAGATTCGTGCACTTGCGAGTTCAATAAAATTTGCACAACAAGTTTTTGGCGCCGTTGCCGGGGAGGTAAGTTATTTTAATTTGTAGAATTTTTTTTTTCTCTTCTTTATTTATTTATTTTAGTTGTTTCCTTGTAATATTTTTTTTATTATTATTATTAAAAAAAAAAGAAAAAAAAAAGTGAATTTACATTTTGAAGTAGGTATTATTTTCTTTTCTTTTCTTCTCTTCTTTAAATTTCTGTAATTTAATTTTCATGTTATTTTTTTTTTATTTTGTGAAATCGGCAGGTTCAACCGCCTCTTAATTTATTTTAATTTGTTTCACGCATTTTCTTTTCTATATCTAGCGCTTGAGTTATTTTCATAGCAAAATTGTAACAGCGTGATAAGGTTAGTATTGTAATTTCTCCCTCTTATTTATCTTTATTAATTTTGTTATCATTTTTTTATTTGCATGCATGGTCGTAGGTCAAAATTACCTAATCTTGAGCCTATAGACTTTGAATTAGAAAAAACACTTCGCACACACAAACACGTTGAAATTAAAAATAAAATTGGGATGGATTTGCAACCAGCACCACAAGAGAGGCCATTTAAGGACTACTTCAGTCCCTTAGCTAACTTGAGCACATCATGCATAAGATACCCAAATGTAGCTGCTAGGAGTTTTGAATTAAAACCTAGTGTGCTAAATTGTCTCCCAACATTCTATGGCCTAGAAAATGAAGATCCATATAATCATCTGAATGATTTCCATGCTATTTGTCAAACTTTTAAATATGAGAATTTTTCAGATGATGATGTTAAGCTTAGATTATTTCCATTTTCTTTAAAGGATAGAGCTCGTTCATGGTTCAATGCATTGCCTGCTAATAGCATTACATCATGGGAACAAATGGTAACAAAATTTTTGAATAAATATTTCCCAGTACATAAAACCAATGCTATTCGCAGGGAAATTTCAGAGTTTACCCAAAGAGAAGACGAGCAATTTTTCGAAACATGGCAGCGATTCAATGGGCTACTCCTAAAGTGTCCACATCATGGATACGAAAAATGGCACCAATGCCAATACTTTTTGGAGGGATTATTGTCGAATGTGCAAGAATGGCTAATGGCAACAAGTGGAGGAGAGCTAATGTCAAAAAGTGCATCAGAGATTTGGGATTTCTTCCAGCGACAAGCAGATAATTCCCAACAACGGAGTCGTTCACTCAGGAGTACTAGAAGAGTTAAGGGAGTGAATGAGGTTCACATTGGCGAGTCAAGTTCGGAAATTAAAGAAGTCAAAAACATAGTTGAAGGTCTTTCCCGTCAAATAGCATCGTTAACAGCTGCTAAATTAATGGAACCACATGACCAAGACTCATACTCAGATCAAGCCAATGCCATAGATGTAATGAGAAAGCCATCAAACTACAACCCTTACTCCAACACGTACAATCCCGGATGGAGAGACCACCCCAATTTTTCATGGTCTCAAGGATTCCAACAGAATGGACCAGCAGCTCCAGCTCCAGCTCCACCAATGCAACCAATTCCTCAAAATCCTCAAGCCTCTCAACAACAATTTAGACCATATAATCAGAACCCAAACTATTCTCAGCCTAGACCATGGGAGGATGCATTCCAGAATTTCAAGAATCTTACTTACTCCAAAATCGAGCAACAAAACCGCACCATTGATGAACTACGAAATGAGATGAGAGCGGGTTTCAACTCACAAACCCAATCAATTTCAAACCTTGAAAAAATGGTGGGACAACTTGCTTCATCAGTTCAGACCTTGGCAATGACTGTTGAGAAAGGTAAATTCCCAAGTCAACCAGTGCCTAATCCTAAAGGAGTGTATGAAGCCAGTACCAGTTCACCTCAGCAGCATGGAGAGGTCAAAGCCGTCATGACCTTGCGAAAAGGAAAAGAAGTCGACAACAAAGTGGAGATGCCGGTACCAAAAACAACTCAAATTGTACCGGTAAATGAAGAAGACTCATCATCAGAGGAGAAAGAAGAAACCAACCCACGAGAATACGTTCCAAAAGCTCCATTTCCCCAGAGGTTAGCTAAAGCAAAGAAAGGAAAATCTACAAGTGAGATTTTTGAAATCTTTAAACAGGTAAGTGTTAACATCCCTTTGCTTGATGCTATAAAACAAGTGCCATCTTATGCCAAGTTTCTTAAAGACCTTTGTACTAAAAAGAGAAACATTCATGTTCAAAAGAAGGCATTTTTAACAGAAAATGTGAGTTCTATACTCCAACACAAACTTCCTCTAAAATACAAAGATCCAGGCTCCCCCACTATCTCATGTAGTATAGGGAACCACACAATTGAGAATGCTTTGTTGGACTTAGGAGCTAGTGTAAATCTGTTGCCTTACTCAGTATTTGTGAAACTTGGACTGGGAGAATTACACCCAACTCCAGTGGTGTTACAGCTTGCAGATCGGTCCATGAAAAAACCTCGTGGTATTGTGGAGGACGTGCTTATACAGGTAGATAAGTTTTATTTTCCTGTTGATTTCATTGTAATTGACACTCAACCAGTCCAGGATTCAAGGAAGCAGATCCCCATTATCTTAGGACGACCTTTCTTGGCAACTGCCGATGCTCACATTCAATGCAGGACTGGAAATATGCAGTTGTCCTTTGGCAATATGACGATGGAGCTAAATATCTTCAACATTGCCAAACAACCTCCCAATGCAGATGATGAAATTGTTGATGTGGATTTAATCGAAGAATTAATTGATAATACTTTTCTTTCAAATCTTAGTGATGACCCTTTACAAACATGTTTAACTCACTTTGGTTTGAATTTTGATATTGACAGATCAATAGATGAGGTTAACGCCTTACTTGATTCAGCACCATCCATGGACATTAACAAATGGAAGTCAAGAGTGGAACAACTAGCACCATCAGAGAAGAAACTGAGTCCATCATCAGAATCACCACCAAAACTTGAGCATTGTGCATACTTTGGGCCAAATTCAACTTTGACATACAAAAAGCTAACTTAGAAAGAAAATCACAACTCGGCGTAACTTGAAGAAAGTCGTAATGATGTATACAAAAATGCCAAGATTTACAAACAAATAATGAAAGTCTTTCATGACAAGCAAATTATGAGAAAATCTTTCACACCAGGTCGAAAAGTACTTTTATTCAATTCTCGCTTTTTATTCCCCCAGGTAAAGTTACGCTTATCGATGGACTGGTTCCTTTATAGTCCACACTGCTTTTTTTTCATATGGAGCGATTAAAATTAAGGATCCAAAGAACGGTGTAATTTTTAAAGTTAATGGTCAAAGATCAAGCCATATCTAGAGTACCAACCACGTGAAAAAGGCACCAAATAGATTTGAGTGACCCACCAAATTTAAATTAAGAATTTTTCTTATTTATTTCTTCTTTTCGGTGATTTAAATTATTGTGAAAGTGTGTTTATTTAATCATTCAGTTTTCTTTTATCACTTCTAATTATGTGTTCCTCAACTAGACAGTTCTTCAACTAGACAGTTCCTCTTGAACATTCTCAGACAACTTCAACGTGTACAATCTCATCTGAGAAGCCAGATACGATTTTGTAAAACGCATCGTATTTGGAAGCTACAACCTCCAGAGTTGGTATCCCACGTTGAAGATCTAGAAAGACAACTCAAAGAAATTGAGGGAGGTATCAACGAAACCCAAATCGAACTTGAGGAAAACTCAATAAGAGGACAATTGTGAGATTATTATTTTTCTTTTCTTTTCTTTTCTTTTCTTTTTTGTGTGTTCTCTAGTTTGTTACCCCGGTTAAGTGGCGGATAACGGTACTCCGTGACAATCAAAGTCGGTTACTTTAGTTTCCCATAATAACTAATATTCTGAGAAGAAGGTATGGACAGAAACGCGATTCTAGCAAAGCTTCACAAGCGATTTCCTTCACTTCCTCAGAATGCCCTCCTTACGATCTATAAAGCTCGGTCCGAACGCATGCGATTGCTTATGAGAAATAACGTCCCTGCTGACATCCGTTGGTTAATCGAGGCCAAGGTACGTTTGGCAGGTGAGTTACCTCCTAAATTTATTGCATACATGCCTGGTTGTGGTAAAGGAAATTACTCGAGAAAACGAAGAGCTGAAAAACTTCATGTTAATTGTCATAAGTGTGCCAGGATGAAATGCGATAAAAATCCTTGTTCTTTCGGAATGATGTCTGATAACAGGGAAGATAAGATTCAATTCATTAGGGATGGCTTGAATAAAGAGTCATTGGATGATATCCTTTTGTCTCTTGAAACGCATCCCAGTGGATACGTACAAAGAGCAATTCTCCAGTTATGGCCATTATTTCAGAAAGAACGTGTCCGATATAGTCTTGGGAATCTGACTATAAACGACCCTGTTTGCCAGTTTATAAGAAAACTGGATGGGAAGCCTATCCTCGACCCATAGAGGGCGTTCAAGCCGTTTCTGGACGTAAAACCAGAGGAAGATGTGAGCCACAATCACAACTACCTGTAAATATCCTTTTACTGTTGTTTTACTTTACTGTTGTTTTATTTCACTGTTGTTTTATCAATTGCATTATTGTCTTTAATAATTGAGTGCTTTTTCTTTTACTATTTCCTTTTTGACTCTCGAGCCATGTGCTTTACGCGTTAATTGACATAGACATGCTACCTCCTATACAGCTGTAAATCATTGTCACCAAGATCCTTGATATATGATCATTTTCTTTTAGACTCACAAATTGTTTTTTAGAAGCATCCCAATGGCAGCTACTCCCATTAAACAATTCAAGAACATTTGTGTGCTCTCTGGATTTAACTATGGCAAACATAAAGAGTTCGTTGAGGCAGCCATCGATCTTGGTCAACGCATAGCAGAAAGAAATTTGCATCTGGTTTATGGAGGAGGTGACCGAGGGTTATCAAAACTAGTCTCAGAAGCTGTTTATCTCAGAGGGAGCCAAGTGTTAGGCATCATCCCAAGAAGCCTCAAACCGTTGGCCTGTATGTCTGACTCACCAACTGGAGAAGAGTTAGTTGTCTCAGGTATGCAAGAAAGAATAACTGAAATGCTAAATCATGCTGATGCTTTTATTTTCCTACCAGGAGATCTTGCAACTCTAGAGGCACTAATCACATTAGCATCTTGGGCCCATCTGAACATTCATAAAAAACCCATCGGTTTGTTAAATGTCAATAACTTTTATGATGGCTTCATCGCATTTCTTAACCATGCAATAAAAAATCATTTCATCCCTTTCACAGCGAAAAAAATCTTTATTTGTGCTTATACTGCTAACGAGTTAATTGATCTGTTACAAGCTTATAGACCAGAGCCAGATCCCAAGACCCTCGTGTTGGAATGGCCAACTAATGATGGTAACAGTAGCCGTAGTAAGAAGTGCAAATTAGATTTAACTCTCCGCTTGTAAATATTTTCTTCTGTGATCCAGCACTCAGGTGATGTCTTCTAAACCCTATTTTCTTTCAACATTGAGGACAATGTTTCGTTCAGGTTGGGGGGAGGGAATAGTTGACAATTGTGGAATATCTTAATCTTGGTGTAATTTTTACTATTTTTTATTGTAGAAACTAACTGTGGCTAAATTTTTTTGAGTCGAAGATGGCTGAATATGGAGTGCAGTGACTCTAGAAACGCATCTTCTTATTAAAAAAAAAAAAAAATGGCGCCGTTGCCTGTGATCTTTTCATAATTAGATGACATGATAACTTTCAAATTTTAGTATTTGTATTATCTTTGGTCTTTAGTTATGTTACACCATGTTTGTTACTCTACATGTTGATGTTGGAGACAAATATAAGTTGCTTGAAAGAATGCACATGTCATAATAATTTCCAAGTGAGTTTTTGAGCCTGTTATTTTTCTTGGAGAGTAACCCTTTTTGCCCATTCTTCATTCAGCTTAGTAGTTTATTGCTTTACACATTATCTTTTAAAAAAAAAAAAAAAACTACAGTATGTTTTTCCACATCTGAAGATCTATCTAACTAGTAGATATGGAAGATTATTTAGAACTCTAAAAGATGACAGAAAGGCCATCTTTGGTCCGTTTGAGCCTTTTTAGCCAACCCTATTAATATGTATCCATAGTTAACCCCTTTGAGCCTTAAAAAAAAAAAATAATAAAATAATAAAAATAAAGACTTTTTCTTTGGCAACCTATTATCTTGTCCCACTCCAATGTGGAGTATCACCTTATATTTTTATTTCTCACCACCCATTTATGTTTGAAAATAGAGATAATTTTGTATAAAAAAAAAAAAAAAAAGGTGCGAAAAAAAAAGAGAAAAAGAAACAAAAGAAAAAAAATGTTTACAAATAAAAAAAAATAAAAAAAAAAAAAAATCAAGTGAAAAGCACCTTACAATCTCCAAAGTTCTCTATTTTTCAAACATATATTTTATTTTTCCTATTATCCTTTCTTTGTTAGCCACGTCCCTAGCCTACGTTACGTCCTAATAAAAGTCCTTCTTGATTTTAGGGAACTATAGTCCAAATAGAAACTAGTTATTTGGGTTGAAAAGATGTGGCAATGAATACTAGAAAAAAAAAAAAAAAAAAAAGAAAAAAAGATGATGAATGTATTGGTTTGATTAGCATTGAAATCGTACTATTTCTCGAAATGAGAGCATATTTTTGTCACCTTGGTGAGAGTGTGTGATATTATTTCTTTATTATTTTCACTCAAGCTACCATTCACTGGAGTGATTATTTTTGGGTTTAATTTCTTTGTGAGCGTATTACTACTACCAGTGAGATTTTGGGGTTTGCATGTCATTCTTAAAAGTGACTCGATTACTAAAGTTGTGACAAAGTTTTCTAAACTGATTCATGTGGAGAGTTGATGTGGGAATGATATTTCTTTAGATTGTAGATAATGCTTATACTTTTATTTGATTGTTATCATTAGTCGATTGAATAAATACCACAAAGATAAAAAAAAAAAAAAAAAAAAATCAGCTTTGTTTTCGCTCAAATTGCTAGGGACTAGCAACAAGTCAGTTGGAGGGTGTGTTGAGTATTAGAAAGTGTATATTTATAATGGAGAAAATCATCATTTTACACTCCAAGTCTCACTAACATCCCTATTTTTATGTCTTTAAGTCATTTGTAATTTAATTATGTATGTTTTATTTTAATTAAGTATTTTATGTATTTTAGGGGATATCATGGTCATTTCACAATAAACGAGAGATCAGATGGAAAAACGGACAACACTTTTGAACTCAGGACAGTCGAAAACCTTAGGAGGAGCATAAAAAGAAAAATGACACTGTTCACATATACTGATCGTTCACACATACTGATGCGGTTGATATATACGATGATCGCATACACAGACTTCTCACTTCACGATCAAGCTTTTATCGTCTTGATGCTGGGCACTTTATGATGACGTGGCACTATACAATGACGTGGCAGCATTTGATTGGACGAATGATGTGGCATTGACTGATGATGTGGCGTTGACTGATGACGTGTCATGATCCTATTGAACCAAAAATGTTGACCGGTGACGTGGCAGAATATTAGTGGATCAAAAAAACGTGTGTACGGTACATGCATATACACAGAATAACAGCCCCTGATGATGTGTTCCATCCAATAGGAACTTGCCACGTGGCGCAATCCTGAGCGTCCAAATTGTTTTAATCCGATGGCCATGATTTACTCAGTGTATCTATAAAAAAGGGGCTCCCCCCCCCTAATTTGACACCCCTGAATCCATTTTTGGACTCCATTTTCTGTCATTTCATCTCCATCTTGTATTTTCTACGTATTTTAATAAAATTCCCATTTTACCCCTAGTTCAAATATGAGTGGCTAATCTCCTTTCAAGCTTGGGTTGAAGGTGAAGTCTCAACATGCTCCATGGGCTTAATTTGGTAAATTTACTTTTCCTTCCCCTTTAATTTATGTGGTTGTTTTGACTTTTCGTAGACAGATAGTAATAATATTGTCTGGATATCGGCTGGAATAACCGCCTCCCTAGGCAAGGTTATTACTATTTGGCACGGGAAGCCCTTAGCACCATATCTATTAGAGTGTGGTTCATGATGAGTGGAAGTTCCCCCTTCATGATTTAATTGGTACTAATAATGAATATTAAGCCGATGGTGCATATTGAGTACAGATCCGGAGATCCAAGCATTTTATTTTAATAGTTTATTCCAATAGCTTTAATTCAAATTAATACATTGCCTACATAATTGTCATTATAAATCCAACCACCAACTCAGAAAATTAATTCTACACATAATTAAAATCCACCTCCTCGTGGGATCGACACTCGTCACCATTAATCTATTCTACAATAGATTCGTGCACTTGCGAGTTCAATAAAATTTGCACAACAGCCACGGGGTGGCTACGTGCCTCGGCCTTGGCCGGGGGGTGGCTGCGTGCCATAGCCTTGGCCTTGGCCTCGGGGTGGCTGCGTGCTAAGGCCTTGGCCGCGAGCTGGCTGCATGCCTAGGCCTTGTCCGCTGGCTGGCTGGGTGCCATGGCCTTGGCCGCAGGGTGGACGCGTGCCTAGGCCTTGTCCACGGGGTGGCTGCGTGCCTCGGCCTTGGCCTTCGCCGCAGGCTGGCTACGTGCCTTTCTCGAAATGCAGCATATGCTCGCAACCAAGGCAGGTCACACACTCTCACGCACACACAACACACTCCGGCCGCGCTCCCGAGGCAAGGATAGGGAGCGCGAGCGTGGCCCTGGGCCTTGGCGTTGACCGCGTGGTGGCTGCATGGCTTGGCCTTGGCCGCGGGCGAGCATTTGACCAAAAACTGAGATCCACACCTACCTTCCACTTCTTTCTCCGGTTTTGCCTGAATCGGACGAGTGGGCCCACCCGTTTGGGCAACCGTTCGCTGCCGGTAAGATGGCCGTAAAACGAGTTTTGGAGCTCGGAATTGGATTCCGTTTTCTGCCGCCACCGACTCCCACCAAACCCGACGACGCCAGCCCAAAATCCCACGCCGCACCCGAAAAGCGAAATTTGCTCACAATCCGTGTGCTATAGCTCACGGATTTTGGCCTTTTCCGGGGGAAAAAAGGGCGCAGGGCCTCCCGCATTATTTTCACCATTTCTTCGTGCGGAAAACAGTACTTTCACCGTGAGGAGGCCCCCAGCCCAGTTCGGCCACAATCGGACCAATTCGCGGGCACGTTTCGTCCCCTTTTCGCACCCCCGCACCCTCGGTAAATCGGCCGTAAAACGAGGTTCGGACCTCGAAATCGACTCCCCTCTTTTCCTACGCTCGACTGTCGCACGTATCTAATGCATGACCCCAAAATCCCGCACCACCCCGGAAACGCAAAAGTTGGCCAAGATCCGTGAGCTACAGCACACGGCCTTGGCGTTGGTCGCGGGGTGGATGCGTGCCATGGCCTTGGCCTTGGCCGCGGGGTGGCTGCGTGCCAAGGCCTTGGCCGCGGGCTGGCTGCGTGCCTAGGCCTTGGCCGCGGGCTGGCTGGGTGCCATGGCCTTGGCCGCGGGGTGGATGCGTGCCTTGGCCTTGGCCGCGGGCTGGCTGGGTGCCATGGCCTTGGCCGCGGGGTGGATGCGTGCCTTGGCCTTGGCCGCGGGCTGGCTCCGTGCCTTGCTCGAAATGCAGCACATGCTCGCGACCAAGGTAGGTCGCACACTCTCACGCACACACAACACACACTCGGGCCGCGCTCCCGAGGCAAGGATAGGGAGCTCGAGCGTGGCCCTGTGCCTTGCCGATGGCCGCGAGGTGGCTGTGTGGCTTGGCCTTGGCCACGGGCGAGCATTTGGCCAAAATGTGACCACACGGTCCTCGCAGTTTCTTCATATTCTTGGACCAAAAACTGAGATCCACACCTACCTTCCACTTCTTTCTCCGGTTTTGCCTGAATCAGATGAGTTGGCCCACCCGTTTGGGCACCCGTTCGCTGCCGGTAAGATGGCCGTAAAACGAGTTTCGGAGCTTGGAATTGGATTCCGTTTTCTCCCGCCACCAACTCCCACCAAACCCGACGACACCAGCCCAAAATCCCACGCCGACCCCGGAACGCGAAATTTGCCCACAATCCGTGTGCTATAGCTCACGGATTTTGGCCTTTCTGGCGGAAAAATGTGCGCAGGGCCTCCCGCATTATTTTTGCCATTTCTTCGAGCGGAAAGCAGTACTTGCGCCGTGAGGAGGCCCCCGGCCCAGTTCTACCACAATCGGACCAATTCGAGGGCACGTTTCGTCCCCTTTTCGCACCCCTGCACCCTCGGTAAATCGGCCGTAAAACGAGGTTCGGACCTCGAAATCGACTGCCCTGTTTTCTGACGTTCGACAGTCACACGTATCTAGTGCATGACCCCAAAATCCCGCACCACCCCGGAAACGCGAAAGTTGGCCATGATCCGTGAGCGACAGCACACGGCCTTGGCCTTGGCCGCGGGGTGGCTGCGGGCCATGGCCTTGGCCGCTGGGTGGACGCATGCCTTGGCCTTGGCCACGGGGTGGCTGCGTGCCTCGGCCTTGGCCTTGGCCGTGGGCTGGCTCCGTGCCTTGCTCGAAATGCAGCACATGCTCGCGACCAAGGCAGGTCGCACACTCTCACGCACACACAACACACACTCGGGCCGCGCTCCCGAGGCAAGGATTGGGAGCTCGAGCGTGGCCCTGTGCCCTGGCGTTGGCCGCGGGGTGGCTGCGTGGCTTGTCCTTGGCCGCGGGCGAGCATTTGGGCAAAATGTGAGCACACGGTCCTCGCCGTTTCTTTGTATTCTTGGACCAAAAAATGAGATCCACACCAACCTTCCACTTCTTTCTCCGGTTTTGCCTGAATCGGACGAGTTGGCCCACCCGTTTGGGCACCCGTTCGCTGCCGGTAAGATGGCCGCAAAACGACTTTCGGAGCTCGGAATTGAATTCCGTTTTCTCCCTCTACCGACTCCCACCAAACCCGACCACGCCAGCCCAAAATCCCACGCCGCCCCCGAAACTCGAAATTTGCCCACAATCCGTGTGCTATAGCTCACGGATTTTGGCCTTTTCTGGCAGAAAAATGGGCGCAGGGCCTCACGCATTATTTTTGCCATTTCTTCGAGCTGAAAGCAGTACTTGCGCCGTCAGGAGGCCCCCGGCCCAGTTCTACCACAATCGGACCAATTCGAGGGCACGTTTCGTCCCCTTTTCGCACCCCTGCACCCTGGGTAAATCGGCCGTAAAACGAGGATCGGACCGCGAAATCGACTCCCCTCTTTTCCAAAGCTCGACTGTCGCACGTATCTAATGCATCACCCCAAAATCCCGCACCACCCCGGAAACGCGAAAGTTGGCCAAGATCCGTGAGCTACAGCACACGGCCTTGGCCTTGGCCGCGGGGTGGCCGCGTGCCATGGCCTTAACCTTGGCAGCGGGGTGGCTGCGTGCCATGGCCTCGGCCTTGGCCTAGGGGTGGCTTCGTGCCAAGGCCTTGGCCGCGGGCTGGCTGCGTGCCTAGGCCTTGGCCGCGGGCTGGCTGGGTGCCATGGCCTTGGCCGCGGGGTGGACGCGTGCCTTGGCCTTGGCCACGGGGTGGCTGTGTGCCTCGACCTTGGCCTTCACCGCGGGCTGGCTCCGTGCCTTGCTAGAAATGCAGCACATGCTCGCGACCAAGGCAGGTCGCACACTCTCACGCACACACAACACACACTCGGGCGAGAGTGTGCGACGTGCCTTGGTCGCGAGCATGTGCTGCATTTCGAGCAAGGCAAGCAGCCAGCCCGCGGCCAAGGCCAAGGCACGCAGCCACCCCGCGGCCAAGGCCTAGGCACGCAGCCACCCCGCGGCCAAGGCCAAGGCACGCAGCCACCCCGTGGCCAAGGCCAAGGCACGCAGCCACCCCGTGGCCAAGGCCAAGGCCATGGCACCCAGCCACGCCGCTGCCAAGGTCTAGGCACGCAGCCACCCCGTGGCCAAGGCCGTCTGCTGTAGCTCACGGATCTTGGCCAAATTTCGCGTTGCCGGGGCTGTGCGGGATTTTGGGGTGATGCATTAAAGACGTTCGACAGTCGATTCCGAGGTCCGAACCTCATTTTACGGCCGATTTACCGAACGTGCGGTGGTGCGAAAAGGGGACGAAACGTGCCCGCGAATTGGTCCAGTTGTGGTAGAACTGGGCCGGGGGCCTCCTCACGGTGGTAGTGCTGTTTTGCGCACGAATGGCGGAAATAATGCTGGAGGCCCTGCGCCCATTTTTCCGCCGAAATGGCCAAAATCCGTGAGCTATAGCACACGGATTGCGCCCAAATTTCGTGTTTCGGGGGCGGCGTGGGATTTTTGGCTGGCGTGCTCGGGATTGGTGGGAGTCGGTGGCGGGAGAAAACGGAATCCAATTCCGAGCTCCTAAACTCGTTTTACGGCCATTTTACCGCCAGAGAACGGGTTCCCAAACGGGTGGACCAACTCGTCCGATTCAGGCAAAACCGGAGAAAGAAGTGGAAGGTAGGTGTGGATCTCATTTTTTGGTCCAAGAATGGGAAGCAACGGCGAGGACCGTGTCCTCACATTTTGGCCAAATGCTCGCCTGCGGCCAAGGCCAAGGCCAAGGCACGCGGCCACCCTGCGGCCAAGGCCGAGGCACAGGGCCACGCTCGATCTCCCTATCCTTGCCCCGGGAGCGCGGCCCAAGTGTGTGTTGTGTGTGCGCGAGAGTGTGCGACGTGCCTTGGTCGCGAGCATGTGCTGCATTTAAAAAGGCACGCAGCAAGGCCGCGGCCAAGGCCAAGGCACGCAGCCACCCCGCGGCCAAGGCCAAGGCCATGGCACCCAGCCACCCTGCGGCCAAGGCCAAGGCCATGGCACCCAGCCACCCCGCGGCCAAGGCCTAGGCACGCAGCCGCCCCGCGGCCAAGGCCAAGGCACGCAGCCACCCCGTGGCCAAGGCCAAGACACGCAGCCACCCCGCAGCCAAGGCCAAGGCACGCAGCCACCCCGTGGCCAAGGCCAAGGCCATGGCACCCAGCCACGCCGCTGCCAAGGTCTAGGCACGCAGCCACCCCGCGGCCAAGGCCGTCTACTGTAGCTCACGGATCTTGGCCAAATTTCACGTTTCCGGGGCGGTGCGGGATTTTGAGGTGATGCATTAGATACGTGTGACAGTCGAACATTGGAGAAGATGGGAGTCGATTCCGAGTTCCGAACCTCATTTTACGGCCGATTTACCGAACGTGCGGTGGTGCGAAAAGGCGACGAAACGTGGCCGCGAATTGGTCCGGTTGTGGTAGAACTGGGCCGGGGGCCTGCTCACGGTGCTAGTACTGTTTTACGATTGAAGAAATGGCGAAAATAATTCAGGAGGCCCTGCGCCCATTTTTCCGCCCGAAAAGGCCAAAATCCGTGAGCTATAGCAGACGGATTGCGGCCAAATTTCGCGTTTCGGGGGCGGCGTGGGATTTTTGGCGGTCGTGGTCGGGTTTGGTGGGAGTCGGTGGTGGGAGAAAACGGAATCCAATTCCGAGCTCCCAAACTCGTTTTACAGCCATTTTTTCGCCAGAGAACGGGTGCCAAAACGGGTGGGCCAACTCGTCGGATTCAGGCAAAACCAGAGAAAGAAGTGGAAGGTAGGTGTGGATCTCAGTTTTTGGTCCAAGAATATGAAGAAACGGCAAGGACCGTGTGCTCACATTTTGGCCAAATGCTCGACCGCGGCCAAGGCCAAGGCACGCGGCCACCCCACGGTCAAGGCCAAGGCACAGGGCCACGCCCGAGCTCCCTATCCTTGCCCCGGGAGCGCGGTCCAAGTGTGTGTTGTGTGTGTCCGAGAGTGTACGACGTTCCTTGGTCGCGAGCATGTGCTGCATTTCGAGCAAGGCAAGCAGCCAGCCCGCGGCCAAAGCCAAGGCCATGGCACCCAGCCACCCCGCGGCCAAGGCCTAGGCACGCAGCCAACCCGCGGCCAAGGCCTAGGCTCGCAGCCACCCCGCGGCCATGGCCTAGGCACGCAGCCACCCCGCGGCCATGGCCTAGGCAGGCAGCCACCCCGCGGCCAAGGCCAAGGCACGCAGCCACCCCGTGGCCAAGGCCAGGGCACGCAGCCACCCCGTGGCCAAGGCCAAGGTCATGGCACCAGCCACGCCGCTGCCAAGGCCTAGGCACGCAACCACCCCGCGGGCAAGGCCGTGTGCTGTAGCTCACGGATCTTGGCCAACTTTCGCGTTTCCGGGGCGGTGCGGGATTTTGGGGTGATGCATTAGATACGTGCGACAGTCGAACGTCGGAGAAGACGGGAGTCGATTCCGAGGTCCGATCGTCGTTTTATGGCCGATTTACCGAACTAGCGGGGGTGCAAAAGGTGACGAAACGTGCCCGCGAATTGGTCCGGTTGTGGTAGAACTGGGCCTGGGGCCTCCTCACGGTGCTAGTACTGTTTTGCGCTCGAAGAAATGGCGAAAATAATGCGGGAGGCCCTGCGCCCATTTTTCCGCCCGAAAAGTCCAAAAGCCGTGAGCTATAGCACACGGATTGCGGACAAATTTCGCGTTTCAGGGGCGGCGTGCGATTTTTGGCTGACGTGGTCGGGTTTGGTGGGAGTCGGTGGCGGGAGAAAACGGAATCCAATTCCGAGCTCCGAAACTCGTTTTACGGCCATTTTACCGCCAGAGAACGGGTTCCCAAACGGGTGGGCCAACTCGTCCGATTCAAGCAAAACCGGGGAAAGAAGTGGAAGGTAAGTGTGGATCTCAGTTTTTGGTCCAAGAATGCGAAGCAACGGCGAGGACCGTGTCCTCACATCTTGGCCAAATGCTCGCCCGCGGCCAAGGCCAAGGTCAAGGCACGCGGCCACCCCGCGGCCAAGGCCAAGGCACAGGGCCACGTTCGAGCTCCCTATCCTTGCCCCGGGAGCGCGGCCTAAGTTTGTATTGTGTGTGTGCGAGAGTCTGCGACGTGCCTTGGTCGCGAGCATGTGCTGCATTTCGAGCAAGGCACGCAGCCAGCCCGCGGCCAAAGCCAAGGCACGCAGCCACCCCTTGGCCAAGGCCAAGGCCATGGCACCCAGCCACCCCGCGGACAAGGCCTAGGCACGCAGCCACCCCGCGGCCAAGGCGAAGGCCATGGCACCCAGCCACCCCGCGGCCAAGGCATAGGCACGCAGCCACCCCGTGGCCAAGGCCAAGGCACAGGGCCACGCTCGAGCTCCCTATCCTTGCCCCGGGAGCGCGGCCCAAGTTTGTGTTGTGTGTGTGCGAGAGTGTGCGACGTGCCTTGGTCGCGAGCATGTGCTGCATTTTGAGCAAGGCACGCAGCCACCCCGTGGCTAAGGCCAAGGCCACGGCACCCAGCCACGCCGCTGACATGGCCCAGGCACGCAGCCACCCCGCGGCCAAGGCCGTGTGCTGTAGCTCACAGATCTGGGCCAACTTTCGCGTTTCCGGGGCGGTGCGGGATTTTGGGGTGATGCAATAGATACTTACGACAGTCGAACGTGCGGGGGTGCGAAAAGGGGACGAAACGTGCCCGCGAATTGGTCCGGTTGTGGTAGAACTGGGCTGGGGGCCTCCTCACGGTGCTAGTACTGTTTTACTCTCGAATAAATGGCGAAAATAATGCGGGAGGCCCTGCGCCCATTTTTCCGCCCGAAAAGGCCAAAATCCGTGAGCTATAGCATACGGATTGCGGCCAAATTTCACGTTTCAGGGGCGGCGTGGGATTTTTGGCTGGCGTGGTCGGGTTTGGTGGGAGTCGGTGGCGGGAGATAACGGAATCCAATTCTGAGCTCCGAAACTTGTTTTACGGCCTTTTTACCGCCAGAGAACGGGTGCCCAAACGGGTGGGCCAACTCGTCCGATTCAGGCAAAACCGGAGAAAGAAGTGGAAGGTAGGTGTGGATCTCAGTTTTTGGTCCAAGAATACGAAGCAACGGCGAGGACCGTGTGCTCACATTTTGGCCAAATGCTCCCCCGGAGCCAAGGCACGCGGCCACCCCGCGGCCAAGGCCAAGGCACAGGGCCACGCTCGAGCTCCCTATCCTAGCCCCGGGAGAGCGGCCCAAGTTTGTGTTGTGTGTGCGCGAGAGTGTGCGATGTGCCTTGGTCGCGAGCATGTGCTGCATTTCTAGCAAGGCACGCAGCCACCCCGCGGCCAAGGCCAAGGCCATGGCAGACAGTCAACCCACGGCCTAGGCCTAGGCACGCAACCAGCCCGCGGCCAAGGCCAAGACCATGGCACCCAGCCACCCCGCGGCCAAGGCCTAGGCACGCAGCCACCCCGCGGCCAAGGCCTAGGCACGCAGCCACCCCGTGGCCAAGGCCTACGCACGCAGCCACCCCGTGGCCAAGGCCAAGGCACGCAGCCACCCCGTGGCCAAGGCCAAGGCCATGGCACCCAGCCACCGCGCGGCCAAGGCCTAGGCACCCCAGCCACCCCGCCGCCAAGGCCTAGGCACGCAGCCACCCCGCCGCCAAGGCCGTGTGCTGTAGCTCACAGATCTTGGCCAACTTTCGCATTTCCGGGGTGGGGCGGGATTTTGGGGTGATGCATTAGATACGTACGACAGTCGAACGTCGGAGAAGACGGGAGTCAATTCCGAGCTCCGAACCTCGTTTTACGTCTGATTTACTGAACGTGCAGGGGTGCGAAAAGGGGACGAAATGTGCCCGCGGCCAAGGCCAAAATCCGTGAGCTATAGCACACGGATTGCGGCCAAATTTCGTGTTTCAGCGGCGGTGTGGGATTTTTTGCTGGCGTGGTCGGGTTTGGTGGGAGTAGGTGGCGGGAGAAAACGGAATCCAATTCCGAGCTCCGAAACTCGTTTTACGGATATTTTACCTCCAGAGAACGGGTGCCCAAACGGGTCGGCCAACTCGTCCGATTCAGGCAAAACCGGAGAAAGAAGTGGAAGGTAGGTTTGGATCTTAGTTTTTGGTCGAAGAGTAGGAAGCAACGGCAAGGACCGTGTGCTCACATTTTGGCCAAATGCTCGCCCGCGGCCAAGGCATGCGGCCACCCCGCGGCCAAGGCCAAGGCACAGGGCCACGCTCGAGCTCCCTATCCTTGCCCCGGGAGCGCAGCCCAAGTTTGTGTTGTGTGTGTGCAAGAGTGTGCGACGTGCCTTGGTCGCGAGCATGTGCTGCATTTCGAGCAAGGCACACAGCCAGCCCGCGGCCAAAGCCAAGGCACGTAGCCACCCCGCGGCCAAGGCCTAGGCACGCGGCCACCCCATGGCCAAGGCCATGGAACGCAGCCACCCCGTGGCAAAGGCCAAGGCCATGGCACCCAGCCACCCCACGGCCACGGTCAAGGCCTTGGCACGCAGCCACCCCGTGGCCAAGGCCAAGGCACGCAGACACCCTGTGGCCAAGGCCAAGGCGATGGCACCCAGCCACGCCGCTGCCAAGGCCTTGGCACGCAGCCACACCGCGGCCAAGGCCGTGTGCTGTAGCTCACGGATCTTGGCCAACTTTCGCGTTTCCGGTGCAGTGCGGGATTTGGGGGTGATGTATTAGATACGTGCGACAGTCGAATGTCGGAGAAGACGGGAGTCGATTCCGAGGTCCGAACCTCAATTTACGGCCGATTTACCGAACGTGCGGGGGTGCGAAAAGGGGACGAAACGTGCCCGCGAATTGGTCCGGTTGTGGTAGAACTAGGCCGGGGGCCTCCTCACGGTGCTAGTACTGTTTTGTGATCGAAGAAATGGCGAAAATAATGCGGGAGGCCCTGCGCCCATTTTTCCGCCCGAAAAGGCCAAAATCCGTAAGCTATAGCACACGGATTGCGGCCAAATTTTGTGTTTCGGGGGCGGCGTGGGATTTTTGGCTGGCGTGGTCGGGTTTGGTGGGAGTGGTCGGGTTTGCGTGCCATGGCCTTGGCCTTGTCCTCGGGGTGGCTGCGTGCCAAGGCCTTGGCCGCGGGCTGGCTGCGTGCCTAGGCCTTGGCCGCGGGCTGGCTGGGTGCCATGGCCATGGCCGCAGGGTGGACGCGGGCCTAGGCCTTGGCAACGGGGTGGCTGCGTGCCTCGGCCTTGGCCTTGGCCGCGGGCTGGCTCCGTGCCTTTCTCGAAATGCACCATATGCTCGCGACCAAGGCAGGGCGCACACTCTCACGCACACACAACACACACTCCCACCTCGCTCCCAAGGCAAGGATAGGGAGCTCGAGCGTGGCCCTGTGCCTTGGCCTTGGCCGCGGGGTGGCTGCGTGGCTTGGCCTTGGCCGCGGGCGAGCATTTGGCCAAAATGTGAGGACACGGTCCTCGCCGTTTCTTCGTATTCTTGGATCAAAAACTGAGATCCACACCTACCTTCCATTTCTTTCTCCGGTTTTGCCTGAATCGGACGAGTGGGCCCACCCGTTTGGGCACCCGTTCGCTGCCGGTAAGATGGCCGTGAAACGAGTTTCAGAGCTCGGAATTGGATTCCGTTTTCTCCTGCCACCGACTCCCACCAAACCCAACGACGCCAGCCCAAAATCCCACGCCGCCCCCGAAACGCGAAATTTGGCCACAATCCGTGTGCTATAGCTCACGGATTTTGGCCTTTTCCGGGGGAAAAATGGGCGCAGGGCCTTCCGCATTATTTTCGCCATTTCTTCGAGCGGAAAACAGTACTTGCACCGTGAGGAGGCCCCCAGCCCAGTTATACCACAATCGGACCAATTCGCGGGCACGTTTCGTCCGCTTTTCGTACCCCCGTACCCTCGGTAAATCGGCCGTAAAACGAGGTTCGGACCTCCAAATCGACTCCCCTCTTTTCTGACGTTCGACTGTCGCACGTATGTAATGCATCACCCCAAAATCCCTCACCATCCCGGAAACGTGAAAGTTGGCCAAGATCCGTGAGCGACAGCACACGGCCTTGGCCTTGGCCGCGGGGTGGCTGGGTGCCATGGCCTTGGCCTTGGCCACCGGGTGGCTGTGCGCCAAGGCCTTTGCCGCGGGGTGGCTGCGTGCCTAGGCCTTGGCCGCGGGCTGGATGGGTGCCATGGCCTTGGCCGCGGGGTGGACGCGCGCCTAGGCCTTGGCCACGGGGTGGCTGCGTGCCTCGGCCTTGGCCTTCGCCGCAGGCTGGCTACGTGCCTTTCTCGAAATGCAGCACATGCTCGCGACCAAGGCAGGTCACACACTCTCACGCACACACAACACACACTCCGGCCGCGCTCCCGAGGTAAGGATAGGGAGCTCGAGCGTGGCCATGTGCCTTGGCGTTGGCCACGGGGTGGCTGCATGGCTTGGCCTTGGCCGCGGGTGAGCATTTGCCGAAAATGTGAGCACACGGTCCTCGCCGTTTCTTCGTATTCTTGGACCAAAAACTGAGATCCACACCTACCTTCCACATCTTTCTCCGGTTTTGCCTGGATCGGACGAGTTGGCCCACCCGTTTGGCCACCTGTTCACTGCCGGTAAGATGGCCGTAAAATGAGTTTCAGTGCTCGGAATTGGATTCCGTTTTCTTCCGCCACCGACTCCCACCAAACCCGACGACGCCCGCCCAAAATCCCACACCGTCCCCGAAACGAAAAATTTCGCCTAAATCCATGTGCTATATTTTGGCCTTTTCTGGCGGAAAAATGGGCGCTGGGCCTCCCGCATTATTTTTGCCATTTCTTCGAGCGGAAAGCAGTACTTGCACCGTGAGGAGGCCCATGGCCCAGTTCTACCACAATCGGACCAATTCGAGGGCACGTTTCGTCACCTTTTCGCACCCCCGCACCCTCGGTAAATCGGCCGTAAAACGAGGTTCGGACCTCGAAATCGACTCCCCTCTTTTCCGACGTTCGACTGTCGCACGTATCTAATGCATCACCCCAAAATCCCACACAGCCCCGGAAACGCGAAAGTTGGCCAAGATCCGTGAGCGACAGCACACGGCCTTGGCCTAGGCCGCGGGGAGGCTGCGGGCCATGGCCTTGGCCTTGGCCTTGGGGTGGCTGCGTGCCATGGCCTTGGCCTTGCCCACCGGGTGGTTGTGTGCCAAGGCCTTGGCCGCGGGCTGGCTGGGTGCCATGGCCTGGGCCGCGGGCTGGCTGGGTGCCATGGCCTTGGCCACGGGGTGGCTGCGTGCCTCGGCCTTGGCCTTGGCCTCGGGCTGGCTCCGTGCCTTGCTCCAAATGCAGCACATGCTCGCGACCAGGGCAGGTCGCACACTCTCATGCACACACAACACACACTCCCACCGCGCTCCGGAGGCAAGGATAGGGAGCTCAAGCATGGCCCTGTGCCTTGGCGTTGGCCGCGGGGTGGCTGAGTGGCTTGGCCTTGGCCGCGGGCGAGCATTTGGCCAAAATGTGAGCACACGGTCCTCGCCGTTTCTTCATATTCTTGGACAAAAAACTGAGATCCACACCTACCTTCCACTTCTTTCTCCGGTTTTGCCCGAATCGGACGGGTTGGCCCACCCGTTTGGCCACCCGTTCGCTGCCGGTAAGATGGCCGTAAAACGAGTTTCGGAGCTCGGAATTGGATTCGGTTTTCTCCCGCCACCGACTCCCACCAAACCCGACGACGCCTGCCCAAAATCCCACGCCGCCCCCGAAACGCGAAATTTGGCCACAATCCGTGTGCTATAGCTTACGGATTTTGGCCTTTTCTGGCGGAAAAATGGGCGCAGGGCCTCCCGCATTATTTTTGCCATTTCTTCGAGCGGAAAGCAGTACCTGTGCCGTGAGGAGGCCCCCGGCCCAGTTCTACCACAATCGGACCAATTCGAGGGCACGTTTCGTCCCCTTTTCGCACCCCCGCACCCTCGGTAAATCGGCCGTAAAACGAGGTTCGGACCTCGAAATCGACTCCCCTCTTTTCCGACGTTCGACTGTCGTACGTATCTAATGCATCACCCCAAAATCCTGCACCGCCCCAGAAACACGAAAGTTGGCCAAGATCCGTGAGCGACAGCACACGGCTTTGGCCTTGGCCGCGGGGTGGCTGCATGCCATGGCCTTGGCCTTGGCCACCGGGTGGCGGTGTGCCTAGGTCTTGGCCGTGGGCTGGCTATGTGCCATGGCCTTGGCCGCGGGGTGGACGCGTGCCTTGGCCTTGGCCACGGGATGGCTGCGTGCATGGCCTTGGCCTTGCCCACCGGGTGGTTGTGTGCCAAGGCCTTGGCCGCGGGCTGGCTGGGGGCCATTGCCCTGGCCGCGGGCTGGCTGGGTGCCATGGCCCTTGGCCACGGGGTGGCTGCGTGCCTCGACCTTCGCCTTGGCCGCGGGCAGGCTACGTGCCTTTCTGGAAATGCAGCATATGCTCGCGACCAAGGCAGGTCGCACACTCTCACGCACACACAACACACACTCCGGCCGTGCTCTCGAGGCAAGGATAGGGAGCTCGAGCGTGGTCCTGTGCCTTGGCGTTGGCCGCGGGGTGGCTGCATGGCTTGACCTTGGCCGCGGGCGAGCATTTGGCCAAAATGTGAGCACACGGTCCTCGCCGTTTCTTCGTATTCTTGGACCAAAAACTGAGATCAACACCTACCTTCCACTTCTTTTTCTGGTTTTGCTTGAATCGGACGGGTTGGCCCACCCGTTTGGCCACCCGTTCGCTGCCGGTAAGATGGCCGTAAAACGAGTTTCGGAGGTCGGAATTGGATTCCGTTTTCTCCCGCCACCGACTCCCACCAAACCCGACAACGCCAGCCCAAAATCACACGCCGCCCCGAAACGCGAAATTTGGCCACATTCCGTGTGCTATAGCTCACGGATTTTGGCCTTTTCTGTCGAAAAGTGGGCGCAGGGCCTCCCGCATTATTTTCGCCATTTCTTCGAGCGGAAAACAGTACTTGCTCCGTGAGGAGGCCCCCGGCCCAGTTCTACCACAATCTGACCAATTCGAGGGCACGTTTCGTCCCCTTTTCGCACCCCCGCACCCTCGGTAAATTGGCCGTAAAACGAGGTTCGGACCTCAAAATCGACTCCCCTCTTTTCCGACGTTCGACTGTCGCACGTATCTCATGCATCACCCCAAAATACCGCACAGCCCCGGAAACGCGAAAGTTGGCCAAGATCCGTGAGGTATACAGCACACGGCCTTGGCCTTGGCCGCGGGGTGGCTGCGTGCCATGGCCTTGGCCTTGGCCTCGGGGTGGCTGCGTGCCAAGGCCTTGGCCGAAGGCTGGCTGGGTGCCATGGCCTTGGCCGCGGGGTGGACGCATGCCTTGGTCTTGGCCACGGGGTGGCTGCGTGCCTCGGCCTTGGCCTTCGCCGCGGGGTGGCTGCGTGCCATGCTAGAAAGGCAGCACATGATCGCGACCAAGGCAGCTCGCACACTCTCACGCACACACAACACACACTCGGGCCGCGCTCCCGACGCAAGGATAGGGAGCTCGAGCGTGGCCCTGTGCCTTGGCGTTGGCCGCGGGGTGGCTGCGTGGCTTGGCCTTGGCCGTGGGCGAGCATTTAGCAAAAATGTGAGCACACAGTCCTCACCGTTTCTTCGTATTCTTGGACCAAAAACTGAGATCCACACCTACCTTCCACTTCTTTCTCCGGTTTTGCCTGAATCGGATGACTGGGCCCCCCCCGTTTGGGCACCCGTTCGCTGCCGGTAAGATGGCTGTAAAACGAGTTTCGGAGCTCGGAATTGGATTCCGTTTTCCCCCGCCACCGACTCCCACCAAACCCGACCACGCCAGCCCAAAATCCCACGCCGCCCCCGAAACGCGAAATTTGGCCACAATCCGTGTGCTATAGCTCACGGATTTTGCCCTTTTCCGGGGGAAAAATGGGCGCAGGGCCTCCCGCAATATTTTTGCCATTTATTCGAGCGGAAAACAGCACTTGCGCCATGAGCAGGCCCCCGGCCCAGTTCTACCACAATCGGACCAATTCGCAGGCACGTTTCGTCCCCTTTTCGCACCCCTGCACCCTCGGTAAATCTGCCGTAAAACAAGGTTCAGGCCTCGAAATCGACTCCCCTCTTTTCCGACGTTCGACTGTCGCACGTATCTAATGCATCACCCTAAAATCCCGCACCGCCCCAGAAACGCAAAAGTTGGCCAAGATCCGTGAGCGACAGCACACGGCCTTGGCCATGGCCGCGGGGTGGCTGCGTGCCTAGGCCTTGGCCACGGGGTGGCTGCGTGCCAAGGCCTTGGCCGCGGGGTGGCTGGGTGCCATGGCCTTGGCCTTGGCCACCGGGTGGCTGTGTGCCAAGGCCTTGGCCGCGGGGTGGCTGCGTGCCTAGGCCTTGGCCGCAGGCTGGCTGGGTGCCATGGCCTTGTCCGCGGGTTGGCTGGGTGCCATGGCCTTGTCCGCGGGTTGGCTGGGTGCCATGGCCTTGGCCTTGGCCACCGGGTGGCTGTGTGCCAAGGCCTTGGCCGCGGGGTGGCTGCGTTCCTAGGCCTTGGCCGCGGGCTGGCTACGTGCCTTTCTCGAAATGCAGCATATGCTCGCGACCAAGGAAGGTCGCACACTCTCACACACACACAACACACACTCCGGCCGCGCTCCCGAGGCAAGGATAGGGAGCTCGAGCGTGGCCCTGGGCCTTGGCGTTGGCAGCGGGGTGGCTGCGTGGCTTGGCCTTGGCCGCGGGCGAGCATTTGGCCAAAATGTGAGCACACGGTCCTCGCCGTTTCTTCGTATTCTTGGACCAAAAACTGAGATCCACACCTACCTTCCACTTCTTTCTCCGGTTTTGCCTGAATCGGACGAGTGGCCCACCCGTTTGGGCACCCGTTCGCTGCCGGTAAGATGGCCGTAAAACGAGTTTCGGAGCCCGGAATTGGATTCCGTTTTCTCCCGCCACCGACTCCCACCAAACCCGACCACGCCAGCCCAAAATCCCACACCGCCCCCGAAACGCGAAATTTGGCCACAGTCCGTGTGCTATAGCTCACGGATTTTGGCCTTTTCTGGCGGAAAAATGGGTGCAGGGCCTCCCGCATTATTTTTGCCATTTCTTCGAGCGGAAAGCAGTACTTGCGCCGTGAGGAGGCCCCCGGCCCAGTTCTAGCACAATCAGACCAATTCGAGGGCACGTTTCATCCCCTTTTCGCACCCCCGCACCCTCGGTAAATCGGCCGTAAAACGAGGCTCGGACCTCGAAATCGACTCCCCTCTTTTCCGACGTTCGACTGTCACACGTATCTAATGCATCACCCCAAAATCCAGCGCTGCCCCAGAAACGCAAAAGTTGGCGAAGATCCGTGAGCGACAGCACACGGCCTTGGCCTTGGTTGTGTGTGCGTGAGAGTGTGCGACTTGCCTTGGTCGTGAGCATGTGCTGCATTTCGAGCAAGGCACGCAGCCACCCCGCGGCCAAGGCCAAGGCCGTGTGCTGTAGCTAACGGATCTTGGCCAACTTTCGTGTTTCCGGGGCGGTGTGGGATTTTGGGGTGATGCATTAGATACGTGTGACAGTCGAGCGTTGGAAAAGAGGGGAGTCGATTTCGAGGTCCGAACCTCGTTTTACGGCCGATTTACCGAGGGTGCGGGGGTGCGAAAAGGGGACGAAACGTGCCCTCCAATTGGTCCGATTGTGGTAGAACTGGGCCGGGGGCCTCCTCGCAGCGCAAGTACTGCTTTCCGCTCGAAGAAATGGCAAAAATAATGTGGGAGGCCCTGCGCCCATTTTTCCGCCAGAAAAGGGCAAAATCCGTGAGCTATAGCACACGGATTGTGGCCAAATTTCGCGTTTCGGGGGCGGCGTGGAATTTTGGGCTGGCGTCGTCGGGTTTGGTGGGAGTCGGTGGCGGGAGGAAACGGAATCTAATTCCGAGCTCCGAAACTCGTTTTACGGCCATCTTACCGGCAGCTAACGGGTGAGCCAACTCGTCCGATTCACGAAAAACCGGAGAAAGAAGTGGAAGGTAGGTGTGGATCTCAGTTTTTGGTCCAAGAATACGAAGAAACGGCGAGGACCGTGTGCTCACATTTTGGCCAAATGCTCGCCCGCGGCCGAGGCCAAGCCACGCAGCCATCCCTCGGCCAACGCCAAGGCACAGGGCCACGCTCGAGCTCCCTATCCTTGCCACGGGAGCGCGGCCGGAGTGTGTGTTGTGTATTCGTGACAGTGTGTGACCTGCCTTGGTCGCGAGCATGTGCTGCATTTCGAGCAAGGCACGGAGCCAGCCCGCGGCCAAGGCCAAGGCCGAGGCACGCAGCCAATCCGTGGCCAAGGCCAAGGCACGTGTCCACCCCGCTGCCAAGGCCTTGGCACGCAGCCACACGGTGGCCAAGGCCAAGGCCATGGCACGCAGCCAGCCCGCGGCCAAGGCCATGGCACGCAGCCACTCCACGGCCGGAGTGTGTGTTGTGTGTGCGTGAGAGTGTGCGACCTGCCTTGGTCGAGCGCTTGTGCTGCATTTCGAGCAAGGCACGGAGCCAGCCCGCAGCCAAGGCCAAGGCACGTGTCCACCCCGCGGCCAATGCCATGGCACCGAGCCAGCCCGCGACCAAGGCCATGGCACCCAGCCAGCCCGCGGCCAAGGCCTTGGCACGCAGCCACCCCGAGGCCAAGGCCAAGACCATGGCACGCAGCCACTCCGCGGCCAAGGCCAAGGCCACGGCACGCAGCCACCCCGCGGCCAAGGCCATGGCACCCAGCCAGCCCGTGGCCAAGGCCATGGCACCCAGCCAGCCCGCGGCCAAGGCCTAGGCACGCAGCCACCCCGCGGCCAAGGCCAAGGCCGTGTGCTGTAGCTCACAGATCTTGGCCAACTTTTGCGTTTCCAGGGCGGTGCGAGATTTTGGGGTGATGCATTAGATAGGTGCGACAGTCGAGCGTTGGAAAAGAGGGGAGTCGATTTTGAGGTCCGAACCTCGTTTTACGGCCGATTTACCGAGGGTGCGGGGGTGCGAAAAGGGGACGAAACGTGTCCTCAAATTGGTCCGATTGTGGTAGAACTGGGCCGGGGGCCTCCTCATGGTGGAAGTACTGCTTTCCGCTCGAAGAAATGGCAAAAGTAATGCGGGAGGCCCTGTGCCCATTTTTCCGCCAGAAAAGGCCAAAATCCGTGAGCTATAGCACATGGATTGTGGCCAAATTTCGCGTTTCCGGGGGGGCGTGGGATTTTGGGCTGGCGTGGTCGGGTTTGGTGGGAGTCGGTGGCGGGAGAAAACGGAATCCAATTCCGAGCTCCGAAACTCGTTTTACGGCCATCTTTCCGGCAGCGAACGGGTGCCCAAACGGGTGGGCCCACTCATCCGATTCAGGCAAAACCAGAGAAAGAAGTGGAAGGTAGGTGTGGATCTCAGTTTTTGGTCCAAGAATACGAAGAAACGGCGAGGACCGTGTGCTCACATTTTTGGGCAAATGCTCGCCTGCGGCCAAAGCCAAGCCACGCTGCCACCCTGCGGCCAACGCCAAGGCACAGGGCCACGCTCGAACTCCCTATCCTTGCCTCGGGAGCGCGGCCGGAGTGTGTATTGTGTGTGCGTGAGAGTGTGCGACCTGCCTTGGTCGCGAGCATGCGCTGCATTTCGAGCAAGGCACGGAGCCAGCCCGCGGCCAAGGCCAAGGCCGAGGCACGCAGCCACCCCGTGGCCAAGGCCATGGCACGCATCCACCCCGTGGCCAAGGCCATGGCACCCAGCCAGCCCGCGGCCAAGGCCTTGGCACGCAGCTACCCCGAGGCCAAGGTCAAGGCCATGGCACGCAACCACCCCGCGGCCAAGGCCGTGAGCTGTAGCTCGCGGATCTTGGCCAACTTTCGCGTTTCCGGGGCGGTGCGGGATTTTGGGGTGATGCATTAGATACGTGCGACAGTCGAGCGTTGGAAAAGAGGGGAGTCAATTTCGAGGTCCGAACCTCGTTTTACGGGCGATTTACCGAGGGTGCAGGGGTGCGAAAAGGAGACGAAACGTGCCCGCGAATTGGTCCGATTGTGGTAGAACTGGGCCGGGGGCCTCCTCACGGCGCAAGTACTGTTTTCCGCTCGAAGAAATGGCGAAAATAATACGGGACGCCCTGCGCCCATTTTTCCCCCGGAAAAGGGCAAAATCCGTGGGCTATAGCACACGGATTGTTGCCAAATTTCACGTTTCGGGGGCGGCTTGGGATTTTGGGCGGGCGTGGTCGGGTTGTTGGGAGTCAGTGGCGGGAGAAAACGGAATCCAATTCCGAGCTCCGAAACTTGTTTTACGGCCATCTTACCGGCAGCGAACGGGTGCCCAAACGGGTGGGCCCACTTGTCCGATTCAGGCAAAACCGGAAAAAGAAGTGGAAGGTAGGTGTGGATCTCAGTTTTTTGTCCAAGAATACGAAGAAACGGCGAGGACGGTGTGCTCACACTTTTGCCAAATGCTCGCCCGTGGCCGAGGCCAAGCCATGCAGTCACCCCGCGGCCAATGCCAAGGCACAGGGCCACACTCGAGCCAGCCCGCAGCCAAGGCCAAGGCACGTGTCCACCCCGCGGCCAATGCCATGGCACCGAGCCAGCCCGCGACCAAGGCCATGGCACCCAGCCAGCCCGCGGCCAAGGCCTTGGCACGCAGCCACCCCGAGGCCAAGGCCAAGACCATGGCACGCAGCCACTCCGCGGCCAAGGCCAAGGCCACGGCACGCAGCCACCCCGCGGCCAAGGCCATGGCACCCAGCCAGCCCGTGGCCAAGGCCATGGCACCCAGCCAGCCCGCGGCCAAGGCCTAGGCACGCAGCCACCCCGCGGCCAAGGCCAAGGCCGTGTGCTGTAGCTCACAGATCTTGGCCAACTTTTGCGTTTCCAGGGCGGTGCGAGATTTTGGGGTGATGCATTAGATACGTGCGACAGTCGAACGTCGGAAAAGAGGGGAGTCGATTTCGAGGTCCGAACCTCGTTTTACGGCCGATTTACCGTGGGTCCGGGGGTGCGAATAGGGGACGAAACATGCCCTCGAATTGGTCCGATTGTGGTAGAACTGGGCCAGGGGCCTCCTCACGGCGTAAGTACTGCTTTCCGCTCGAAGAAATGGAAAAAATAATGCGGGAGGCCCAGCGCCCATTTTTCCGCAAGAAAAGGCCAAAATCCGTGAGCTATAGCACACGGATTGTGGCCGAATTTCGCGTTTCGGGGGCGGCGTGGGATTTTGGGCAGGCGTCATCAGGTTTGGTGGGAGTCGGTGGCGGGAGAAAACGGAATCCAATTCCGAGCTCCGAAACTCGTTTTACGGCCATCTTACCGGCAGCGAACGGGTGCCCAAACGGGTGGGCCAACTCGTCCGATTCAGGCAAAACCGGAGAGAGAAGTGGAAGGTAGGTGTGGATCTCAGTTTTTGGTCCAAGAATACGAAGAAACGGCGAGGACCGTGTCCTCACATTTTGGCCAAATGCTCGGCCGCGGCCAACGCCAAGGCACAGGGCCAAGCTCGAGCTCCCTATCCTTGCCTCGGGAGCGCGGCCGGACTGTGTGTTGTGTGTGCGTGAGACTGTGCGACCTGCCTTGGTCGCGAGCATATGCTGCATTTCGAGACAGGCACGTAGCCAGCCCGCGGCCAAGGCCAAGGCCGAGGCACGCTGCCACCCCGTGGCCAAGGCCTAGGCACGCGTCCACCCCGCGGTCAAGGCCATGGCACCCAGCCAGCCCGCGGCCAAGGCCTAGGCACGCAGCCACCCCGCGGCCAAGGCCATGGCACATAGCCACCTGGTGGCAAAGGCCAAGGCCATGGCCCCCAGCCACCCCGCGGCCAAGGCCTAGGCACGCAGCCACCCCGCGGCCAAGGCCAAGGCCGTGTGCTGTCGCTCACGGATCTTCGCAAACTTTCGCGTTTCCGGGGCTGTGCGGGATTTTGGGGTGATGGATTAGATACGTGCGACAGTCGAACGTCGGAAAAGAGAGGAGTCGATTTCGAGGTCTGAACCTCATTTTACGGCCGATTTACCGAGGGTGCGGGGGTGCGAAAATGGGACGAAACGTGCCCTCGAATTGGTCTGATTGTGGTTGAGCTGGGCCGGGGGCCTCCTCACGGCGCAAGTACTGTTTTCCACTCGAAGAAACGGCAAAAATAATGCGGGAGGCCCTGCGCCCATTTTTCCCCTGGAAAAGGCCAAAATCCGTGAGCTATAGGACACGGATTGTGGCCAAATTTCGCGTTTCGGGGGCGGCATGGGATTTTGGGCTGGCTTGGTCGGGTTTGGTGGGAGTCGGTGGCGGGAGAAAACGGAATCCAATTTCGAGCTCCGAAACTCGTTTTACGGCCATCTTACCGGCAGCGAACGGGTGCCCAAACGGGTGGGCCAACTCGTCCGATTCAGGCAAAACTGGAGAGAGAAGTGGAAGGTAGGTGTGGATCTCAGTTTTTGGTCCAAGAATACGAAGAAACGGCGAGGACCGTGTGCTCACATTTTGGCCAAATGCTCGCCCGCGGCCAAGGCCTAGCCACGCAGCCACCCCGAGGCCAACGCCTAGGCACAGGGCCACACTCGAGCTCCCTATCCTTGCCTCGGGAGCGCGGCCGGAGTGTGTGTTGTGTGTTCGTGAGAGTGTGTGACCTGCCTTGGTCGCGAGCATATGCTGCATTTCGAGATAGGCACGTAGCCAGCCCGCGGCCAAGGCCAAGGCCGAGGCACGCAGCCACCCCGTGCCCAAGGCCTAGGCACGCGTCCACCCCGCGGCCAAGGCCATGGTACCCAGCCAGCCCGCGGCCAAGGCCTAGGCACGCAGCCACCCCGTGGCCAAGGCTTTGGCACGCAGCCACCCGGTGGCCAAGGCCAAGGCCATGGCACCCAGCCGCCCCGCGGCCAAGGCCTAGGCACGCAGCCACCCCGCGGCCAAGGCCTAGGCACGCAGCCACCCAGCGGCCAAGGCCAAGGCCGTGTGCTGTCGCTCACGGATCTTGGCCAACTTTTGCGTTTCCGGGGCGGTGCGAGATTTTGGGGTGATGCATTACATACGTGCGACAGTCGAACATCGGAAAAGAGGGTAGTCGATTTCGATGTCCGAACCTTGTTTTACGGCCGATTTACCGAGGGTGCGGGGGTGCGAAAAGGGGACGACACGTGGCCTCGAATTGGTCCGATTGTGGTAGAACTGGGCCGGGGCCCTCCTCACGGCGCAAGTACTGCTTTCCGCTCGAAGAAATGGCAAAAATAATGCGGGTGGCCCTGCGCCCATTTTTCCGCCAGAAAAGGCCAAAATCCGTGAGCTATATAGCACACAGATTGTGGCCAAATTTCGCGTTTCGGGGATGGCGTGGGATTTTGGGCTGGCGTCGTCGGGTTTGGTGGGAGTCGGTGGCGGGAGAAAACGGAATCCAATTCCGAGCTCCGAAACTCGTTTTACGGCCATCTTACCGGCAGCGAACGGGTGCCCAAACGGGTGGGCCAACTCGTCCGATCTAGGCAAAACCGGAGAAAGAAGTGGAAGGTAGGTGTGGAACTCAGTTTTTGGTCCAAGAATACGAAGAAACGGCGAGGACCGTGTGCTCACATTTTGGCCAAATGCTCGACTGCGGCCAAGGCCAAGTCACGCAGCCACCCCGCGGCCAACGCCAAGGCATAGGGCCACGCTCGAGCTCCCTATCCTTGCGTCGGAGTGCAGCCGGAATGTGTGTTGTGTGTGCGTGAGAGTGTGTGACCTGCCTTGGTCGCGAGCATGTGCTGCATTTCGAGCAAGGCACGGAGCCAGCCCGCGGCCAAGGCCAAGGCCGAGGCACGCAGCCACCCCGTGACTAAGGCCAAGGCACGCTTCCACCCCGCTGCCAAGGCCTTGGCACCCAGCCAGCCCGCGGCCAAGGCCATGGCACCCAGCCAGCCCGCGGCCAAGGCCTTGGCACACAGCCACCCGGTGGCCAAGGCCAAGGCCATGGCACGCAGCCACCCCGAGGCCAAGGCCATGGCCCGCAGCCACCCCGCGGCCAAGACCAAGGCCGTGTTCTGTCGGTCACGGATCTTGGCCAAGTTTTGCGTTTCCAGGGCTATGTGGGATTTTGGGGTGATGCATTAGATACGTGCGACAGTCGAACGTCGGAAAAGACGGGAGTCGATTTTGAGGTCCGAACCTCGTTTTACGGCCGATTTACCGAGGGTGCGGGGGTGCGAAAAGGGGACGAAACGTGCCCTCGAATTGGTCCGATTGTGGTAGAACTGGGCCTGGGGCCTCCTCACGGCGCAAGTACTGCTTTCCGCTCGAAGAAATGGCAAAAATAATGCGTGTGGCCCTGCGCCCATTTTTCTGCCAGAAAAGGCCAAAATCCGTGAGCTATATAGCACACGGATTGTGGCCAAATTTCACGTTTCGGGGGCGGCGTGGGATTTTGAGCTGGCGTCGTCGGGTTTGGTGGGAGTCGGTGGCGGGAGAAAACGGAATCCAATTCCGAGCTCCGAAACTCATTTTACGGCCATCTTACCAGCAGCGAACAGGTGCCCGAACGGGTGGGCCAACTCGTCCGATTCAGGCAAAACCGGAGAAAGAAATGGAAGGTAGGTGTGCATCTCAGTTTTTGGTCCAAGAATACGAAGAAATGGCGAGGACCGTGTGCTCACATTTTGGCCAAATGCTTGCCCGCGGCCAAGGCCAAGCTACACAGCCACCCCGCGGCCAACGCCAAGGTACAGGGCCACGCTCGAGCTCCCTATCCTTGCCTCGGGAGCGCGGCCGGAGTGTGTGTTGTGTGTTCGTGAGAGTGTGCGACCTGCCTTGGTCGCGAGCATGTGCTGCATTTCGAGCAAGGCACGGAGCCAGCCCGCGGCCAAGGCCAAGGCCGAGGCACGCAGCCACCCCGCGGCCAAGGCCAAGGCACGCGTCCACCCCGCGGCCAAGGCCATGGCACCCAGCCAGCCCACGGCCAAGGCCATGGCACCCAGCCAGCCCGCGGCCAACGCCATGGCACCCAGCCAGCCCGCGGCCAAGGCCTAGGCACGCAGCCAGCCCGCGGTCAAGGCCTTGGCACGCAGCCACCCCGAGGCCAAGGCCAAGGCCATGGCACGCAGCCACCCCGCGGCCAAGGCCAAGGCCGTGCGCTGTGGCTCACGGATCTTGGCCAACTTTCGCGTTTCCGGGGCGGGGTGGGATTTTGGGGTGATGCATTAGATACGTTCGACAGTCGAGCGTTGGAAAAGAGGGGAGTCGATTTCGAGGTCCGAACCTAGTTTTACGGCCAATTTACCGATGGTGCGGGGGTGCGAAAAGGGGATGAAATGTGCCCGTGAATTGGTCTGATTGTGGTAGAACTGGGCCGGGGGCCTCCTCACGGTGCAAGTACTGTTTTCCACTCGAAGAAATGGCGAAAATAATGCGGGAGGCCCTGCGCGCATTTTTCCCCCGGAAAAGGTCAAAATCCGTAAGCTATAGCACACGGATTGTGGCCAAATTTCGCGTTTCAGGGGCGGCGTGGGATTTTGGGCTGGCGTGGTCATGTTTGGTGGGAGTCAGTTGCGGGAGAAAATGGAATCCAATTCCGAGCTCCGAAACTCGTTTTACGGCCATCTTACCGGCAGCGAACGGGTTCCCAAACGGGTGGGCCCACTCGTCCGATTCAGGCAAAACCGGAGAAAGAAGTGGAAGGTAGCTGTGGATCTCAGTTTTTGGTCCAAGAATACGAAGAAACGGCGAGGACCGTGTGTTCACATTTTGGCCAAATGCTCGCCCGCGGCCAAGGCCAAGCCATGCAGCCACCCCGCGGCCAACGCCAAGGCACAGGGCCACGCTTGAGCTCCCTATCCTTGCCTCGGGAGCGCAGCCGGAGTGTGTGTTGTGTGTGCGTGAGAGTGTGCGACCTGCCTTGGTCCCAAGCATGTGCTGCATTTCGACCCGCGGCCAACGCCAAGGCCGAGGCACGCAGCCACCCCGCGGCCAAGGCCTAGGCACGCGTCCACCCCGCGGCCAAGGCCATGGCACCCAGCCACCCCGCGGCCAACGCCTAGGCACGCAGCCACCCCGCGGCAAAGGCCTTGGCACACAGCCACCCGGTGGCCAAGGCCAAGGCCATGGCACCCAGCCACCCCGCGGCCAAGGCCTAGGCACGCAGCCACCCTGCGGCCAAGGCCAAGGCCGTGTGCTGTCGCTCACGGATCTTGGCCAACTTTCGCGTTTCCGGGGCGGTGCGGGATTTTGGGGTGATGTATTAGATAGTTGCAACAGTTGAACGTCGAAGGCCAAGGCCGTGTGCTGTCGCTCACGGATCTTGGCCAACTTTCGCGTTTCCGGGGCGGTGCGGGATTTTGGGGTGATGTATTAGATAGTTGCAACAGTTGAACGTCGGAAAAGAGGGGAGTCGATTTCGAGGTCCGAACCTCATTTTGCGGCCGATTTACCGAGGGTGCGGGGGTGCAAAAAGTGGATGAAACGTGCCCTCGAATTGGTCCGATTGTGGTAGAACTGGGCCGGGGCCCTCCTCACGGCACAAGTACTGCTTTCCGCTCGAAGAAATGGCAAAAATAATGCGGGAGACCCTGCGCCCATTTTTCGGCCAAAAAAGGCCAAAATCCGTGAGCTATAGCACACGGATTGTGACCAAATTTCGCGTTTCGGGGACGGCGTGGGATTTTGGACTGGCGTCGTCGGGTTTCGTGGGAGTCGGTGGTGGGACAAAACGGAATCCTATTCCGAGCTCCCAAACTCGTTTTACGGCCATCTTACCGGCAGCGAACGGGTGCCCAAACCGGTGGGCCAACTCGTCCGATTCAGGAAAAACCGGAGAAAGAAGTGGAAGGTAGGTGTGGATCTCAGTTTTTGGTCCAAGAATACGAAGAAACGGCGAGGACAGTGTGCTCACATTTTGGCAAAATGCTAGGGTGCGGCCAAGGCAAGCCACGCAGCCACCCCGCGGCCAACGCCAAGGCACAAGCCCACGCTCGAGCTCCCTATCCTTGCCTCGGGAGCGCGGCCGGAGTGTGTGTTGTGTGTGCGTGAGAGTGTGCGACCTGACTTGGTCGCGAGCATGTGCTACATTTCCAGCAAGGCACGGAGCCAGCCCGCGGCCAAGGCCAAGGCCGAGGCACGCAGCCACCCCGTGGCCAAGGCCAAGGCACGCGTCCACCCCGCGGCCAAGGCCATGGCACCCAGCCAGCCCGCGGCCAAGGCCAAGGCACGCGTCCACCCCGCGGCCAAGGCCATGGCACCCAGCCAGCCCACGGCCAAGGCCATGGCACGCAGCCACCCTGCGGCCAAGGCCAAGGCCATGGCAAGCAGCCACCCTGCGGCCAAGGCCAAGGCCTTGTGCTGTAGCTCACGGATCTTGACCAACTTTTGCGTTTCCGGGGCGGTGCGGGATTTTGGGGTGATGCATTAGATACGTGTGACAGTCGTGCGTTGGAAAAGAGGGGAGTCGATTTCGAGGTCCGAACCTCGTTTTATGGCCGATTTACCGAGGGTGCGGGAGTGCGAAAAGGGGACGAAACGTGGCCGCGAATTGGTCAGATTGTGGTAGAACTGGGCCGGGGGCCTCCTCAAGGCGCAAGTACTGTTTTCCGTTCGAAGAAATGGCAAAAATAATGCGGGAGGCCCTGCGCCCATTTTTCCCCCGGAAAAGGCCAAAATCCGTGAGCTTTAGCACACGGATTGTGGCCAAATTTCGCGTTTTGGGGGCGGCGTGGTTTTTTGGGCTGGCGTGGTCGGGTTTGGTGGGAGTCGGTGGCGGGAGAAAACGGAATCCAATTCCGAGCACCGAAACTCATTTTCCGGCCATCGTACCGGCAGCGAACGGGTGCCCAAACGGGTGGGCCCACTCATCCGATTCAGGCAAATCCGGAGAAAGAAGTGGAAGGTAGGTGTGGATCTCAGTTTTTGGTCCAAGAATACGATGAAACGGCGAGGACAGTGTGCTCACATTTTGGCCAAATGCTAGGGTGCGGCCAAGGCAAGCCACGCAGCCACCCCGCGGCCAACGCCAAGGCACAAGGCCACGCTCGAGCTCCCTATCCTTGCCTCGGGAGCGCGGCCGGAGTGTGTGTTGTGTGTGCGTGAGAGTGTGCTACCTGACTTGGTCGCGAGCATGTGCTACATTTCCAGAAAGGCACGGAGCCAGCCCGCGGCCAAGGCCAAGGCCGAGGCACGCAGCCACCCCGTGGCCAAGGCCAAGGCACGCGTCCACCCCGCGGCCAAGGCCAAGGCACGCGTCCACCCCGCGGCCAAGGCCATGGCACCCAGCCAGCCCGCGGCCAAGGCCATGGCACGCAGCCACCCTGCGGCCAAGGCCAAGGCCATGGCACGCAGCCACCCTGCGGCCAAGGCCAATGCCATGGCACGCAGCCAGCCTGCGGCCAAGGCCAAGGCCTTGTGCTGTAGCTCACGGATCTTGACCAACTTTTGCGTTTCCGGGGCGGTGCGGGATTTTGGGGTGATGCATTAGATACGTGTGACAGTCGTGCGTTGGAAAAGAGGGGAGTCGATTTCGAGGTCCGAACCTCGTTTTATGGCCGATTTACCGAGGGTGCGGGAGTGCGAAAAGGGGACGAAACGTGGCCGCGAATTGGTCAGATTGTGGTAGAACTGGGCCGGGGGCCTCCTCAAGGCGCAAGTACTGTTTTCCGTTCGAAGAAATGCCAAAAATAATGCGGGAGGCCCTGCGCCCATTTTTCCCCCGGAAAAGGCCAAAATCCGTGAGCTTTAGCACACGGATTGTGGCCAAATTTCGCGTTTTGGGGGCGGTGTGGTTTTTTGTGCTGGCGTGGTCGGGTTTGGTGGGAGTCGGTGGCGGGAGAAAACGGAATCCAATTCCGAGCCCCGAAACTCATTTTCCGGCCATCTTACCGGCAGCGAACGGGTGCCCAAACGGGTGGGCCCACTCATCCGATTCAGGCAAAACCGGAGAAAGAAGTGGAAGGTAGGTGTGGATCTCAGTTTTTGGTCCAAGAATACGAAGAAACGGCGAGGACAGTGTGCTCACATTTTGGCCAAATGCTAGGGTGCGGCCAAGGCAAGCCACGCAGCCACCCCGCGGCCAACGCCAAGGCACAAGGCCACGCTCGAGCTCCCTATCCTTGCCTCGGGAGCGCGGCCGGAGTGTGTGTTGTGTGTGCGTGAGAGTGTGCTACCTGACTTGGTCGCGAGCATGTGCTACATTTCCAGCAAGGCACGGAGCCAGCCCGCGGCCAAGGCCAAGGCCGAGGCACGCAGCCACCCCGTGGCCAAGGCCAAGGCACGCGTCCACCCCGCGGCCAAGGCCAAGGCACGCGTCCACCCCGCGGCCAAGGCCATGGCACCCAGCCAGCCCGCGGCCAAGGCCATGGCACGCAGCCACCCTGCGGCCAAGGCCAAGGCCATGGCACGCAGCCACCCTGCGGCCAAGGCCAAGGCCATGGCACGCAGCCAGCCTGCGGCC
Organism: Luvunga scandens; assembly: GCA_030449905.1. Taxonomy (NCBI): domain Eukaryota; kingdom Viridiplantae; phylum Streptophyta; class Magnoliopsida; order Sapindales; family Rutaceae; genus Luvunga; species Luvunga scandens. The sequence goes on along the minus strand of JASUUG010001139.1, from coordinate 210,386 downwards.
AAGGCCAAGGCCTTGTGCTGTAGCTCACGGATCTTGACCAACTTTTGCGTTTCCGGGGCGGTGCGGGATTTTGGGGTGATGCATTAGATACGTGTGACAGTCGTGCGTTGGAAAAGAGGGGAGTCGATTTCGAGGTCCGAACCTCGTTTTATGGCCGATTTACCGAGGGTGCGGGAGTGCGAAAAGGGGACGAAACGTGGCCGCGAATTGGTCAGATTGTGGTAGAACTGGGCGGGGCCTCCTCAAGGCGCAAGTACTGTTTTCCGTTCAAGAAATGCCAAAAATAATGCGGGAGGCCCTGCGCCCATTTTTCCCCGGAAAAGGCCAAAATCCGTGAGCTTTAGCACACGGATTGTGGCCAAATTTCGCGTTTGGGGCGGTGTGGTTTTTTGTGCTGGCGTGGTCGGGTTTGGTGGGAGTCGGTGGCGGGAGAAAACGGAATCCAATTCCGAGCCCCGAAACTCATTTTCCGGCCATCTTACCGGCAGCGAACGGGTGCCCAAACGGGTGGGCCCACTCATCCGATTCAGGCAAAACCGGAGAAAGAAGTGGAAGGTAGGTGTGGATCTCAGTTTTTGGTCCAAGAATACGAAGAAACGGCGAGGACAGTGTGCTCACATTTTGGCCAAATGCTAGGGTGCGGCCAAGGCAAGCCACGCAGCCACCCCGCGGCCAACGCCAAGGCACAAGGCCACGCTCGAGCTCCCTATCCTTGCCTCGGGAGCGCGGCCGGAGTGTGTGTTGTGTGTGCGTGAGAGTGTGCGACCTGACTTGGTCGCGAGCATGTGCTACATTTCCAGCAAGGCACGGAGCCAGCCTGCGGCCAAGGCCAAGGCCGAGGCACGCAGCCACCCCGTGGCCAAGGCCAAGGCACGCGTCCACCCCGCGGCCAAGGCCATGGCACCCAGCCAGCCCGCGGCCAAGGCCAAGGCACGCGTCCACCCCGCGGCCAAGGCCATGGCACCCAGCCAGCCCGCGGCCAAGGCCATGGCACGCAGCCACCCTGCGGCCAAGGCCAAGGCCATGGCACGCAGCCACCCTGCGGCCAAGGCCAAGGCCTTGTGCTGTAGCTCACGGATCTTGACCAACTTTTGCGTTTCCGGGGCGGTGCGGGATTTTGGGGTGATGCATTAGATACGTGTGACAGTCGTGCGTTGGAAAAGAGGGGAGTCGATTTCGAGGTCCGAACCTCGTTTTATGGCCGATTTACCGAGGGTGCGGGAGTGCGAAAAGGGGACGAAACGTGGCCGCGAATTGGTCAGATTGTGGTAGAACTGGGCCGGGGGCCTCCTCAAGGCGCAAGTACTGTTTTCCGCTCGAAGAAATGGCAAAAATAATGCGGGAGGCCCTGCGCCCATTTTTCCCCCGGAAAAGGCCAAAATCCGTGAGCTTTAGCACACGGATTGTGGCCAAATTTCGCGTTTTGGGGGCGGCGTGGTTTTTTGGGCTGCTGTGGTCGGGTTTGGTGGGAGTCGGTGGCGGGAGAAAACGGAATCCAATTCCGAGCTCCGAAACTCATTTTCCGGCCATCTTACCGGCAGCGAACGGGTGCCCAAACGGGTGGGCCCACTCATCCGATTCAGGCAAAACCGGAGAAAGAAGTGGATGGTAGGTGTGGATCTCAGTTTTTGGTCCAAGAATACGAAGAAACGGCGAGTACCGTGTGCTAACATTTTGGCCAAATGCTCGCCCGCGGCCAACGCCAATGCACAGGGCCACGCTCGAGCTCCCTATCCTTGCCTCGTGAGCGCGGCTGGAGTGCGTGTTGTGTGTGCGTGAGAGTGTGCGACCTGCCTTGGTCACGAGCATATGCTGCATTTTGAGAAAGGCACGTAGCCAGCCCGTGGCCAAGGCCAAGGCCGAGGCACGCAGCCACCCCGTGGCCAAGGCCTAGGCACGCGTCCACCCTGCGGGCAAGGCCATGGCACCCATCCAGCCCGCGGCCAAGACCTAGGCACGCAGCCACCCCGCGGCCAAGACCAAGGCTCGCAGCCACCCCGCGGCCAAGGCCTTTGCACACAGCCACCCGGTGGCCAAGGCCAAGGCCATGGCACCGAGCCACCCCGCGGCAAAGGCCTAGGCACGCAGCCACCCCGTGGCCAAGGCCAAGGCCGTGTGCTGTCGCTCACGGATCTTGGCCAACTTTCGCGTTTCCGGGGCGGTGCGGGATTTTGGGGTGATGTATTACATACGTGCGACAGTCGAACGTCTGAAAAGAGGGGAGTCGATTTACTGAGGGTCCGGGGGTGCGAAAAGGGGACAAAACGTGTCCTCGAATTGGTCCGATTGTGGTAGAACTGGGACGGGGGCCTCCTCACGGCGCAAGTACTGCTTTCCGCTCAAAGAAATGGCAAAAATAATGCGGGAGGCCCTGCGCCCATTTTTCCGCCAGAAAAGGCCAAAATCCGTGAGCTATATAACACACGGATTGTGGGGAAATTTCGCGTTTCGGGGGCGGCGTGGGATTTCGGGCTGGCGTCGTCGGGTTTGGTGGGAGTCGGTGGCAGGAGAAAACGGAATCCAATTCCGAGCTCCGAAACTCGTTTTACGGCCATCTTACTGGCAGCGAACGGGTGCCCAAATGGCTGGGCCAACTCGTCCGATTCAGGCAAAACCGGAGAAAGAAGTGGAAGGTAGGTGTGGATCTGAGTTTTTGGTCCAAGAATACAAAGAAACGGTGAGGACCGTGTGCTCACATTTTGGCCAAATGCTCGGCCGCGGCCAAGGCCAAGCCACGCAGCCACCCCGCGGCCAACGCCAAGGCACAGGGCCACGCTCGAGCTCCCTATCCTTGCCTCGGGCGCGCGGCCCGAGTGTGTGTTGTGTGTGCGTGAGAGTGTGCGACCTGCCTTGGTCGCGAGCATGTGCCGCATTTCGAGCCACGCAGCCAAGGCCAGCCCGCGGCCAAGGCCAAGGCCGCATTTCAAGCATGTGCCGCATTTCGACCAGCCCGCGGCCAAGGCCAAGGCCGAGCCACGCAGCCACCCCGTGGCCAAGGGCGAGGCACGCATCCACCCCGCGGCCAAGGCCATGTCACCCAGCCAGCCCGCGGCCAAGGCCATGGCACCCAGCCAGCCCGCGGCCAAGGCCTAGGCACGCAGCCAGCCCGCGGCCAAGGCCTTGGCACGAAGCCACCCCGTGGCCAAGGCTAAGGCACGCGTCCACCCCGCGGCCAAGGCCATGGCACCCAGCCAGCCCACGGCCAAGGCCTTGGCACGCAGCCACCCCAAGGCCATGGCACGCAGCCACCCCGCGGCCAAGGCCAAGGCCGTGTGCTGTAGCTCACGGATCTTGGCCAACTTTCGCGTTTCCGTGCGCTATAGCTCACGCGAAATTTGGCCACAATCCGTGTGCTATAGCTCATGGATTTTGGCCTTTTCCGGGGGAAAAGTGGGAGCAGGGCCTCCCGCATTATTTTCGCCATTTCTTCGAGCGGAAAACAGTACATGCGCCGTGAGGAGGCCCCCGGCCCAGTTCTACCACAATCGGACCAATTCGCGGGCACGTTTCGTCCCCTTTGCGCACCCCCGCACCCTTGGTAAATCGGCCGTAAAACGAGGTTCGGACCTCGAAATCGACTCCCCTCTTTTCCAACGCTCGACTGTCGCACGTATCTAACGCACTACCCCAAAATCCCGCAGCGCCCCGGAAACGCGAAAGTTGGCCAAGATCCGTGAGCTACAGCAAACGGCCTTGGCCTTGGCCGCGGGGTGGCTGCGTGCCATGGCCTTGGCCGTGGGGTGGACGTGTGCCTTGGCCTTGGCCACGGGGTGGCTGCGTGCCTCGGCCTTGGCCTTGGCCGCGGGCTGGCTCCGTGCCTTGCTCGAAATGCAACACATGCTCGCGACCAAGGCAGGTCGCACACTCTACGCACACACAACACACACTCGGGCCGCGCTCCCGAGGCAATGATAGGGAGCTCGAGCGTGGCCCTGTGCCTTGGCGTTGGCCGCGAGGTGGCTGCGTGACTTGGCCATGGCCGCGGGCGAGCATTTGGCCAAAATGTGAGCACACGGTCCTCGCCGTTTCATCGTATTCTTGGACCAAAAACTGAGATCGACACCTACCTTCCACTTCTTCCTCTGGTTTTGCCCGAATCGGACGAGTTGGCCCACCCGTTCGGGCACCCGTTCGCTGCCGGTAAGATGGTCGTAAAATGAGTTTCGGTGCTCAGAATTAGATTCCGTTTTCTCCCGCCACCGACTCCCACCAAACCCGACGACGCCAGCCCAAAATCGCACGCCGCCCCCGAAACGCGAAATTTGGCCACAATCCGTGTGCTATAGCTCACGGATTTTGGCCTTTTCTGGCGGAAAAATGGGCGCAGGGCCTCCCGCATTATTTTTGCCATTTCTTCGAGCGGAAAGCAGTACTTGGGCCGTGAGGAGGCCCCCGTCCCAGTTCTACCACAATCGGACCAATTTGCGGGCATGTTTCGTCCCCTTTTCGCACCCCCGCACCCTCGGTAAATCGGCCGTAAAACGAGGTTCGGGCCTCAAAATCGACTCCCCTCTTTTCCAATGCTCGACTGTCGCACGTATCTAATGCATCACCCCAAAATCCCGCACCGCCCCGGAAACGCGAAAGTTGGCCAAGATCCGTGAGCTACAGCATACGGCCTTGGCCTTGGCCGCGGGGTGGCTGCGTGCCATGGCCTTGGCCTTGGCCTCGGGGTGGCTGCATGCCTTGGCCTTCGCCATGGGGTGGCTGCGTGCCAAGGCCTTGGCCGCGGGGTGGCAGGGTGCCATGGCCTTGGCCTTGGCCGCGGGGTGGCTGCGTGCCTAGGCCTTGTCCGCGAGGTGGCTGGGTGCCATGGCCTTGGCCTTGGCCGCGGGGTGGCTGCGTGCCTTGGCTTTGGCCGCGGGCTGGCTGCTTGCCTTGCTCGAAATGCAGCACATGCTCGCGACCAAGGCACGTCGCATACTCTCGCGCACACACAACACAAACTTGGGTCGCGCTCCCGGGGCAAGGATAGGGAGCTCGAGTGTGGATCTGTGCCTTGGCCTTGGCCGCGGGGTGGCCGCGTGCCTTGGCCGTGGGGTGGCCACGTGCCTTGGCGGCGGGTGAGCATTTGGCCAAAAAGTGAGCACACGGTCCTCGCCGTTGCTTCGTATTCTTGGACCAAAAACTGAGATCCACACCTACCTTCCACTTCTTTCTCTGGTTTTCCCTGAATCGGATGAGTTGGCCCACCCGTTCTCTGGCGGTAAAATGGCCGTTAAACTAGTTTCGGAGCTCGGAATTGCATTCCGTTTTCTCCCGCCACCGACTCCCACCAAACCCGACCACGCAAGCCAAAACTCCCACGCCGCCCACGAAACACGAAATTTGGCCGCAATCCAACTCACGGATTTTGGCCTTTTCGGGCGGAAAAATGGGCGCAGGGTCTCCCGCATTATTTTCGCCATTTCTTTGAGCGGAAAACAGTACTAGCACCGTGAGGAGGCCCCCGGCCCAGTTCTACCACAACCGGACCAATTCAAGGGCACGTTTCGTCCCCTTTTCGCACCCCCGCACGTTAGGTAAATCGGCCGTAAAACGAGGTTCAGACCTCGGAATCGACTCCCGTCTTCTCCGACGTTCGAATGTCGCACGTATCTAATGCATCACCCCAAAATCCCGCACCGCCCCGGAAACGCGAAAGTTGGCCAAGATCCGTGAGCTACAGCACACGGCCTTGGCCGCAGGGTGGCTGCGTGCCTAGGCCTTGGCAGCGGCGTGGCTGGGTGCCATGGCCTTGGCCTTGGCCACGGGGTGGCTGCGTGCCTTGGCCTTGGCCGCGGGGTGGCTGCATGCCTTGGCCTTGGCCGCGGGGTGGCTGGGTGCCATGGCCTTGGCCTTGGCCTCGGAGTGGCTGCGTGCCAAGGCCTTGGCCGTGGGCTGGCTGCATGCCTAGGCCTTGGCCGCGGGCTGGCTGGGTGCCATGGCCTTGGCCGCGGGGTGGATGCGTGCCTTGGCCTTGGCCACGGGGTGGCTGCGTGCCTCGGCCTTTGCCTTGGCCGCGGGCTGGCTCCGTGCCGTGCTCGAAATGCAGCACATGCTCGCGACCAAGGCAGGTCGCACACTCTCACGTACACACAGCACACACTCCGGCTGCGCTCCTGAGGCAAGGATAGGGAGCTCGAGCGTGGCCCTGTGCCTTGGCCTTGGCCGCGGGGTGGCTGTGTGGCTTGGCCTTTGCCGCGGGTGAGCATTTGGCCAAAATGTGGGCACACGGTCCTCGCCGTTTCTTCGTATTCTTGGACCAAAAACTGAGATCCACACCTACCTTCCACTTCTTTCTCCGGTTCTGCCTGAATCGGACGAGTTGGCCCACCCGTTTGGGCACCCGTTCGCTGCCGGTAAGATGGCCGTAAAACAAGTTTCGGAGCTCAGAATTGGATTCCGTTTTCTCCCACCACCGACTCCCACCAAACGCAACGATGCCAGCCCAAAATCCCACGCCGCCCCCGAAACGCGAAATTTGGCCACAATCCGTGTGCTATAGCTCACGGATTTTGGCCTTTTCTGGCGGAAAAATGGGCGCAGGGCCTCCCTCATTATTTTTGCCATTTCTTCGAGCGCAAAGCAGTACTTGGGCCGTGAGGAGGCCCCCGGTCCAGTTCTACCACAATCGGACCAATTCGAGGGCACGTTTCGTCCCCTTTTCGCACCCCCGCACCCTCGGTAAATCGGCCGTAAGACGAGGTTCGGACCTCGAAATTGACTCCCCCCTTTTCCGACGCTCGACTGTCGCACGTATCTAATGCATCACCCCAAAATCCCGCACCGCCCCGGAAACGCGAAAGTTGGCCAAGATCCGTGAGCGACAGCACACGGCCTTGCCCTTGGCCGCGGGGTGGCTGGCTGCCATGGCCTTGGCCTTGGCCACCGGGTGGCTGTGCGCCACGGCCTTGGCCACGGGGTGGCTGCGTGCCTAGGCCTTGGCCGCAGGATGGCTGGGTGCCATGGCCTTGGCCGCGGGGTGGACGCGTGCCTAGGCCTTGGCCACGGGTGGACGCGTGCCTTGGCCTTGGCCACGGGGTGGCTGCGTGCCTCGGCCTTGGCCTTGGCCGCGGGCTGGCTCCGTGCCTTGCTCGAAATGCAGCACATGCTCGCAACCAAGGCAGGTCGTACACTCTCATGCACACACAACACACACTCCGACCACGCTCCCGAGGCAAGGATAGGGAGCTCGAGCGTGGCCCTGTGCCTTGGCGTTGGCCGCGTGGTGGCTGCATGGCTTGGCCTTGGCCAAAAATGTGAGCACAAGTTCCTGGCTATTTCTTCGTATTCTTGGACCAAAAACTGGGATCCACACCTACCTTCCACTTCTTTCTCCGATTTTGCCTGAATCGGACGAGTTGGCCCACCCGTTTGGGCACCCGTTCGCTGCCGGTAAGAAGGCCGTAAAACGAGTTTCGGAGCTCGGAATTGGATTCCGTTTTCTCCCGCCCCCGACTCCCCCCAAACCCGACGACGCCAGCCCAAAATCTCACGCCGCCCCCGAAACACGAAATTTGGCCACAATCCGTGTGCTATAGCTCACGGATTTTGGCCTTTTCCGGGGGAAAAATGGGCGCAGGGCCTCCCGCATTATTTTAGCCATTTCTTCGAGCGGAAAACAGTACTTGCACTGTGAAGAGGCCGCCGGCCCAGTTCTACCACAATCGGACCAATTCGCGGGCACGTTTCGTCCCCTTTTCGCACCCCCACACCCTCAGTAAATCGGCCATAAAGCGAGGTTCGGACCTCGAAATTGACTCCCCTCTTTTCCAACGCTCGACTGTCGCACGTATCTAATGCATCACCCCAAAATCCCGCACCGCCCCGGAAACGCGAAAGTTGGCCAATATCCATGAGCTACAGCACACGGCCTTGGCGTTGGCCGCGGGGTGGGTGCGTGCCATGGTCTTGGCCTTGGCCTAGGGGTCGCTGGGTGCCATGGCCTTGGCCGCGGGCTGGCTGGGTACCCTGGCCTTGGCCACGGGGTGGACGCGTGCCTTGGCCTTGGCCAAGGGGTGGCTGCGTGCCTCGGCCTTGGCCTTGGCCGCGGGCTGGCTCCATGCCTTGCTCGGAATGCAGCACATGCTCGTGACCAAGGCAGGTTGCACACTCTCACGCACACACAATACACACTCCGGCCGCGCTCCCGAGGCAAGGATAGGGAGCTCGAGCGTGGCCGTGTGCCTTGGCGTTGGCAGCGGGGTGGCTGCGTGGCTTGGCCTTGGCCGCGGGCGAGCATTTGGCCAAAATGTGAGCACACGGTCCTCGCCGTTTCTTCATATTCTTGGACCAAAAACTGAGATCCACACCTACCTTCCACTTCTTTCTACGGTTTTTCCTGAATCGAACGAGCTGGTCCACCCGTTTGGGCACCCGTCCGCTGCCGGTAAGATGGCCGTAAAACGAGTTTCGGAGCTCGGAATTGGATTCCGTTTTCTCCCGCCACTGACTCCCACCAAACCCGACGACGCCAGCCCAAAATCCCACGCCACCCCTGAAACGCGAAATTTGGCCACAATCCGTGTGCTATAGCTCACGGATTTTGTCATTTTCCGGGGGAAAAATGGGCGCAGGGCCTCCCGCATTATTTTTGCGCATTATTTTTGCCATTTCTTCGAGCAGAAAACAGTACTTGTGCCGTGAGGAGGCCCCCGGCCCAGTTCTACCGCAAGCAGACCAATTCACGGGCACGTTTCGTCCCCTTTTCGCACCCCCGTACGTTCCGTAAATCGGCCGTAAAACGACGTTCGGACCTCGGAATCGACTCCCCTCTTCTCCGACGTTCGACTGTTGCACGTATCTAATGCATCACCCCAAAATCCTGCACCGCCCCGGAAACGCGAAAGTTGGCCAAGATCCGTGAGCTACAGCACACGGCCTTGGCCGCGGGGTGGCTGCGTGCCTTGGCCTTGGCCGCGGGGTGGCTGTGTGCCTTGGCCTTGGCCGCGGGGTGGCTGCGTGCCTTGGCCTTGGCCGCGGGGTGGCTGGGTGCCAAGTCCTTGGCTTTGGCCGCGGGGTGGCTGGGTGCCATGGCCTTGGCCTTGGCCGCGGGGTGGATGCGTGCCTAGGCCTTGGCCGCGGGGTGGCTGCGTGCCTTGGCCTTGGCCGCGGGGTGGCTGGGTGCCAAGTCCTTGGCTTTGGCCACGGGGTGGCTGGGTGCCATGGCCTTGGCCTTAGCCGCAGGGCGGCTGGGTGCCATGGCCTTGGCCTTCTCCGTGGGGTGGCTGGGTGCCATGGCCTCGGCCTTGGCCACGGGCTGGCTGCGTGCCTTGGATTTGGCGGCGGGCTGGCTGCGTGCCTTGCTCAAAATGCAGCACATGCTCGCGACCAAGGCACGCATGGCCTTGGCCTCTCTCCGTGGGGTGGCACACAACACAAACTTGGGCCTTGCCACGGGCTGGCCTGAGGCAAGGATAGGGAGCTCGAGCGTGGCCCTGTGCCATGGCCTTGGCCGCGGGGTGGCCGCGTGCCTTGGACTTGGCCTTGGCCGCGGGGTGGCCGCGTGCCTTGGACTTGGCCTTGGCCGCGGGGTGGCCGCGTGCCTTGGACTTGGCCTTGGCCGCGGGCGAGCATTTGGCCAAAATGTGAGCACACGGTCCTCGCCGTTGCTTCGTATTCTTGGACAAAAACTGAGATCCACACCTACCTTCCACTTCTTTCTCCGGTTTTGCCTGAATCGGACGAGTTGGCCCACCCGTTTGGGAACCCGTTCTCTGGCGGTAAAATGGCCGTTAAACGAGTTCCGGAGCTCGGAATTGCATTCCGTTTTCTCCCGCCACCGACTCCCACCAAACCCAACCACGCCAGCCAAAAATCCCACGCCGCCCCCGAAACACGAAATTTGGCCGCAATCCGTGTGCTATAGCTAACGGATTTTGGCCTTTTCGGGCGGAAAAATGGGCGCAGGGCCTCCCGCATTATTTTCGCCATTTCTTCGAGTGCAAAACAGTACTAGCGCCGTGAGGAGGCCCCCGGCCCAGTTCTACCACAAGCGGACCAATTCGCGGGCACGTTTCGTCCCCTTTTCGCACCCCCGCACATTCGGTAAATCTGCCGTAAAACGAGGTTCGGACCTCGGAATCGACTCCCGTCTTCTCCGACGTTCGACTGTCGCACGTATCTAATGCATCGCCCAAAAATCCCGCACCACCCCGGAAACACGAAAGTTGGCAAAGATCCGTGAGCTACAGCACACGGCCTTAGCCGCAGGGTGGCGGCGTGCCTAGTCCTTGGCTGCGGGGTGGCTGGGTGCCATGGCCTTGGCCTTGGCCGTGGGGTGGCTGCGTGCCAGGCCTTGGCCGCGTGGTGGCTGGGTGCCATGGCCTTGCCCTTGGCTGCGGGGTGGCTGCGTGCCTTGCTCGAAATGCAGCACACGCTCGCGACCAAGGCACGTTGCACACTCTCGCACACGCACAACACACACTTGGGCCGCGCTCCCGGAGCAAGGATAGTGTGCTCGAACGTGGCCCTGTGCCTTGGCCTTGGCCGCGGGGTGGCTGGGTGCCATGGCCTTGGCCTTGGCCGCGTGGTGGCTGCGTGCCTAGTCCTTGGCGACGGGGTGGCTGCGTGCCTTGGCCTTGGCCGCGGGGTGGCTGGGTGCCATGGCCGCGGGGTGGCTGGGTGCCATGGCCACACACACACACACTCGGGTGGCTGGAGTGCCATGGCCTTGGCCTTGGCCTTGGACCAAAAACTGAGATCCACACCTGCTTCATGCCTTGGCCTTGGCCGTTGGCCCACCCGCTGGATGGTGCCTTGCTCGAAATGCAGCACATGAGTTTGGGATCTTGGCATTTCGTCCCGCACACTCGACACACAAACACACACTCCCGCCAAAAATCCCACGCCGCCCCCGAGCATTTGGCCAAAATGTGAGCACTCACGATTTTGTCCTGGGCGCGGCCTGCTTTGTATTCTTGGACCAAAAACTGAGATCCACACCTGCCTTCCACTTCTTTCTCCGGTTTTTCCTGACTCCGACAAGTTGCCCCACCCGTTTGCCCCACCCGTTTGGGGACACGTTCTCTGGCCGCGGGGTGGCTGCGTGCCAAGGCCTTGGCCGCGGGGTGGCTGCATGCCATGGCCTTGGCCACGGGGTGGCTGCATGCCTAGGCCTTGGCCACGGGGTGGTTGGGTGCCATGGCCTTGGCCTTGGCCGTGGGGTGGCTGCGTGCCTAGCCCTTGGGCGCGGGGTGGCTGGGTCCATGGCCTTGCCCTTGGCTGCGGGGTGGCTGCGTGCCTTAGCCTTGGCCGCGGGCTGGCTGCGTGCCTTGCTCGAAATGCAGCACATGCTCGCGACCAAGGCACGTCACACACTCTCGCGCACCCACAACACACACTTGGCCGCGGGGTGGCCGCGTGCCTTGGCCTTGGCCTTGGACGCGGGCAAGCATTTTGCCAAAATGTGAGCACACGGCCCTCGCCGTTGCTTCATATTCTTGGACAAAAAACTGAGATCCACACCTACCTTCCACTTCTTTCTCCGGTTTTTCCTGAATCGGACGAGTTGGAACACCCGTTTGGGAACCCATTCTCTGGCGGCAAAATGGCCGTAAAACGAGTTTCGGAGCTCGGAATTGGATTCCGTTTTCTCCCGCCACCGACTCCCACCAAACCCGACCACGCCAGCCAAAAATCCCACGCCACCCCCGAAACACGAAATTTGGCCGCAATCCGTTTTCTATAGCTCACGGATTTTTTTGGCCTTTTCAGGCGGAAAAATGGGCGCAGGGCCTCCCGCATTATTTTCGCCATTTCTTCGAGAGGAAAACAGTACTAGCACCGTGAGGAGGCCCCCGGCCCAGTTCTACCACAACCGGACCAATTCGCGGGCATGTTTTGTCCCGTTTTCGCACCCCCGCACGTTCGGTAAATCGACCATAAAATGAGGTTCGGACCTCGGAATCAAGACCGGTCTTCTCCGACGTTCAACTGTCGCACGTATCTAATGCATCACCCCAAAATCCCACACCGCCCCGGAAACACGAAAGTTGGCCAAGATCCGTGAGCTACAGCACACGGCCTTGGCCGCGGGGTCGCTGCGTGCCTAGGCCTTGGCAGCGGCGTGGCTTGGTGCCATGGCCTTGGCCTTGGCCACGGGGTGGCTGCGTGCCTTGGCCTTGGCCACGGGGTGGCTGCGTGCCTTGGCCTTGGCCACGGGGTGGCTGCGTGCCTTGGCCTTGGCCTTGGGGTGGCTGGGTGCCATGGCCTTGGCCTTGGCTGCGGGGTGGCTGCGTGCCTAGGCCTTGGCCGCGGGGTGGCTGCGTGCCTAGGCCTTGGCCGCAGGGTGGCTGCGTGCCTAGGCCTTGGCCGCGGGGTGGCTGCGTGCCTAGGCCTTGGCCGCGGGGTGGCTGGGTGCCATGGCCTTGGCCTTGGCCGCGGGCTGGCTGCGTGCCTTGCTCGAAATGCAGCACATGCTCGCGACCAAGGCACGTCGCACACTCTCGCGCACATACAACACACACTTGGGCCGCGCTCCCGGGGAAAGAATAGGGAGCTTGAGCGTGGCCCTGTGCCTTGGCCTTGGCCGTGGGGTGGCCGCGTGCCTTGGACTTGGCCTTGGCCGCGGGCGAGCATTTGTCCAAAATGTGAGCACACGGTCCTCGCCGTTGCTTCGTATTCTTGGACCAAAAACTGAGATCCACACCTACCTTCCACTTCTTTCTCCGGTTTTGCCTGAATCCGACGAGTTGGCCCACCCGTTTTGGCACCCGTTCTCTGGCGGTAAAATGGCCGTAAAACGAGTTTCGGAGCTCGGAATTGGATTCCGTTTTCTCCCCCCGCCGAGTCCCACCAAACCTGACCACGCCCGCCAAAAATCCCGCGCCGCCCCCGAAACGCGAAATTTGGCCGTAATCCGTGCGCTATAGCTCACGGATTTTGGTCTTTTCGGGTGGAAAAATGGGCGCAGGGCAACTCGCATTATTTTCGCCATTTCTTCGAGAGGAAAACAGTACTAGCACCGTGAGGAGGCCCCCGGCCCAGTTCTACCACAACCGGACCAATTCGCGGGGACGTTTCGTTCCCTTTTCGCACCCCCGCAAGTTATGTAAATCAGACGTAAAACGAGGTTCGGACCTCGGAATGGACTCCCATCTTCTCCGACGTTCGACTGTCGCACGTATCTAATGCATCACCCAAAAATCCCGCCAAACCCTGGAAACGCAAAAGTTGGCCAAGATCCGTGAGCTACAACACACGGCCTTGGCCGCGGAGTGGCTGCGTGCCTAGGCCTTGACCGCGGGGTGGCTGGGTGCCATGGCCTTGGCCTTGGCCGCGGGGTGGCTGGGTGCCATGGCCTTGGCCTTGGCCGCGGGCTGGCTGGGTGCCATGGCCATGGCTTTGGCCGTGGGGTGGCTGCGTGCCTAGGCCTTGTCCGCGGGGTGGCTGGGTGCCATGGCCTTGGCCTTGGCCGCGGGGTGGCGGCGTGCCTTGGCTTTGGCCGCGGGCTGGCTGCGTGCCTTGCTCGAAATGCAGCACATGCTCGCGACCAAGGCACGTCACACTCTCTCGCGCACACACAACCCAAACTTGGGCCGCGCTCCCGGGGCAAGGATAGGGAGCTCGAGCATGGCCCTGTGCCTTGGCCTTGGCCGCGGGGTGGCCCCGTGCCTTGGTCTTGGCCTTGGCCGCGGGCGAGCATTTGGCCAAAATGTGAGCACACGGTCCTCGCCGTTGCTTCGTATTCTTGGACCAAAAACTGTGATCCACACCTACCTTCCACTTCTTTCTCCGGTTTTGCCTGAATCGGATGAGTTGGCCCACCCGTTTGGGCACCCGTTCTCTGGCGGTAAAATGGCCGTAAAACGAGTTTCGGAGCTCGGAATTGGATTCCGTTTTCTCCCGTGAGGAGGCCCCCGGCCCAGTTCTACCACAATCGGACCAATTCGCGGGCACGTTTCGTCCCCTTTTCGCACCCCTGCACCCTCGGTAAATCGGCCGTAAAACAAGGTTCGGACCTCGAAATCGACTCCCCTCTTTTCCGACGTTCGACTGTCGCACGTATCTAATGCATCACCCCAAAATCCCACACCGCCCTGGAAACGCGAAAGTTGGCCAAGATCCGTGAGCGACAGCACACGTCCTTGGACTTGGCCGCGGGGTGGGTGAGTGCCTAGGCGTTGGCCGCGGGGTGGCTGGGTCCCATGGCGTTGGCCTTGGCCACCGGGTGGCTGTGTGCAAAGGCCTTGGCCGCGGGGTGGCTGCGTGCCTAGGCCTTGGCCTCGGGCTGGCTGGGTGCAATGGCCTTGGCCGCGGGGTGGACGCGTGCCTAGGCCTTGGCCACGGGGTGGCTGCGTGCCTCGGCTTTGGCCTTGGCCTTGGCCGCGGGCTGGCTACGTGCCTTTCTCGAAATGCAGCATATGCTCGCGACCAAGGCAGGTCGCACACTCTCACGCACACACCTGCGCTCGACTGTCGTACGTATCTAATCCATCACCCCAAAATCCCGTACCGCCCCGGAAACGCGAAAGTTGGCCAAGATCCGTGAGCTACAGCACACGGCCTTGGCCTTGGCCGCGGGGTGGCTGCGTGCCATGGCCTTGGACTTGGCCTCGGGGTGGCTGCGTGCCAAGGCCTTGGCCGCGGGCTGGCTGCGTGCCTAGGCCTTGGCTGCGGGCTGGCTGGGTGCCATGGCCTTGGCCGCGGGGTGGACGCGTGCCTTGGCCTTGGCCGCGGGGTGGACGCGTGCCTAGGCCTTGGCTGCGGGGTGGCTGCGTGCCTCGGCCTTGGCCTTGGCCGCGGGCTGGCTTCGTGCCTTGCTCGAAAGGCAGCACATGCTCGCGACCAAGGCAGGTCGCACACTCTCACGCACACACAACACACACTCCGGCCGCGCTCCCGAGGCAAGGATAGGGAGCTCGAGCGTGGCCTTGTGCCTTGGCGTTGGCCGCGCGGTGGCTGCGTGGCTTGGCCTTAGCCGTGGGCGAGCATTTGGCGAAAATGTGAGCACACGGTCCTCGCCGTTTCTTCGTATTCTTGAACCAAAAACTGAGATCCACACCTACCTTCCACTTCTTTCTCCGGTTTTGCCTGAATCGGACGAGTTGGCCCACCCGTTTGGGCACCCGTTCGCTGCCGGTAAGATGGCCGTAAAACGAGTTTCGGAGCTCGGAATTGGATTCCGTTTTCTCCCGCCACCGACTCCCACCAAACCCGATGACACCAGCCCAAAATCCCACGCCGCCCCCGAAACGCGAAATTTGCCCACAATCCTTGTGCTATAGCTCACGGATTTTGGCCTTTTCCGGCAGAAAAATGGGCGCAGGGCCTCCCGCATTATTTTTGCCATTTCCTCGAGCGGAAAGCAGTACTAGCACCGTGAGGAGGCCCCCGGCCCAGTTCTACCACAATCGGACCAATTCGAGGGCACGTTTCGTCCCCTTTTCGCACCCCCGCACCCTCGGTAAATCGGCCGTAAAATGAGGTTCGGACCTCGAAATCGACTCCTCTCTTTTCCGACGTTCGACTGTTGCATGTATCTAATGCATCACCCCAAAATCCCGCACCGCCCCGGAAACGCGAAAGTTGGCCAAGATCCGTGAGCAACAGCACACGGCCTTGGCCTTGGCCGCAGGGTGGCCGCGGGCCATGGCCTTGGCCTAGGCCTCGGGGTGGCTGCGTGCCATCGCCTTGGCCTTGGTCACCGGGTGGCTGTGTACCAAGGCCTTGGCCGCGGGCTGGCTGGGTGCCATGGCCTTGGCTGCGGGCTGGCTCCGTGCCTTGCTCGAAATGCAGCACATGCTCGCGACCAAGGCAGGTCGCACACTCTCACGCACACACAACACACACTCGGGCCGCGCTCCCGAGGCAAGGATAGGGAGCTCGAGCGTGGCCCTGTGCCTTGGCGTTGGCCGCGGGGTGGCTGCGTGGCTTGGCCTTGGCCGCGGGCGAGCATTTGGCCAAAATGTGAGCACACGGTCCTCGCCGTTTCTTTGTATTCTTGGACCAAAAACTGAGATCCACACCTACCTTCCACTTCTTTCTCCGGTTTTGCCTGAATCGGACGAGTGGGCCCACCCGTTTGGGTACCCGTTCGATGCCGATAAGATGGCCGTAAAACGAATTTCGGAGCTCGGAATTGGATTCTGTTTTCTCCCGTTTTGGGCTGGCGTCGTCGGGTTTGGTGGTAGTTGGTGGCGGGAGAAAACGGAATCCAATTCCGAGCTCCGAATTTTGGCCGAATTTTGGCGAGGACCGTGTGCTCAAATTTTGGCCAAATGCTCGCCCGCGGCCAAGGCCAAGCCATTCAGCCACCCCGCGGCCAACGCCAAGGCACAGGGCCACGCTCGAGCTTTCTATCCTTGCCTCAGGAGCGCGGCCGGAGTGTGTGTTGTGTGAGCGTGAGAGTGTGCGACCTGCCTTGGTCGCGAGCATATGCTGCATTTCGAGAAAGGCACGTAGCCAGCCCGCGGCCAAGGCCAAGGCCGAGGCACGCAGCCACCCCGTGGCCAAGGCCTAGGCACGCGACCACCCCGCGGCCAAGGCCATGGCACCCAGCCAGCCCGCGACCAAGGCCTAGGCACGCAGCCACCCCACGGCCAAGGCCTAGGCACGCAGCCACCCCGCGGCCAAGGCCTTGCCACACAGCCACCCGGTGGCAAAGGCCAAGGCCATGGCACCCAGCCAACCCGCGGCCAAGGCCTAGGCACGCAGCCACCCCGCGGCGAAGGCCAAGGCCATGTGCTGTCGCTCACGGATCTTGGCCAACTTTCGCGTTACAGGGGTGGTGTGGGATTTTGGGGTGATGCATTAGATACGTGCGACAGTCGAGCGTTGGAAAAGAGGGGATTCGATTTCGAGGTCCGAACCTCGTTTTACGGCCGATTTGCCGAGGGTGCGGGGGTGCGAAAAGGTGACGAAACGTGCCCGCGAATTGGTCCGATTGTGGTAGAACTGGGCCGGGGGCCTCCTCACGGCGTAAGTACTGTTTTCCGCTCGAAGAAATGGTGAAAATAGTGTGAGAGGCCCTGCGCCCATTTTTCCCCCGGAAAAGGCCAAAATCCGTGAGCTATAGCACACGGATTGTGGCCAAATTTCGCGTTTCGGGGGCGGGATGGGATTTTGGGCTGGCGTCGTCGGGTTTGGTGGGATTCGGTGGCGGGAGAAAACGAAATCCAATTCCAAGCTCCGAAACTCGTTTTACGGCCATCTTACCGGCAGCGAACGGGTGCCCAAACGGGTGGGCCAACTCGTCCGATTCAGGCAAAACCGGAGAAAGAAGTGGAAGGTAGGTGTGGCTCTCAGTTTTTGGTCAAAGAATACGAAGCAACGGCGAGGACCGTGTGCTCACATTTTTCCCATATGCTCGCCCGCGGCCAAGGCACGCGGCCACCTCGCGGCCAAGGCCAAGGCACAGGGCCACGCTCTAGCTCCCTATCCTTGCCCCGGAAGCGCGGCCCAAGTTTGCGTTGTGTCTGCGTGAGAGTGTGCGACGTGCCTTGGTCGCGAGCGTGTGCTGCATTTCGAGCAAGGCACGCAGCCAGCCCGCGGCCAAGACCTAGGCACGCAGCCACCCTGCGGCCAAGTCCAAGGCCATGGCACCCAGCGGCCAAGGCCAAGGCCATGGCACCCAGCGGCCAAGGCCAAGGCCATGGCACCCAGCGGCCAAGGCCAAGGCACGCAGCCACCCCGTGGCCAAGGCCAAGGCCATGGCGCCCAGCCACGCCGCTGCCAAGGCCTAGGCATGCAGCCACCCCGCGGCCAAGGCCGTGTACTGTGGCTCACGGATCATGGCCAAATTTTGCGTTTCCGGGGCGGTGTGGGATTTTGGGTTGATGCATTAGATACGTGCGACAGTCGAACGTCGGAGAAGACCTAAGTCGATTCCGAGGTCCGAACCTCCTTTTACGGCCGATTTACCGAACGTGCGGGGGTGCGAAAAGGGGACGAAACGTGCCCGCGAATTGGTCCGGTTGTGGTAGAACTGGGCCGGGGGCCTCCTCACGGTGCTAGTACTGTTTTACGATCGAAGAAATGGAGAAAATAATGCGGGAGGCCCTGCGCCCATTTTTCCGCCCGAAAAGGCCTAAATCCGTGAGCTATAGCACACGGATTGCGGCCAAATTTCGCATTTCGGGGGCGGCGTGGATTTTTGGGGGCGTGGTCGGGTTTGGTGGGAGTCGGTGGCGGTAGAAAACGGAATCCAATTCAGAGTTCCGAAACTCGTTTTACGGCCATTTTACCGCCAGAGAACGGGTGCCCAAACGGGTGGGCCAACTCGTCGGATTCACGCAAAACCGGAGAAAGAAGTGGAAGGTAGGTGTGGATCTCAGTTTTTGATCCAAAAATACAAAGCAACGGCGAGGACCGTGTGCTCACATTTTGGGAAAATGCTCGCCCACGGCCAAGGCCAAGGCCAAGGGACGCGGCCACCCCGCGGCCAAGGCCTAGGCCCGCAGCCACCCCGCGGCCAAGGCCAACGCAATGGCACCCAGCCACGCCGCTGCCAAGGCCTAGGAATGTAGCCACCCCGCGGCCAAGGCCGTGTGCTGTAGCTCACGGATCTTGGCCAACTTTCGCGTTTCAGGGGTGGTGCGGGATTTTTGGGTGATGCATTAGATACGTTCGACAGTCGAACGTCGGAGAAGGCAGTAGTCGATTCCGACGTCCGAACCTCGTTTTACGGCCGATTTACCGAACGTGTGGGGGTGCGAAAAGGGGACGAAACGTGCCCGCGAATTGGTGCGGTTGTGGTAGAACTGGGCCGGGGGCCTCCTCACGGTGCCAGTACTGTTTTGCGCTCGAAGAAATGGCGAAAATAATGCAGGAGGCCCTGCGCCCATTATAGCACACGGATTGCGGCCAAATTTTGCGTTTTGGGGGCGGCGTGGGATTTTTGGCTGGCGTGGACGGGTTTGGTGCGAGTCGGTGGTGGGAGAAAACTGAATCCAATTCCGAGTTTGTGAAACTCGTTTTACGGCCATTTTACCGCCAGAGCACGGGTGCCTAAACGGGTGGGCCAACTCGTCGGATTCAGGCAAAAGTTGAGAAAGAAGTGGAAGGTAGGTGTGGATCTTAGTTTTTGGTCGAAGAATACGAAGCAACGGCGAGGACCGTGTGCTCACATTTTTCCCAAATGCTCGCCCGTGGCCAAGGTACGCGGCCACCCCGCGGCCAAGGCCAAGGCACAGGGCCATGCTCGAGCTCCCTATCCTTGCCCCGGAAGCGCGGCCAAAGTTTGTGTTGTGTCTGCGCGAGAGTGTGCGACGTGCCTTGGTCGTGAGCATGTGCTGCATTTCGAGCAAGGCACGCAGCCACCCCGCGGCCAAGGCCAAGGCACGCAGCCACCCCGCAGCCAAGTCCAAGGCCATGGCACCCAGCCACCCCGCGGCCAAGGCCTAGGCACGCAGCCACCCCGCGGCCAAGGCCAACGCAATGGCACCCAGCCACGCCGCTGCCAAGGCCTAGGAACGTAGCCACCCCGCGGCCAAGGCCATGTGCTGTAGCTCACGGATCTTGGACAACTTTCGCGTTTCCGGGGTGATGCGGGATTTTGGGGTGATGCATTAGATACATGCAACAGTCGAACGTCGGAGAAGACGGGAGTCAATTCCGAGGTCCGAACCTCGTTTTACGTCTGATTTAACGAACATGCGGGGGTGCAAAAAGGGGACGAGACGTGCCCGTGAATTGGTCCGGTTGTGGTACAACTGGGCCGGGCGCTCCTCACAGTGCTAGTACTGTTTTGCGCTCGAAGAAATGGCGAATATAATGCGGGAGGCCCTGCGCCCATTTTTCCGCCCGAAAAGGCCAAAATCCGTGAGCTATAGCACACGGATCGCGGCCAAATTTCGCGTTTCGGGGGCGGCGTGGGATTTTTGGCTGGCGCGGTCGGGTTTGGTGGGAGTCGGTGGCGGTAGAAAACGGAATCCAATTCCGAGTTCCGAAACTCGTTTTACGGCCATTTTACCGCCAGAGAACGGGTGCCCAAACGGGTGGGCCAACTCGTCGGATTCAGGCAAAACCGGAGAAAGAAGTGGAAGGTACGTGTGGATCTCAGTTTTTGGTCCAAAAATACGAAGCAACGGCGAGGACCGTGTGCTCACATTTTGGAAAAATGCTCGCCCACGGCCAAGGCCAAGGCCAAGGGACGCGGCCACCCCGCGGCCAAGGCCTAGGCACGCCGCCACCCCGCGGCCAAGGCCGTGTGCTGTAGCTCACGGATCTTGGCCAACTTTTGCGTTTCCATGGATGTGCGGGATTTTGGGGTGATGCATTAGATAAGTGCGACAGTCGAACTTCGGAGAAGACAGGAGTCGACTCCGAGGTCCGAACCTCATTTTACGGCCGATTTACTGAGCGTGCAGGGGTGCGACAAGGGGACGAAATGTGCCCGCAAATTAGTCCGGTTGTGGTAAAACTGGGCCGGGGGCCTCCTCACGGTCCTAGTACTGTTTTACGCTCGAAGAAATGGCGAAAATAATGTGGGACGCCCTGCGCCCATTTTTCCGCCCAAAAAGGCCAAAATCCGTGAGCTATATAGCACACGGATTGCGGCCAAATTTCGTTTTTCGGGGGGCGGCGTGGGTTTTTTGGCTGGCGTGGTCGGGTTTGGTGGGAATCGTTGGCGGGAGAAAACGGTATCCAATTCCGAGCTCCGAAACTAGTTTTACGGCCATTTTACCGCCAGAGAACGGGTGCCCAAACGGGTGGGCCAACTCGTCTGATTCAGGCAAAACCGGAGAAAGAAGTGGAAGGTAGGTGTGGATCTCAGTTTTTGGTCCAAGAATGCGAAGCAACGGCGAGGACCGTGTGCTCACATTTTGGAAAAATGATCGCCCACGGCCAAGGCCAAGGCCAAGGCACGCGGCCACCACGCGGCCAAGTCCAAGGCACAGGGCCACACTCGAGCTCCCTATCCTTGCCCCGGGAGTGCGGCCCAAGTGTGCATTGTGTGTGCGCGAGAGTGTGCGACGTGCCTTGGTCGCGAGCATGTGCTGCATTTCGAGCATGGCACGCAGCCAGCCCGCGGCCAAGGCCAAGGCACGCAGCCACCCCGCGGCCAAGGCCAAGGCCAGGGCACCCAGCCACCCCACGGCCAAGGCTTACGCACGCAGCCACACCGCGGACAAGGCCGTGTGCTGTAGGTCACGGATCTTGGCCAACTTTCGCATTTCCGGGGCGGGGCGGGATTTTGGGGTGATGCATTAGATACGTGCGACAGTCGAACGTCGGACAAGACGGGAGTCAATTCCGAAGTCTGAACCTCGTTTTACGTCTGATTTACCGAACGTGCGGGGGTGCGAAAAGGGAACGAAACGTGCCCGTGAATTGGTCCGGTTGTGGTACAACTGGGCCGGGGGCCTCCTCACGGTGCTAGTACCGTTTTGCGCTCGAAGAAATGGCGAAAATAATGCGGGAGGCCCTGCGCCCATTTTTCCGCCCGAAAAGGCCAAAATCCGTGAGCTATAGCACACGGATTGTGGCCAAATTTCGCGTTTTGGGGGCGGCGTTGGATTTTTTGCTGGCGTGGTCGGGTTTGGTGCGTGTCGGTGGCGGTAGAAAACGGAATCCAATTCCGAGTTCCGAAACTCATTTTACGGCCATTTTACCGGCAGAGAACGGGTGCCCAAACGGGTGGGCCAACTCGTCGGATTCAGGTAAAGAAGTGGAAGGTAGGTGTGGATCTCAGTTTTTAGTCCAAGAATACGAAGCAACGGCGAGGACCGTGTGCTCACATTTTGGCCAAATGCTCGCCCGCGGCCAAGGCCAAGGCCAAGGCACGCGGCCACCCCGCGGCCAAGGCCAAGGCACAGGGCAACGCTCGAGCTCCCTATCCTTGCCCCGGGAGCGCGGCCCAAGTGTGTGTTGTGTGTGCGCGAGAGTGTGCGACATGCCTTGGTCGCGAGCATGTGCTGCATTTCGAGCAAGGCACGCGGCCAGCCCGCGGCCAAGGCCAGGGCACGCAGCCACGCCGCGGCCAAGGCCAAGGCACGCAGCCACCCCGTGGCCAAGGCCAAGGGCATGGCACCCAGCCATGCCGCTGCCAAGGCCTAGGCACGCAGCCACTCCGCGTCCAAGGCCGTGTGCTGTAGCTCACGGATCTTGGCCAACTTTATCGTTTCCGGGGCGGTGCGGGATTTTGGGGTGATGCATTAGATACGTGCGACAGTCGAACGTCGGAGAAGACGGGAGTTGATTCCGAGGTCTGAACCTCGTTTTACGGCCGATTTACCGTATGTGCGGGGGTGCGAAAAGGGAACGAAACGTGCCCGCGAATTGGTCCGGTTGTGGTAGAACTGGTCCGGGGGCCTCCTCACGGTGCTAGTACTGTTTTAGGCTCGAAGAAATGGTGAAAATAATGTGGGAGGCCCTGCACCCATTTTTCAGCCCGAAAAGACCAAAATCCGTGAGCTACAGCACACGGATTGCCGCGAAATTTCGTGTTTCGAGGGCGGCGTGGGGTTTTTGGCTGGCGTGGTCGGGTTTGGTGGGAGTCGGTGGCGGGAGAAAACTGTTATCGAATTCCGAGCTCCGAAACTCGTTTAACAGCCATTTTACCGCCAGAGAACGGGTTCCCAAACGGGTGGGCCAACTCGTCGGATTCAGGCAAAACCGGAGAAAGAAGTGGAAGGTAGGTGCGGATCTCTGTTTTTGGTCGAAGAATACGAAGCAACGGCGAGGACCGTATGCTCACATTTTGGTCAAATGCCCGTCCGTGGCCAAGGCACGTGGCCACCCCGCGGCCAAGGCCAAGGCACAGGGCCACGCTCGAGCTCCCTATCCTTGCCCCGGGAGCGTGGCCCAAGTTTGGGTTGTGTGTGCACGAGAGTGTGCGACGTACCTTGGTCGCGAGCATGTGCTGCATTTCGAGCAAGGCACGCAGCCACCCCGCGGCCACGGCCAAGGCCATGGCACCCAGCCACCCCGAGGCCAAAGCCTAGGCACGCAGCCACCCCGAGGCCATGGCACCCAGCCACCCCGCGGCCAAGGCCTAGGCATGCAGGCACCCCGCGGCCAAGGCCGTGTGCTGTAGCTCACGGATCTTGACAAACTTTCGCGTTTCCAGGGCGGGGCGGGATTTTGGGGTGATGCATTAGATACGTGCAACAGTCGAACGTCGCAAAAGGGGGGAGTCGATTTCGAGGTCCGAACCTCGTTTTACGGCCGATTTAGCCAGCCAGCCCGCGGCCAAGGCCAAGGCCGACGCACGCAGCCACCCCGTGCGCAAGGCATGCGTCCACCCCGCGGCCAAGGCCATGGCACCCAGCCAGCCCACGGCCAAGGCCTAGGCACGCTGCCAGCCCGCGGCCAAGGCCTTAGAACGCAGCCACCCCGAGGCCAAGGCCAAGGCCATGGCACGCAGGCACCCCGCGGCCAAGGCCAAGGCCGTGTGCTGTAGCTCACGGATCTTGGCCAACTTTCGCGTTTCCGGGGCGCCGCCGGATTTTGGGGTGATTCATTAGATACGTGACACAGTCGAGCGTTGGAAAACAGGGGAGTCGATTTCAAAGTCCGAACCTCGTTTTACGGCCAATTTACCGAGGGTGCGGGAGTGCGAAAAGGAGACGAAACGTGCCCGCGAATTGGTCCGATTGTGGTAGAACTGGGCCGGGGGCCTCCTCACGGCGCAAGTACTGTTTTCCGCTCAAAGAAATGGCAAAAATAATGCGGGAGGCCCTGCGCCCATTTTTCCCCCGGAAAAGGCCAAAATCCATGAGCTATAGCACACGGATTGTGGCCAAATTTCGCGTTTCGGGGCGGCGTGGGATTTTGGGCTGGCGTGGTCGGGTTTGGTGGGAGTCGGTGGTGGGAGAAAACGGAATCGAATTCCGAGCTCCGAAACTCGTTTTACGGCCATCTTACCGGCAGCGAACGGGTGCCCAAACGGGTGGGCCCACTCGTCCGATTCAGGCAAAACCGGAGAAAGAAGTGGAAGGTTGGTGTGGATCTCAGTTTTTGGTCCAAGAATACGAAGAAACGGCGAGGACTGTGTGCTCACATTTTGGTCAAATGCTCGCCCGCGGCCAAGGCCAAGGCATGCAGCCACCCGCGGCCAACGCCAAGGCACAGGGCCACGCTCGAGCTCCCTATCCTTGCCTCGGGAGTGCGGCTGGAGTGTGTGTTGTGTGTGCGTGAGAGTGTACGACCTGCCTTGGTCGCGAGCATATGCTGCATTTCGAGAAAGGCACGTAGCCAGACCGCGGCCAAGGCCAAGGCCGAGGCACGCAGCCACCACGTGGCCAAGGTCTAGGCACGCGTCCACCCCGCGGCCAAGGCAATGGCACCCAGCCAGCCCGCGGCCAAGGCCTAGGCACGTAGCCACCCCGTGGCCAAGGCCTTGGCACACAGCCACTCGGTGGCCAAGGCCAAGGCCATGGCACACAGCCACCCCGCGGCCAAGGCCTAGGCACGCAGCCAGCCCACGGCCAAGGCCAAGACCATGGCACCCAGAGACCCCGCGGCCAAGGCCTAGGCACGCAGCCAACCCGTGGCCAAGGCCAAGGCACGCAGCCACCCCGTGGCCAAGGCCAAGGCCTAGGCACGCGGCCACCCCGCGGCCAAGGCCAAGGCCATGAATTAGTCCGGTTATGGTACAACTGGGCCGGGGGCCTCCTCACGGTGCTAGTACTGTTTTGCGCTCGAATAAATGGCGAAAATAATGCGGGAGGCCCAGCGCCCATTTTTCCTCCCGAAAAGGCCAAAATCCATGAGCTATAGCACACGGATTGCGGCCAAATTTCGCGTTTTGGGGGCGGCGTGGGATTTTTGGCGGGCGTGGTCGGGTTTGGTGGGAGTCGGTGGCGGGAGGAAATGGAATCCAATTCCGAGCTCCCAAACTCGTTTTACGGCCATTTTACCGCCAGAGAACGGGTGCCCAAACGGGTGGGCCAACTTGTCAGATTCAGGAAAAACCGGAGAAAGAAGTGGAAGGTAGGTGTGGATCTCAGTTTTTGGTCCAAGAATACGAAGCAACCGCGAGGACCGTGTGCTCACATTTTGGCCAAATGCTCGCCTGCGGCCAAGGCCAAGGCCAAGACACGCGGCCACCCAGCGGCCAAGGCCAAGGCACAGGGCCACACTCGAGCTCCCTATCCTTGCCCCGGAAGCGCGGCCCAAGTGTGTGTTGTGTGCGCGCGAGAGTGTGCGACGTGCCTTTGTCGCGAGCATGTGCTGCATTTCGAGCAAGGCACGCAACCAGCCCGCGGCCAAGGCCAAGGCACGAAGCCACCCCTTGGCCAAGGCCAAGGCCGTGGCACCCAGCCACCCCGCGGCCATGTCACCCAGCCACCCCGCGGCCAAGGCCAAGGCACGCAGCCACCCCGTGGCCAAGGCCAAGGCACTCAGCCACCCGTGGCCAAGGCCAAGGCCATGGCACGCAGCCACGCCGCTGCCAAGGCCTAGGCAAGCAGCCACCCCGCGGCCAAGGCCGTGTGCTGCAGCTCATGCATCTTGGCCAACTTCGTGTTTCCGGGGCGGTGCGGGATTTTGCGGTGATGCATTAGATACGTGCGACAGTCGAATGTCAGAGAAGACAGGAGTCGACTCCGAGGTCCGAACCTCGTTTTACGGCCGATTTACTGAGCGTGCAGGGGTGCGACAAGGGGACGAAACGTGCCCGCAAATTAGTCCGGTTGTGGTAAAACTGGGCCGGGGGCCTCCTCACGGTCCTAGTACTGTTTTACGCTCGAAGAAATGGCGAAAATAATGTGGGACGCCCTGCGCCCATTTTTCCGCCCGAAAAGGCCAAAATCCGTGAGCTATATAGCACACGGATTGCGGCCAAATTTCGTTTTTCGGGGGGCGGCGTTGGTTTTTTGCTGGCGTGGTCGGGTTTGGTGGGAATTGTTGGCGGGAGAAAACGGTATCCAATTCCGAGCTCCGAAACTAGTTTTACGGCCATTTTACCGCCAGAGAACGGGTTCCAAAACAGGTGGGCCAACTCGTCGGATTCAGGCAAAACCGGAGAAAGAAGTGGAAGGTAGGTGTGGATCTTAGTATTTGTTTCAAGAATGCGAAGCAACGGCGAGGACCGTGTCCTCACATTTTGGCCAAATGCTCGCCCGCGGCCAAGGCACGCGGCCACCCCGCGGCCAAGGCCAAGGCACAGGACCACGCTCGAGCTCCCTATCCTGGCCCCGGGAGCGCGGTCCAAGTCTGTGTTGTGTGTGTGCGAGAGTGTGCTGCATTCCGAGCAAGGCACGCAGCCAGCCCGCGGCCAAAGCCAAGGCACGCAGCCTCCCCCGCGGCCAAAGCCAAGGCCATGGCACCCAGCCACCCCGCGGCCAAGGCCTAGGCACGCAGCCGCCACGCGGCGAAGGTCTAGGCACGCAGCCACCCCGCGGCCTAGGCCGTGTGCTGTAGCTCGCGGATCTTGGCCAACTTTCACTTTTTTCCGCCCGAAAAGGCCAAAATCCATGAGCTATAGCACACGGATTGCGGCCAAATTTCGAGTTTCGGGGACGGCGTGGGATTTTTGGCTGGCGTGGTCGGGTTTGGTGGGAGTCGGTGGCGGGAGAAAACGGAATCCAATTCCGAGCTCCAAAACTCGTTTTACGGCCATTTTACCGCCAGAGAACGGGTGCCCAATCGGGTGGGCCAACTTGACCGATTCAGGCAAAACCAGAGAAAGAAGTGGAAGGTAGGTGTGGATCTCAGTTTTTGGTCCAAGAATACGAAGCAATGGCAAGGACCGTGTGCTCACATTTTGGCCAAATGCTCACCCGCGGCCAAGGCCAAGGCACAGGGCCACGCTCGAGCTCCCTATCCTTGCCCCGGGAGCGCGGCCCAAGTTTGTGCTGTGTGTGCGCGAGAGCGTGCGACGTGCCTTGGTCGTGAGCATGTGCTGCATTTCGAGCAAGACACGCAGCCAGCCCGCGGCCAAGGCCAAGGCACACAGCCACCCCGCGGCCAAGCCCAAGGCCATGGCACACAGCCAACCCGCGGCCAAGGCCTAGGCACGCAGCCAGCCCGCGGCCAAGGCCAAGACCATGGCACCCAGCCACCCCGCGGCCAAGGCCTAGGCACGCAGCCACCCCGTGGCCAAGGCCAAGGCACGCAGCCACCCCGTGGCCAAGGCCAAGGCCTAGGCACGCGGCCACCCCGCGGCCAAGGCCAAGGCCATGGCACCCAGCCACCCCGCGGCCAAGGCCTAGGCACGCAGCCACCCCGCGGCCAAGGCCTTGGCACGCAGCCACACCGCGGCCAAGGCTGTGTACTGTAGCTCACAGATCTTGGCCAACTTTCGCGTTTCCGGGGCCGGGCGGGATTTTGGGGTGATGCATTAGATACGTGCGACAGTCGAACGTCGGAGAAGACAGGAGTCGATTCCGAGGTCCGAACCTCGTTTTATGTCTGATTTACCGAACGTGCGGGGGTGCGAAAAGGGGACGAAACGTGCGCGCGAATTGGTCCGGTTGTGGTAGAACTGGGCCAGGGGCCTCCTCACGTTGCTAGTACTGTTTTCATCTTGAAGAAATGGCGAAAATAATGCGGGAGGCCCTACGCCCATTTTTCCGCCCGAAAAGGCCAAAATCCGTGAGATATGGCACACGGATTGCGGCCAAATTTCGCATTTCGGGGGTGGCGTGGGATTTTTGGTGGGAGTCGGTGGCGGGAGGAAACAGAATCCAATTCGGAGCTCCCAAACTCGTTTTACGGCCATTTTACCACCAGAGAACGGGTGCCCAAACGGGTGGGCCAACTTGTCAGATTCAGGAAAAACCGGAGAAAGAAGCGGAAGGTAGGTGTGGATCTCAGTTTTTGGTCCAATAATACGAAGCAACCGCGAGGACCGTGTGCTCACATTTTGGCCAAATGCTCGCCTACGGCCAAGGGCAAGCCCAAGACACGCGGCCACCCAGCGGCCAAGGCCAAGGCACAGGACCACGCTCGAGCTCCCTATCCTTGCCCCGGGAGCGCGGCCCAAGTGTGTGTTGTGTGCGCGCGAGAGTGTGATATGTGCCTTTGTCGCGAGCATGTGCTGCATTTCGAGCAAGGCACGCACCCAGCCCGCGGCCAAGGCCAAGGCACGAAGCCACCCCTTGGCCAAGGCCAAGGCCGTGGCACCCAGCCACCCCGCGGCCATGGCACCCAGCCACCCCGCGGCCAAGGCCAAGGCACGCAGCCACCCCGTGGCCAAGGCCAAGGCACGCAGCCACCCCGTGGCCAAGGCCAAGGCCATGGCACGCAGCCACGCCGCTGCCAAGGCCTAGGCAAGCAGCCACCCCGCGGCCAAGGCCGTGAGCGTGTGCTGCAGCCCATGCATCTTGGCCCGCAAATTAGTGCGGTTGTGGTAAAACTGGGCGGGCGTCCTCACGGTCCTAGTACTGCATTAAGAAATGGCGCGACATAATGTGGGACGCCCTGCAGCCCATTTTCCGCTCGACTCTTGGCCAAAATCGTTTACGCTATTTACTGAGCGTGCACGGATTGCGATAAATTTCGGGGGGCGAAATGTGGGTGTTTTTGCTGGCGTGGTCAGGTTTGGTGGGAATCGTTGGCGGGAGAAAACGGTATCCAATTCTGAGCTCCGAAACTAGTTTTACGGCCATTTTACCGCCAGAGAACGGGTTCCAAAACAGGTGGGCCAACTCATCCGATTCAGGCAAAATCGGAGAAAGAAGTGGAAGGTAGGTGTGGATCTCAGTATTTGTTTCAAGAATGCGAAGGAACGGCGAGGACCGTGTCCTCACATTTTGGCCAAATGCTCGCCCGCGGCCAACCCGCGGCCAAGGCCAAGGCACAGGACCACGCTCGAGATTCCTATCCTTGCCCTGGGAGCGCAGTCCAAGTCTGTGTTGTGTGTGTGCGAGAGTGTGTGACGTGCCTTGGTCGCGAGCATGTGCTGCATTCCGAGCAAGGCACGCAGCCAGCCCGCGGCCAAAGCCAAGGCACGCAGCCTCCCCGCGGCCAAAGCCAAGGCCATGGCACCCAGCCACCCCGCGGCCAAGGCCTAGGCACGCAGCCACCACGCGGCGAAGGCCTAGGCACGCAGCCACCCCGCGGCCTAGGCCGTGTGCTGTAGCTCACGGATCTTGGCCAACTTTCGCTTTTTTCCGCCCGAAAAGGCCAAAATCCATGAGCTATAGGACACGGATTGTGGCCAAATTTCGCGTTTCGGGGACGGCGTGGGATTTTTTGCTGGCGTGGTCGGGTTTGGTGGGAGTCGGTGGCGTGAGAAAATGGAATCCAATTCCGAGTTCCAAAACGCTTTTTACGGCCATTTTACCGCCAGAGAACGGGTGCCCAATCGGGTGGGCCAACTCGACCGATTCAGGCAAAACCAGAGAAAGAAGTGGAAGCAAGGTGTGGATCTCAGTTTTTGGTCCAAGAATACGAAGCAACGGCGAGGACCGTGTGCTCACATTTTGGCCAAATGCTCGCCCGCGGCCAACGCACGCGGCCACCACGCGGCCAAAGCCAAGGCACAGGGGCACGCTCGAGCTCCCTATCCTTGCCCCGGGAGCGCGGCCCAAGTTTGTGCTGTCTGTGCGCGAGAGTGTGCGACGTGCCTTGGTCGCGAGCATGTGCTGCATTTCGAGCAAGGCACGCAGCCAGCTCGTGGCCAAGGCCAAGGCACACAGCCACCCCGCGGCCAAGGCCAAGGCCATGGCACACAGCCACCCCGCGGCCAAGGCCAAGGCCATGGCACACAGCCACCCCGCGGCCAAGGCCTAGGCACGCAGCCAGCCCGCGGCCAAGGCCAAGACCATGGCACCCAGCCACCCCGCGGCCAAGGCCTAGGCACGCAGCCACCCAGTGGCCAAGGCCAAGGCACGCAGCCACCCCGTGGCCAAGGCCAAGGCACGCAGCCACCCCGTGGCCAAGGCCAAGGCCTAGGCACGCGGCCACCCCGCGGCCAAGGCCTAGGCACGCGGCCACCCCGCGGCCAAGGCCAAGGCCATGGCACCCAGCCACCCCGCTGCCAAGGCCTACGCACGCAGCCACCCCGTGGCCAAGGACATGGCACGCAGCCACCCCGCGGCCAAGGCCGTGTACTGTAGCTCACAGATCTTGGCCAACTTTCGCGTTTCCGGGGCCGGGCGGGATTTTGGGGTGATGCATTAGATACGTGCGACAGTC
Source organism: Luvunga scandens (assembly GCA_030449905.1). Taxonomy (NCBI): domain Eukaryota; kingdom Viridiplantae; phylum Streptophyta; class Magnoliopsida; order Sapindales; family Rutaceae; genus Luvunga; species Luvunga scandens. The sequence goes on along the minus strand of JASUUG010001139.1, from coordinate 180,377 downwards.
GAACGTCGGAGAAGACGGGAGTCGATTCCGAGGTCCGAACCTCGTTTTACGTCTGATTTACCGAACGTGCGGGGGTGCGAAAAGGGGACCAAACGTGCGCGGGAATTGGTCCGGTTGTGGTAGAACTGGGCCAGGGGCCTCCTCACGGTGCTAGTACTGTTTTCATCTCGAAGAAATGGCGAAAATAATGCGGGAGGCCCGGCGCCCATTTTTCCGCCCAAAAAGGCCAAACCGTGAGATATAGCACACGGATTGCGGCCAAATTTCGCATTTCGGGGGTGGCGTGGGATTTTTGGCGGGCGTGGTCGGGTTTGGTGGGAGTCGGTGGCGGGAGGAAACAGAATCCAATTCGGAGCTCCCAAAATCGTTTTACGGCCATTTTACCGCCATAGAACGGGTGCCCAAACGGGTGGGCCAACTTGTCAGATTCAGGAAAAACCGGAGAAAGAAGTGGAAGGTAGGTGTGGATCTCAGTTTTTGGTCCAAGAATACGAAGCAACCGCGAGGACCTTGTGCTCACATTTTGGCCAAATGCTCGCCTGCGGCCAAGGCCAAGGCCAAGACACGCGGCCACCCAGCGGCCAAGGCCAAGGCACAGGGCCACGCTCGAGCTCCCTATCCTTGGCCCGGGAGCGCGGACCAAGTGTGTGTTGTGTGCGCGCGAGAGTGTGCGATGTACCTTTGTCGCGAGCATGTGCTGCATTTCGAGCAAGGCATGCACCCAGCCCGCGGCCAAGGCCAAGGCACGAAGCCATCCCTTGGCCAAGGCCAAGGCCGTGGCACCCAGCCATGCTGCGGCCATGGCACCCAGCCACCCCGCGGCCAAGGCCAAGGCACGCAGCCACCCCATGGCCAAGGCGAAGGCCATGGCACGCAGCCACGCCGTTGCCAAGGCCAAGGCACAGGGCCTTTTCCGTTTTCTCCCGCCCGCGGCCAAGGCACGCGGCCACCCCGCGGCCAAGGCCAAGGCACAGGGCCACGCTCGAGCTCCCTATCCTTGCCCCGGGAGAGCGGCCCAAGTTTGTGTTGTGTGTGAGCGAGAGTGTGCGACGTTCCTTGGTCGCGAGCATGTGCTGCATTTCGAGCAAGGCATGCAGCCACCCCGCGGCCAAAGCCAAGGCACGCAGCCACCCCACGGCCACGGCCAAGGCCATGGCACCCAGCCACCCCGAGGCCAAAGCCTAGGCACGCAGCCACCTCGAGGCCATGGCACCCAGCCACCCCGCGGCCAAGGCCTAGGCACGGAGCCACCCCGCGGGCAAGGCCGTGTGCTGTAGCTCACGGATCTTGGCCAACTTTCGCGTTTCCAGGGCAGTGCGGGATTTTGGGCTGATGCGTTGGATACGTGCGACAGTCGAACGTCGGAGAAGACGGGAGTCGATTCCGAGGCCTGAACCTCCTTTTACGGCCAATTTACCGAACGTGCGGGTGTGCGAAAAGGGGACGAAATGTGCCCGCGAATTGGCCCGGTATTGGTAGAACTGGGCGGGAGAAAATGGAATCCAATTCCGAGCTCCGAAACTCGTTTAACGGCCATTTTACCGCCAGAGAACGGGTTCCCAAACGGGTGGGCCAACTCGTCGGATTTGGGCAAAATCGGAGAAAGAAGTGGAAGGTAGGTGTGGATCTCAGTTTTTGGTCCAAGAATACGAAGCAACGGCGAGGACCATGTGCTCACATTTTGGCCAAATGCTCACCCGCGGCCACGGCCAAGGCCAAGGCACGCAGCCACCCCACGGCCAAGGGCAAGGCCATGGCACCCAGCCACCCCGCGGCCAAGGCCTAGGCACGCAGCCACCCCGCGGCCAAGGCCGTGGGCTGTAGCTCACAGACCTTGGCCAACTTTCGCGTTTCCGGGCCGCGGCGAGATTTTGGTGTGATGGATTAGATACGTGTGACAGTCGAACGTCGGAGAAGACGGCAGTCGATTCCGAGGTACGAACCTCGTTTTACGTCTGATTTACCGAACGTGCGGGGGTGCGAAAAGGGAACGAAACGTGCCCGCGAATTGGTCCGGATGTGCTAGAACTTGGCCGGGGGCCTCCTCACAGTTCTAGTACTGTTTTCCTCTCAAAGAAATGGTGAAAATAATGCAGGAGGCCCTGCGCCCATTTTTCCGCCCGAAAAGGCCGAAATCAGTGAGTAGCACACGGATTGCGGCCAAATTTCGTGTTTCAGGGGCGGCGTGGAATTTTTGGCTGGCGTGGTGGGGTTTGATGGGAGTCGGTGGCGGGAGAAAACGGAATCCAATTCCGAGCTACGAAACTCGTTTTACGGCCATTTTACCGCCAGAGAACGGGTGCCCAAACGGGTGGGCCAACTTGTCGGATTCAGGCAAAACCGGAGAAAGAAGTGGAAGGTAGGTGTGGATCTCAGTTTTTAGTCCAAGAATACGAAGCAACGGCGAGGACCGTGTGCTCACATTTTGGCCAAATGCTCTCCTGCGGCCAAGGCCAAGGCACAGGGCCACGCTCGAGCTCCCTATCCTTGCCCCGGGAACGCGGCCCAAGTGTGTATTGTGTGTGCGCGAGAGTGTGCGACGTGCGTTGGTCGCGAGCATGTGCTGCATTTCGAGCATGGCACGCAGCCAGCCCGCGGCCAAGTCCAAGGCCATGGCACCCAGCCAGCCCGCGGCCAAGTCCAAGGCCATGGCACCCAGCCACCCCGCGGCCAAGGCCTAGGCACGCAGCCACTCCGCGGCCAAGGCCGTGTGCTGTAGCTCACGGATCCTGGCCAACTTTCGCGCTTCCGGGGCGTGGCGGGATTTTGGGGTGATGCATTAGATACGTGCGACAGTTGAACGTCAGAGAAGACGGGAGTCGATTCCGAGGTCCGTACCTCATTTTACGTCTGATTTACCGAACGTGCGGGGGTGCGACAAGGGGACGATACGTGCCCGCGAATTGGTCCAGATATGGTAGAACTGGGCCGGGGGCCTCCTCACGGTGCTAGTACTGTTTTCCTCTCGAAGAAATGGCGAAAATAATGCGGGAGGCCCTGCGCCCATTTTTCCGCCCGAAAAGGCCAAAATCCAATTCCGAGCTACGAAACTCGTTTTACGACCATTTTACCGCCAGAGAACGGGTGCCCAAACGGGTGGGCTAACTCATCCGATTCAGGCAAAACCGGAGAAAGAAGTGGAAGGTAGGTGTGGATCTCAGTTTTTGGTCCAAGAATACGAAGCAACGGCGAGGACCGTGTGCTCACATTTTGGCCAAATGCTCGCCCGCGGCCAAGGCACGCGGCTACCCCGCGGCCAGGGCCAAGGCATAGGGCCACGCTCGAGCTCCCTATCCTTGCCCCAGGAGCGCGGCCGAAGTGTGTATTGTGTGTGCGCGAGAGTGTACGACGTGCCTTGGTCCCGAGAATGTGCTGCATTTCGAGCATGGCACGCAGCCACCCCGCGGCCAAGGCCAAGGCCATGGCACCCAGCCACCCCGCGGCCAAGGCCTAGGCACACAGCCACCCCTAGGCCAAGGCCGTGTGCTGTAGCACACGGAAAGCGGCCAAATTTCGCGTTTCGGGGGCGGCGTGGGATTTTTGGCTGGCGTGGTTTGGTTTGGTGGGAGTCGGTGGCGGGAGAAAATGGAATCCAATTCCGAGCTCCGAAACTCGTTTTACGGCCATTTTAATGCCAGAGAAAGGGCGCCCAAACGGGTGGGCCAACTCGTCGGATTCAGGCAAAACCGGAGAAAGAACTGGAAGGTAGGTGTGGATCTCAGTTTTTGGGCCAAGAATACGAAGCAACGGCGAGGACCGTGCGCTCACATTTCGGCCAAATGCTCGCCCGCGGCCAAGGCACGAGGCCAACCCGCGGCCTAGGCCAAGGCACAGGGGCACGCTCGAGCTCCCTATCCTTGCCCCGGGAGCGAGGCCCAAGTGTGTGTTGTGTGTGCGCGAGAGTGTGCGACGTGCCTTGGTCGCAAGCATGTGCTGCATTTCGAGCAAGGTACGCAGCCAACCCGCGGCCAAGGCCAAGGTCATGGCACCTAGCCACCCCGCGGCCAAGGCCTTGGCACGCAGCCACCCGACGGCCAAGGCCAAGGCCAAGGCACGCATCCACCTCGTGGCCAAGGCCAAGGCCATTGCACCCAGCCACGCCGCTGCCAAGGCCTAGGCACGCAGCCACCCCGCAGGCAAGGCAGTGTGCTGTAGCTCACGGATCTTGGCCAACTTTCGCGTTTCCAGGGCGGTGCAGGATTTTGGGGTGATGCATTAGATACATGCGACAGTCGAACGTCGGAGAAGACGGGAGTCGATTCCGAGGTCCGAACCTCATTTTACGTCTGATTTACCGAACGTGCGGGGGTGCGAAAAGGGGACGAAACGTGCCCGTGAATTGTTCCAGGTTGTGGTAGAACTGGGCCAGGGGCCTCCTCACGGTGCTAGTACTGTTTTCCTCTCGAAGAAATGGCGAAAATAATGCGGGAGGCCCTGCGCCCATTTTTCCGCCCGAAAAGGCCAAAATCCGTGAGCTATAGCACACGGATTGCGGCCTAATTTCGCATTTCGGGGGCGGCGTGGGATTTTTGGCGGGCGTGGTCGGGTTTGGTGGGAGTCGGTGGCGGGAGGAAACGGAATCCAATTCCGAGCTCCCAAACTCGTTTTACGGCCATTTTACCGCCAGAGAACGGGTGCCCAAACGGGTGGGCCAACTTGTCGGATTCAGGAAAAACCGGAGAAAGAAGTGGAAGGTAGGTGTGGATCTCAGTTTTTGGTCCAAGAATACGAAGCAACCGCGAGGACCGTGTGCTCACATTTTGGCCAAATGCTCGCCCGCGGCCAAGGCCAAGGCCAAGACACGCGGCCACCCCGCGGCCAAGGCCAAGGCACAAGGCCACGCTCGAGCTCCCTATCCTTGCCCCGGAAGCGCGGCCCAAGTGTGTGTTGTGTGCGCGCGAGAGTGTGTGACGTGCCTTTGTCGCGAGCATCTGCTGCATTTCGAGCAAGGCACGCAGCCAGCCCGCGGCCAAGGCCAAGGCACGAAGCCACCCCTTGGCCAAGGCCAAGGCCGTGGCACCCAGCCACCCCGCGGCCATGGCACCCAGCCACCCCGTGGCCAAGGCCAAGGCCAAGGCACGCAGCCACCCCGTGGCCAAGGCCAAGGCCATGGCACGCAGCCACGCCGCTGCCAAGGCCTAGGCAAGAAGCCACCCCGCGGCCAAGGCCGTGTGCTGTAGCTCATGGATCTTGGCCAACATTCGCGTTTCCGGGGCGGTGCGGGATTTTACGGCCGATTTACCGAGCTTGCAGGGGTGCGAAAAGGGGACGTAACGTGCCCGCGAATTGGTCCGGTTGTTGTAGAACTGGGCCGGGGGCCTCGTCACGGTCCTAGTACTGTTTTACGCTCGAAGAAATGGCGAAATAATGCGGGAGGCCCTGCGCCCATTTTTCCGCCCGTAAAGGCCAAAATCCGTGAGCTATATAGAACACAGATTGCGGCCAAATTTCATGTTTCGGGGGCGGCGTGGGATTTTTGCGTGGCGTGGTCGGGTTTGGTGGGAGTCGGTGGCGGGAGAAAACGGAATCCAATTCCGAGCTCCGAAACACGTTTTACGGTCATTTTACCGCCAAAGAACGGGTGCCCAAACGGGTGAGCCAACTCGTCGGATTCAGGCAAAACCAGAGAAAGAAGTGGAAGGTAGGTGTGGATCTCAGTTTTTGGTCTAAGAATACGAAGCAACGGCGAGGACCGTGTGCTCACATTTTGGCCAAATGCTCGCCCGCGGCCAAGGCACGCGGCCACCCCCGGCCAAGGCCAAGGCATAGGGCCACACTCGAGCACACTATCCTTGCCCCGGGAGCGCGGCCCAATTGTGTGTTGTGTGTGCGCGAGAGTGTGCGATGTGCCTTTGTCACGAGCATGTGCTGCATTTCGAGAAAGGCACGCAGCCAGCCCGCGGCCAAGGCAAGGCACGCAGCCACCCCGCGCCCAAGGGCAAGGCCATGACACCCAGCCTCCCCGCGGCCAAGTCCTAGGCACGCAGCCACTCCACGGCCAAGGCCAAGGCCATGGCACCCAGCCACCCCGAGGCCAAGGCCTAGGCACGCAGCCACCCCGCGGCCAAGGCCAAGGCCATGGCACCCAGCCACGCCGCTGCCATGGCCTACGCACGCAGCCACCCCGTGGCCAAGGCCAAGGCACGCAGCCACCCCGTGGATACGGCCAAGGCCATGGCACCCAGCCACGCCACTGCCAAGGCCTAGGAACGCAGCCACCCCGCGGCCAAGGCCGTGTGCTGTAGCTCACGGATCTTGGCCAACTTTCGCGTTTCCGGGGCGGTGCGGGATTTTGGAATGATGCATTAGATACATGCGACAGTCGAACGTCGGAGAAGACGGGAGTCAATTCCGAGGTCCGAACCTCATTTTTTGGCCGATTTACCGAACGTTCGGGGGTGCGAAAAGGGGATGAAACGTGCCCGCGAATTGGTCCGGTTGTGGTAGAACTGGGCCGGGGGCCTCCTCACGGTGCTAGTACTGTTTTGCGCTCAAAGAAATGGCGAAAATAATGCGGGAGGCCCTGCGCCCATTTTTCCGCCCCGAAAAGGCCAAAATCCCTAGGCCAAGGTCGTGTGCTGTAGCTCACGGATCTTGGCCAACTTTCGCGTTGCCGGGGCGGGACAGGATTTTGGGGTGGCATCGTTGGGTTTGTTGGGAGTCGGTGGCGGGAGAAAACGAAATCCAATTCCGAGCTCCGAAACTCGTTTTACGGCCATCTTACCGACAGCGAACGGGTGCCCAAACGGGTGGGCCAACTCGTCCGATTCAGGCAAAACCGGAGAAAGAATTGGAAGGTAGGTGTGGATCTCAGTTTTTGGTCCAAGAATACGAAGAAACGGCGAGGACCTTGTGCTCACATTTTGGCCAAATGCTCGCCCGCGGCCAACGCCAAGGCACAGGGCCACGCTCGAGCTCCCTATCCTTGCCTCGGGAGCGCGGCCCGAGTGTGTGTTGTGTGTGCGTGAGAGTGTGCGACCTGCCTTGGTCGCAAGCATGTGCTGCATTTAGAGCAAGGCACGAAGCCAGCCCGCGGCCAAGGCCAAGGCCGAGGCACGCAGCCACCCCGTGGCCAAGGCCAAGGCACGCGTCCACCCCGCGGCCAAGGCCATGGCACCCAGCCAGCCCGCGGCCAAGGCCATGGCACCCAGCCAGCCCGCGGCCAAGGCCATGGCACCCAGCCAGCCCGCGGCCAAGGCCAAGTCCGTGTGCTGTAGCTCACGGATCTTGGCCAACTTTCGCGTTTCCGGGTGGTGCGGGATTTTGGGGTGATGCATTAGATACGTGCGACAGTCGAGCGTTGGAAAAGAGGGGAGTCGATTTCGAGGTCCGAACCTCGTTTTACGGCCGATTTACCGAGGGTGCGGGGGTGCGAAAAGGGGACGAAACGTGCCCGCGAATTGGTCCGATTGTGGTAGAACTGGGCCGGGGGCCTCCTCACGGCGCAAGTACTGTTTTCCGCTCGAAGAAATGGCGAAAATAATGCGGGAGGCCCTGCGCCCATTTTTCCCCCGGAAAAGGCCAAAATCCGAGAGCTATAATTTATGGTTTCCACTGGCGCAAATTCCACCACCTCAATTTGCAATTTAAGGTGAGAAAGAACTCCCCATTGGTAACAAATAGTTATCCATTAAGCGGGGGAAATACTACAAAAAAGCAGAAAGATTATCTTTCGACTTTTGCAAGAACGGACTAACAAGGTCAGCTACCCCAACAAGGTCGACTCCCCTCTTTTCAAACGCTCGACTGTCGCACATATCTAGTGCATCACACCAAAATCCCGCACCGCCCCGGAAACGCGAAAGTTGGCCAAGATCCGTGAGCTATAGCACACAGCCTTGGCCTTGGCCGCGGGGTGGCGGCGTGCCATGGCCTTGGCCTTGGCCTCGGGGTGGCTGCGTGCCAAGGCCTTGGCCGCGGGCTGGCTGGGTGCCATGGCCTTGGCCGCGGGCTGGCTGGGTGCCATGGCCTTGGCTGCGGGCTGGCTGGGTGCCATGGCCTTGGCAGCGGGGTGGCTGCATGGCTTGGCCTTGGCCACGGGCGAGCATTTGGCCAAAATGTGAGCACACGGTCCTCGCCGTTTCTTCGTATTCTTGGAGAAAAAACTGAGATCCACACCTACCTTCCACTTCTTTCTCCGGTTTTGCCTGAATCGGACGAGTGGGCCAACCCGTTTGGGCACCCATTCGCTGCCGGTAAGATGGCCGTAAAACGAGTTTCGGAGCTCGGAATTAGATTCCGTTTTCTCCCGCCACCGACTCCCACCAAACCCGACCTCGCCAGCCCAAAATCCCACACCGCCCCCGAAACACGAAATTTGGCCACAATCCATGTGCTATATCTCACGGATTTTGCCCTTTTTTGGCGGAAAAATGGGCGCAGAGCCTCCCGCATTATTTTTGCCATTTCTTCGAGCGGAAAGCAGCACTTGCGCCGTGAGGAGGCCCCCGGCCCAGTTCTACCACAATCAGACCAATTCGTGGGCACGTTTCGTCCCCTTTTCGCACCCCCGCACCCTCGGTAAATCGGCCGCAAACCGAGGTTCGGACCTCGAAATTGACTCCCCTCTTTTCCAACGCTCTACTGTCGCACGTATCTAATGCATCACCCCAAAATCCCGCACCGCCCTGAAACGCGAAAGTTGGCCAAGATCCGTGAGCTACAGCACACGGCCTTGGCCTTGGCCGCGGGGTGGCTGCGTGCCATGGCCTTGGCCGTGGCCGCGGGCTGGCTGGGTGCCATGGCCTTGGCCGAGGGCTGGCTGGGTGCCATGGCCTTGGCCGCGGGCTGGCTGGGTACCATGGCCTTGGCCGCGGGCTGGCTGGGTACCATGGCCTTGGCCGCGGGCTGGCTGGGTGCCATGGCCTTGGCCGCGGGGTGGACGCGTGCTTTGGCCTTGGCCACGGGGTGGCTGCGTGCCTCGGCCTTGGCCTTGGCCGCGGGCTGGCTTCGTGCCTTGCTCGAAATGCAGCACATGCTCGCGACCAAGGCAGGTCGCACACTCTCACGCACACACAACACACACTCCGGCCGTGCTCCCAAGGCAAGGATAGGGAGCTCGAGCGTGGCCCTGTGCCTTGGCGTTGGCCGCGGGGTGGCTGCGTGGCTTGGCCATGGCCGCGGGCGAGCATTTGGCCAAAATGTGAGCACACGGTCCTCGCCGTTTCTTCATATTTTTGGACCAAAAACTGAGATCCACACCTACCTTCCACTTCTTTCTCCGGTTTTGCCTGAATCGGACGAGTTGGCCCTCCCGTTTGGGCACCCGTTCGCTGCCGGTAAGATGGCCGTAAAACGAGTTTCGGAGCTCGGAATTGGATTCCGTTTTCTCCCGCCACCAACTCCCAACAAACCCAACGACGCCAGCCCAAAATCCCACGCCGCGCCTGAAACGCGAAATTTGGCCACAATCTGTGTGCTATAGCTCACGGATTTTGGCCTTTTCTGGCGGAAAAATGGGCGCAGGACCTCCCGCATTATTTTTGCCATTTCTTCGAGCGGAAAGCAGTACTTGCGCCGTGAGCAGGTCCCCGGCCAAGTTATACCACAATCGGACCAATTCGAGGGCACATTTCGTCCCCATTTCGTACCCCTGCACCCCCGGTAAATCGGCCGTAAAACGCGGTTCGGACCTCGAAATCGACTCCCCTCTTTTCCGACGTTCGACTGTCGCACGTATCTAATGCATCACCCCAAAATCCCGCACCGCCCCGGAAACGCGAAAGCTGGCCAAGATCCGTGAGCGACAGCACACGGCCTTGCCCTTGGCCGCGGGGTGGCTGCGTGCCTAGGCCTTGGCCGCGGGGTGGCTGGGTGCCATGGACTTGGCCTTGGACACCGGGTGGCTGTGTGCCAAGGCCTTGGCCGCGGGGTGGCTGCGTGCCTAGGCCTTGGCTGCGGGCTGGCTGGGTGCCATGGCCTTGGCCGTGGGGTGGACGCGTGCCTAGGCGTTGGCCACGGGGTGGCTGCGTGCCTCGGCATTGGGCTTGGCCGCGGGCTGGCTACATGTCTTTCTCGAAATGCAGCATATGCTCGTGACCAAGGCAGGTCGCACACTCTCACGCACACACAACACACACTCCGGCCGCGCTCCCGAGGCAAGGATAGGGAGCTCGAGCGTGGCCCTCTGCCTTGGCGCTGGCCGCGGGGTGGCTGCGTGACTTGGCCTTGGCCGCGGGCGAGCATTTGGCCAAAATGTGAGCACACGGTCCTCGCCGTTTCTTCGTATTCTTGGACCAAAAACTCAGATCCACACCTACCTTCCACTTCTTTCTCCGGTTTTGCCTGAATCGGACGAGTTGGCCCACCCGTTCGGGCACCCGTTCGCTGCCGGTAAGTTGGCCGTAAAATGAGTTTCGGAGCTCGGAATTAGATTCCGCTTTCTCCCGCCACTGACTCCCACCAAACCCGACGACGCCAGCCCAAAATCCCACGCCGCCCCCAAAACGCGAAATTTGGCCACAATCCGTGTGCTATATAGCTCACGGATTTTGGCCTTTTCTGGCGGAAAAATGTGCGCAGGGCCTCCCGCATTATTTTTTCCATTTCTTCGAGCGGAAAAAAGTACTTGTGCAGTGAGGAGGCCCCCGGCCCAGTTCTACCACAATCGGACCAATTCGAGGGCACGTTTCGTCCCCTTTTCGCACCCCTGCACGCTCGGTAAATCGGCCGTAAAACGAGGTTCGGACCTCGAAATCGAATCCCCTCTTTTCCGACGTTCGACTGTCGCACGTATCTAATGCATCACCCCAAAATCCCACACCTCCCTGGAAACGCGAAAGTTGGCCAAGATCCGTGAGCGACAGCACACGTCCTTGGCCTTGGCCGCGGGGTGGGTGCGTGCCTAGGCGTTGGGCGCGGGGTGGCTGGGTCCCATGGCGTTGGCCTTGGCCATCGGGTGGCTGTGTGCAAAGGCCTTGGCCGCGGGGTGGCTGCGTGCCTAGGCCTTGGCCTCGGGCTGGCTTGGTGCAATGGCCTTGGCCGCGGGGTGGACGCGTGCCTAGGCCTTGGCCACGGGGTGGCTGCGTGCCTCGGCTTTGGCCTTGGCCTTGGCCGCGGGCTGGCTACGTGCCTTTCTCGAAATGCAGCATATGCTCGCGACCAAGGCAGGTCGCACACTCTCACGCACACACCTGCGCTCGACTGTCGTACGTATCTAATGCATCACCCCAAAATCCCGTACCGCCCCGGAAACGCGAAAGTTGGCCAAGATCCGTGAGCTACAGCACACGGCCTTGGCCTTGGCCGCGGGGTGGCTGCGTGCCATGGCCTTGGCCTTGGCCTCGGGGTGGCTGCGTGCCAAGGCCTTGGCCGCGGGCTGGCTGCGTGCCTAGGCCTTGGCTGCGGGCTGGCTGGGTGCCTCGGCCTTGGCCTTGGCCGCGGGCTGGCTTCGTGCCTTGCTCGAAAGGCAGCACATGCTCGCGACCAAGGCAGGTCGCACACTCTCACGCACACACAAAACACACTCCGGCCGCGCTCCCGAGGCAAGGATAGGGAGCTCGAGCGTGGCCTTGTGCCTTGGCGTTGGCCGCGCGGTGGCTGCGTGGCTTGGCCTTAGCCGTGGGCGAGCATTTGGCGAAAATGTGAGCACACGGTCCTCGCCGTTTCTTCGTATTCTTGAACCAAAAACTGAGATCCACACCTACCTTCCACTTCTTTCTCCGGTTTTGCCTGAATCGGACGAGTTGGCCCACCCGTTTGGGCACCCGTTCGCTGCCGGTAAGATGGCCGTAAAACGAGTTTCGGAGCTCGGAATTGGATTCCGTTTTCTCCCGCCACCGACTCCCACCAAACCCGATGACACCAGCCCAAAATCCCACGCCGCCCCCGAAACGCGAAATTTGCCCACAATCCTTGTGCTATAGCTCACGGATTTTGGCCTTTTCCGGCCGAAAAATGGGCGCAGGGCCTCCCGCATTATTTTTGCCATTTCTTCGAGCGGAAAGCAGTACTAGCGCCGTGAGGAGGCCCCCGGCCCAGTTCTACCACAATCGGACCAATTCGAGGGCACGTTTCGTCCCCTTTTCGCACCCCCGCACCCTCGGTAAATCGGCCGTAAAATGAGGTTCGGACCTCGAAATCGACTCCTCTCTTTTCCGACGTTTGACTGTTGCATGTATCTAATGCATCACCCCAAAATCCCGCACCGCCCCGGAAACGCGAAAGTTGGCCAAGATCCGTGAGCGACAGAACACGGCCTTGGCCTTGGCCGCAGGGTGGCCGCGGGCCATGGCCTTGGCCTAGGCCTCGGGGTGGCTGCGTGCCATCGCCTTGGCCTTGGTCACCGGGTGGCTGTGTGCCAAGGCCTTGGCCGCGGGCTGGCTGGGTGCCATGGCCTTGGCTGCGGGCTGGCTCCGTGCCTTGCTCGACATGCAGCACATTCTCGCGACCAAGGCAGGTCGCACACTCTCACGCACGCACAACACACACTCGGGCCGCGCTCCCGAGGCAAGGATAGGGAGCTCGAGCGTGGCTCTGTGCCTTGGCATTGGCCGCGGGGTGGCTGCATGGCTTGGCCTTGGCCGCGGGCGAGCATTTGGCCAAAATGTGAGCACACGGTCCTCGCCGTTTCTTTGTATTCTTGGACCAAAAACTGAGATCCACACCTACCTTCCACTTCTTTCTCCGGTTTTGCCTGAATCGGACGAGTGGGCCCACCCGTTTGGGCACCCGTTCGATGCCGATAAGATGGCCGTAAAATGAATTTCGGAGCTCGGAATTGGATTCCGTTTTCTCCCGTTTTGGGCTGGCGTCGTCGGGTTTGGTGGTAGTTGGTGGCGGGAGAAAACGGAATCCAATTACGAGCTCCGAATTTTGACCGAATTTTGGCGAGGACCGTGTGCTCAAATTTTGGCCAAATGCTCGCCCGCGGCCAAGGCCAAGCCATTCAGCCACCCCGCGGCCAACGCCAAGGCACAGGGCCACGCCCGAGCTCCCTATCCTTGCCTCGGGAGCGCGGCCGGAGTGTGTGTTGTGTGTGCGTGAGAGTGTGCGACCTGCCTTGGTCGCGAGCATATGCTGCATTTCGAGAAAGGCACGTAGCCAGCCCGCGGCCAAGGCCAAGGCCGAGGCACGCAGCCACCCCGTGGCCAAGGCCTAGGCACGCGACCACCCCGCGGCCAAGGCCATGGCACCCAGCCAGCCCGCGACCAAGGCCTAGGCACGCAGCCACCCAACGGCCAAGGCCTAGGCACGCAGCCACCCCGCGGCCAAGGCCTTGGCACACAGCCACCCGGTGGCCAAGGCCAAGGCCATGGCACCCAGCCAACCGCGGCCAAGGCCTAGGCACGCAGCCACCCCGCGGCGAAGGCCAAGGCCATGTGCTGTCGCTCACGGATCTTGGCCAACTTTCGCGTTACAGGGGTGGTGTGGGATTTTGGGGTGATGCATTAGATACGTGCGACAGTCGAGCGTTGGAAAAGAGGGGATTCGATTTCGAGGTCCGAACCTCGTTTTACGGCCGATTTACCGAGGGTGCGGGGGTGCGAAAAGGGGACGAAACGTGCCCGCGAATTGGTCCGATTGTGGTAGAACTGGGCCGGGGGCCTCCTCACGGTGCAAGTACTGTTTTTCGCTCGAAGAAATGGTGAAAATAATGCGAGAGGCCCTGCGCCCATTTTTCCCCCGGAAAAGGCCAAAATCCGTGAGCTATAGCACACGGATTGTGGCCAAATTTCGCGTTTCGGGGGCGGCATGGGATTTTGGGCTGGCGTCGTCGGGTTTGGTGGGAGTCGGTGGCGGGAGAAAACGAAATCCAATTCCAAGCTCCGAAACTCGGTTTACGGCCATCTTACCCGCAGCGAACGGGTGCCCAAACGGGTGGGCCAACTCGTCCGATTCAGGCAAAACCGGAGAAAGAAGTGGAAGGTAGGTGTGGCTCTCAGTTTTTGGTCAAAGAATACGAAGCAACGGCGAGGACCGTGTGCTCACATTTTTCCCATATGCTCGCCCGCGGCCAAGGCACGCGGCCACCTCGCGGCCAATGCCAAGGCACAGGGCCACGCTCTAGCTCCCTATCCTTGCCCCGGAAGCGCGGCCCAAGTTTGCGTTGTGTCTGCGTGAGAGTGTGCGACGTGCCTTGGTCGCGAGCATGTGCTGCATTTCGAGCAAGGCACGCAGCCAGCCCGCGGCCAAGGCCATGGCACCCAGCCACCCCGCGCCCAAGGCCTAGGCACGCAGCCACCCTGCGGCCAAGGCCAAGGCCATGGCACCCAGCGGCCAAGGCCAAGGCCATGGCACCCAGCGGCCAAGGCCAAGGCACGCAGCCACCCCGTGGCCAAGGCCAAGGCCATGGCGCCCAGCCACGCCGCTGCCAAGGCCTAGGCATGCAGCCACCCCGCGGCCAAGGCCGTGTACTGTGGCTCACGGATCATGGCCAAATTTTGCATTTCCGGGGCGGTGTGGGATTTTGGGTTGATGCATTAGATACGTGCGACAGTCGAACGTCGGAGAAGACCGTAGTCGATTCCGAGGTCCGAACCTCCTTTTACGGCCGACTTACCGAACGTGCGGGGGTGCGAAAAGGGGACGAAACGTGCCCGCGAATTGGTCCGGTTGTGGTAGAACTGGGCCGGGGGCCTCCTCACGGTGCTAGTACTGTTTTGCGATCGAAGAAATGGCGAAAATAGTGCGGGAGGCCCTGCGCCCATTTTTCCGCCCGAAAAGGCCAAAATCCGTGAGCTATAGCACACGGATTGCGGCCAAATTTCGCATTTCGGGGGCGGCGTGGATTTTTGGGGGCGTGGTCGGGTTTGGTGGGAGTCGGTGGCGGTAGAAAATGGAATCCAATTCAGAGTTCCGAAACTCATTTTACGGCCATTTTACCGCCAGAGAACGGGTGCCCAAACGGGTGGGCCAACTCGTCGGATTCAGGCAAAACCGGAGAAAGAAGTGGAAGGTAGGTGTGGATCTCAGTTTTTGGTCCAAGAATGCGAAGCAACGGCGAGGACCGTGTGCTCACATTTTGGAAAAATGCTCGCCCACGGCCAAGGCCAAGGCCAAGGCACGCGGCCACCACGCGGCCAAGTCCAAGGCACGCGGCCACCACGCGGCCAAGTCCAAGGCACAGGGCCACACTCGAGCTCCCTATCCTTGCCCCGGGAGCGCGGCCCAAGTGTGTATTGTGTGTGCGCGAGAGTGTGCGACGTGCCTTGGTCGCGAGCATGTGCTGCATTTCGAGCATGGCACGCAGCCAGCCCGCGGCCAAGGCCAAGGCACGCAGCCACCCCGCGGCCAAGGCCAAGGCCATGGCACCCAGCCACCCCGCGGCCAAGGCTTAGGCACGCAGCCACCCCGCGGACAAGGCCGTGTGCTGTAGCTCACGGATCTTGGCCAACTTTCGCGTTTCCGGGGCGGTGCGGGATTTTGGGCTGATGCATTAGATATGTGCGACAGTCGAGCGTTGGAAAAGAGGGGAGTCAATTTCGAGGTCCGAACCTTGTTTTACGGCCGATTTACCGAGGGTGCGGGGGTGCGAAAAGGGGACGAAACGTGCCCGCGAATTGGTCCGATTGTGGTAGAACTGGGCCGGGGGCCTCCTCACGGCGCAAGTACTGTTTTCCGCTCAAAGAAATGGCGAAAATAATGCGGGAGGCCCTGCGCCCATTTTTCCCCCGGAAAAGGCCAAAATCCGTGAGCCATAGCACACGGATTGTGGCCAAGGCACGCTGCCACCCCGCGGCCAAGGCCAAGGCCATTGCACCCAGCCACCCCGCGGCCAAGGCCTAGGCACGCAGCCACCCCATGGCCAAGGCCAAGGCCATGGCACCCAGCCACCCCGCGGCCAAGGCCAAGGCACGCAGCCACCCCGTGGCCAAGGCCAAGGCACGCAGCCACCCCGTGGACAAGGCCAAGGCCATGGCACCCAGCCACGCCGCTGCCAAGGCCTAGGCACGCAGCCACCCCGCGGCCAAGGCCGTGTGCTGTAGCTCACGGATCTTGGCCAACTTTCGCGTTTCCAGGGCGGTGCGGGATTTTGGAATGATGCATTAGATACGTGCGACAGTTGAACGTCGGAGAAGACGGGAGTCGATTCCGAGGTCTGAATCTCGTTTTACGGCAGATTTACCGAACGTTCGGGGGTGCGAAAAGGGGACGAAACGTGCCCGCGAATTGGTCCGGTTGTGGTAGAACTGGGCCGGGGGCCTCCTCACGGTGCTAGTACTGTTTTGCGCTCAAAGAAATGTCAAAAATAATGCGGGGGGCCCTGCGCCCATTTTTCCGCCCGAAAAGGCCAAAATCCGTGAGCTATAACACACGGATTGCGGCCAAATTTCGTCTTTCGGGGGCGGTGTGGGATTTTTGGCTGGCGTGGTCGGGCTTGGTGGGAGTCGGTGGCGGGAGAAAACGGAATCCAATTCCGAGCTCCGGAACTCGTTTAACGGCCATTTTACCGCCAGAGAACGGGTTCCCAAACAGGTGGGCCAACTCGTCCGATTCAGGCAAAACCGGAGAAAGAAGTGGAAGGTAGGCGTGGATCTCAGTTTTTGGTCCAAGAATGCGAAGCAACGGCGAGGACTGTGTCCTCACATTCTGGCCAAATGCTCGCCCGCTGCCAAGTCCAAGCCCAAGGCACGCGGGCACCCCATAGCCAAGGCCAAGGCACAGGGCCACGCTCGAGCTCCCTATCCTTGCTCCGGGAGCGCGGCCCAAGTGTGTTTTTTGTGTGCGCGAGATTGTGCGACGAGCCTTGGTCGTGAGCATGTGCTCCATTTCAAGCAAGGCACGGAGCCATCCCGCGGCCAAGGCCGAGGCATGCAGCCACCCCGTGGCCAAGACCAAGGCACGTGTCCACCCGCGGCCAAGGCCATGGCACCAACCCAGCCCGCGGCCAAGCCTATGGCACCCAGCCAGCCCGCGGCCAAGGCCTAGGCACGTAGCCAGACCGCGGCCTAGGCACGTAGCCAGACCGCGGCCAAGGCCTTGGCACGCAGCCACCCCGAGGGCAAGGCCAAGGCCATGGCACGCAGCCACCCCGCGGCCAAGGCCAAGGCCGTGTACTGTCGCTCACGTATCTTGGCCAATTTTCGCGTTTCCAGGGCGGTGCGGGATTTTGGGGTGATGCGTTAGATACGTGCGACAGTCGAACGTCGGAAAAGAGGGGAGTCGATTTCGAGGTCCGAACCTCGTTTTACGGATGATTTACCGAGGGTGCGGGAGTGCGAAAAGGGGACGAAACGTGCCCTCGAATTGCTCCGATTGTGGTAGAACTGGGCCGGCGGCCTCCTCATGGTGCAAGTACTGCTTTCCGCTCGAAGAAATGGCAAAAATAATGTGGGAGGCCCTACGCCCATTTTTCCGCCAGAAAAGGCCAAAATCCGTGAGCTATAGCACACAGATTGTGGCCAAATTTCGGGTTTCGGGGGCGGCGTGGGATTTTGGGCCGGCGTCGTCGGGTATGGTGGGAGTCGGTGGCGGGAGAAAACGGAATCCAATTCCGAGCTACGAAACTCGTTTTACGGCCATCTTACCGGCAGCGAACGGGTGCCCAAACGGGTGGGCCAACTCGTCCGATTCAGGCAAAACCGGAGAAAGAAGTGGAAGGTAGGTGTGGATCTCAGTCTTTGGTCCAAGAATACGAAGAAACGGCAAGGACCGTGCGCTCACATTTTGGCCAAATGCTCGCCCGCGGCCAAGGCCAAGCCACGCAGCCACCCGGCGGCCAACGCCAAGGCACAGGGCCACGCTCGAGCTCCCTATCCTTGCCTCGGGAGCGCGGCCGGAGTGTGTGTTGAGTGTGCGTGAGAGTGTGCGACCTGCCTTGGTCGCGAGCATGTGCTGCATTTCGAGCAAGGCACGGAGCCAGCCCGCGGCCAAGGCCAAGGCCGTGTGCTGTAGCTCACGGATCTTGGCCAACTTTCGCGTTTCCGGGGCGGGGTGGGATTTTGGGGTATTGCATTAGATACGTGCGACAGTCGAGCGTTGGAAAAGAGGGGAGTCGATTTCGTGGTCCGAACCTCGTTTTACGAAGAAACGGCAAGGACCGTGCGCTCACATTTTGGCCAAATGCTAGCCCGCGGCCAAGGCCAAGCCATGCAGCCACCCCGCGGCCAACGACAATGCACAGGGCCACGCTCGAGCTCCCTATCCTTGCCTAGGGAGCGCGGCCGGAGTGTGTGTTGTGTGTGCGTGAGAGTGTGCGACCTGCCTTGGTCGCGAGCATATGCTGCATTTCGAGAAAGGCAAGTAGCCAGTCCGCGGCCAAGGCCAAGGCCGAGGCACGCAGCCAACCCGCGGCCAATGCCAAGGCTGTGTGCTGTCGCTCACGGATCTTGGCCGACTTTCTCGTTGCCGGGGTGGTGCGGGATTTTGGGGTGATGCGTTAGATACGTGCGACAGTCGAACGTCGGAAAAGAGCGGAGTCGATTTCGAGGTTCGAACCTCGTTTTACGGCCGATTTACCGAGGGTGCGGGGGTGCGAACAGGGGACGAAACGTGCCCTTTAATTGGTCCGATTGTGATAGAACTGGGCTGGGAGCCTCCTCACGGTGCAAGTACTGCTTTCCGCTCGAAGAAATGGCAAAAATAATGCGGGAGGCCCTGCGCCCATTTTTCCGCCAGAAAAGGCCAAAATCCGTGAGCTATAGCACACGGATTGTGGCCAAATTTCGCGTTTCGGGGGCGGCGTGGGATTTTGGCTGGCGTGGTCGGGTTGGGTGGGCGTCGGTGGCGGGAGAAGACGGAATCCAATTCTGAGCTCCGAAACTCGTTTTACGGCCATCTTACCGGCAGCGAACGGGTGCCCAAACGGGTGGGCCAACTCGTCCGATTCAGGCAAAACCGGAGAAAGAAGTGGAAGGTAGGTGTGGATCTCAGTTTTTGGTCAAACAATACGAAGAAATGGTGAGGACCGTGTGCTCACATTTTGGCCAAATGCTAGCCCATCGCCAAGCCCAAGCCACGCAGCCACCCCGTGGCCAACGCCAAGGCACAGGGCCACGCTCGAGCTCCCTATCGTTGCCTCGGGAGCACGGACGGAGTGTGTGTTGTGTGTGCATGAGAGTGTGCGACCTGCCTTGGTCGCGAGTATGTGCTGCCTTTCGAGCAAGGCACGGAGCCAGCCCGCGGCCAAGGCGAAGGCCGAGGCAGGCAGCCACCCCGTGGCCAAGGCCAAGGCACGCGTCCACCCCGCGGCCAAGGCCATGGCACCCAGCCAGCCCGCGGCCAAGGCCAAGGCCGAGGCACGCAGCCACCCCGTGGCCAAGGCCAAGGCACGCGTCCACCCCGCGGCCAAGGCCATGGCACCCAGCCAGCCCGCGGCCAAGGCCATGGCACGCAGCCACCCCGCGGCCAAGGCCAAGGCCGTGTGCTGTCGCTCACGGATCTTGGCCAACTTTCGCGTTTCCGGGGCGGTGCGGGATTTTGGGGTGATGCATTAGATACGTGCGACAGTCGAACGTCGGAAAAGAGGGGAGTTGATTTCGAGGTCCGAAACTCGTTTTACGGCCGATATACCGAGGGTGCGGGGGTGCGAAAAGCGGACGAAACGTGCCCTCGAATTGGTCCGATTGTTGTAGAACTGGGCCAGGGGCCTCCTCACGGCACAAGTACTGCTTTCCACTCGAACAAATGGCAAAAAGAATGCGGGAGGCCCTGCGCCCATTTTTCCGCTAGAAAAGGCCAAAATCCGTGAGCTATAGCATACGGATTGTGGAAAAATTTCCCGTTTCGGGGGCGGCATGGGATTTTGGGCTGGCGTGGTCGGGTTTGGTGGCAGCCGGTGGCGGGAGAAAACGGAATCCAATTCCGAGCTCCGAAACTCGTTTTACGGCCTTCTTACCGGCAGCGAACAGGTGCCCAAACGGGTGGGCCAACTCGTCCGATTCAGGCAAAACGGGAGAAAAAAGTGGAAGGTAGGTGTGGATCTCAGTTTTTGGTCCAAGAATACGAAGAAACGGCGAGGACCGTGTGCTCACATTTTGGCCAAATGCTCGCCCGCGGCCAAGGCCAAGCCACGCAGCCACCCTGCGGCCAACGCCAAGGCACAGGGCCACGCTCGAGCTCCCTATCCTTGCCTCGGGAGCGCGGCCGGAGTGTGTGTTGTGTGTGCGTGAGAGTGTGCGACCTGCCTTGCTCGCGAGCATGTGCTGCATTTCGAGCAAGGCACGGAGCCAGCCCGCGGCCAAGGCCAAGGCCGAGGCACGCAGCCATCACGTGGCCAAGGCCAAGGCACGCGTCCACCCCGCGGCCAAGGCCATGGCACCCAGCCAGCCCGCGGCCAAGGCCTAGGCACGCTGCCAGCCGGCGGCCAAGGTCTAGGCACGCTGCCAGCCCGCGGCCAGGGCCTTGGCACGCAGCCACCCCGAGGCCAAGGCCTTGGCACGCAGCCACCCCGAGGCCAAGGCCAAGGCCATGGCACGCAGCCACCCCGCGGCCAAGGCCAAGGCCATGGCATGCAGCCACCCCGTGGCCAAGGCCAAGGCCATGGCACACAGCCACCCCGCGGCCAAGGCCAAGGCCGTGTGCTGTTGCTCACGGATCTTGGCCAACTTTCGCGTTTCCGGGGCGGTGCGGGATTTTGGGGTGATGCATTAGATACGTGCGACAGTCGAGCGTTGGAAAAGAGGGGAGTCGATTTCGAGGTCCGAACCTCCTTTTACGGCTAATTTACCGAGGGTGCGGGGGTGCAAAAAGGGGACGAAACGTGCCAGCGAATTGGTCCGATTGTGGTAGAACTAGGCCGGGGGCCTCCTCACGGCGTAAGTACTGTTTTCCGCTCGAAGAAATGGCGAAAATAATGCGGGAGGCCCTGCGCCCATTTTTCCCCCGGAAAAGGCCAAAATCCGTGAGCTATAGCACACGGATTGTGGCTCAATTTCGAGTTTCGGGGGCGGCGTGAGGAGGCCCCCTGCCCAGTTCTACCACAATCGGACCAATTCGAGGGCACGTTTCGTCCCCTTTTCGCACCCCCGCACCCTCGGCAAATCGGCCGTAAAACGAGGCTCGGACCTCGAAATCGACTCCCCTCTTTTCCGACGTTCGACTGTCGCACGTATCTAATGCATCACCCCAAAATCCCGCACCGCCCCGGAAAAGCGAAAGTTGGCCAAGATCCGTGAGCTACAGCACACGGCCTTGGCCTTGGCCGCGGGGTGGCTGTGTGCCATGGCCTTGGCCTTGGCCGCGGGGTGGCTGGGTGCCATGGCCTTGGCCTTGGCCATGGGGTGGCTGCGTGCCTAGTCCTTGGCCGCGGGCTAGCTGGGAGCCATGGCCTTGGCCGCGGGCTGTCTACGTGCCTTTCTCGAAATGCAGCATATGCTCGCGACCAAGGCAGGTCGTACACTCTCACGTACACACAACACACACTCGGTCCGCGCTCCTGAGGCAAGAATAGGGAGCTCGAGCGTGGCCCTGTGCCTTGGCGTTGGCCGCGGGGTGGCTGCATGGCTTGGCCTTGGCCGCGGGCGAGCATTTGGGCAAAATGTGGGCACACGGTCCTCGCCGTTTCTTCGTATTCTTGGACCAAAAACTGAGATCCACACCTACCTTCCACTTCTTTCTCCGGTTTTGCCTGAATCGGACGAGTGGGCCCACCCGTTTGGGCACCCGTTCGCTGCCGGTAAGATGGCCGTAAAACGAGTTTCGGAGCTCGGAATTGGATTCCGTTTTCTCCCGCCACGGACTCCCACCAACCCGACGACGCCAGCCCAAAATTCCACGCCGCCCCCGAAACGCGAAATTTGGCCACAATCCGTGTGCTACAGCTCACGGATTTCGGCCTTTTCTGGCGGAAAAATGGTCGCAGGGCCTCCCGCATTATTTTTTCCATTTCTTCGAGCGGAAAGCAGTACTTGCGTCGTGAGGAGGCCCCTTGTCCAGTTGTACCACAATCGGACCAATTCAAGGGCACGTTTCGTCCCCTGTTCGCACCCCCGCACCCTCGGTAAATCGGCCGTAAAACGAGGTTCGAACCTCGAAATCGACTCCGTGTACTATAGCTCACGGATTTTGGCCTTTTCGGGCGGAAAAATGCAGAAGTTGGCCAAGATCCATGAGCTACAGCTCACGGCCTAGGCCGCGGGGTGGCTGCGTGCCTAGGCCATGGCCGCGGGGTGGATGCGTGCCTAGGCCTTGGCCGCGGGGAGGCTGCGTGCCTTGGCCTTCGCCGCGGGGTGGCTGGGTGCCATAGCCTTGGCTTTGGCCGTGCGGTGGCTGGGTGCCATGGCCTTGGCTTTGGCCGCGGGCTGGCTGCGAGCCTTGCTCGAAATGCAGCACATGCTCGCGACCAAGGCACGTCGCACACTCTCCCACACACACAACACAAACTTGGACCGCGCTCACGGATTCTGGCCTTTTCGGGCGGAAAAATGGGCGCAGGGCCTCCCGCATTATTTTCGCCATTTCTTCGAGAGGAAAACAGTACTAGCACCGTGAGCAGGCCCCCGGCTCAGTTCTACCACAACCGGACCAATTCGCGGGCACGTTTCATTCCCTTTTCACAACCCCCGCACGTTCGTTAAATTAGACGTAAAACAAGGTTCGGACCTCGGAATCGACTCCCGTCTTCTCCGACGTTCGACTGTCGCACATATCTAATGCATCACCCCAAAATCCTGCCCTGCCCCGGAAACGCGAAAGTTGCCCAAGATCCGTGAGCTACAGCACACGGCCTTGACCTAGGGGTGGCATCGTGCCTAGGCCTTGGCCGCGGGGTGGCTGGGTGCCATGGCCTTGGCCTTGGCCGCGGGGTGGCTGCGTGCTTTAGCCTTGGCCTCGGGCTGGCTGCGTGCCATGCTCGAAATGCAGCACATTCTCGGGACAAAGGCACGTCGCACACTCTCGCGCACACACAATACACACTTCGGCCGCGCTCCCGGGGCAAGGATAGGGAGCTCGAGCGTGGCCCTGTGCCTTGGCCTTGGCCGCGGGAGAGCATTTGGGCAAAATCCGCGCACACGGTCCTCGCTGTTGCTTCGTATTCTTGGACCAAAAACTGAGATCCACACCTACCTTCCACTTCTTTCTCCGGTTTTGCCTGAATCCGACGAGTTGGCCCACCCGTTTGGGCACCCGTTCTCTGGCGGTAAAATGGCCGTAAAACGAGTTTCGGAGCTTGGAATTGGATTCCGTTTTCTCCCGCCACCGACTCCCACCAAACCCGACCACGCCAGCCAAAAATTCCACGCCGCCCCTGAAACACGACATTTGGCCGCAATCCATATGGTATAGCTCACGGATTTCGGCCTTTTCGGGCGGAAAAATGGGCGCAGGGCCTCCCGCATTATTTTCGCCATTTCTTCGAGCGGAAAACAGTAGCAGCACCGTGAGGAGGCCCCCGGCCCAGTTCTACCACAACCGGACCAATTTGCGGGCACGTTTCGTCCCCTTTTCGCACCCCCGTACGTTCGGTAAATCGGCCGGAAAATGAGGTTCGGACCTCGGAATCGACTCCCGTCTTCTCCGACGTTCGACCGTCTCACGTATCTAATGCATATGCCCAAAATCCCGCACCGCCCTGGAAACGCGAAAGTTGGCCAAGATCCGTGAGCTACAGCACACGGCCTTGGCCGCGGGGTGGCGGCGTGCCTAGGCCTTGGCCGCGGCGTGGCTGGGTGCCATGGCCTTGGCCTTGGCCACGGGGTGGCTTCGTGCCTTGGCCGTGGGGTGGCTGCATGCCTTGGCTTTGGCCACGGGCTGGCTGCGTGCCTTGCTCGAAATGCAGCACATGCTCGCGACCAAGGCACGTCGCACACTCTCGCACACAACACACACTTGGACTGCCCTCCCGGGGCATGGATAGGGAGCTCGACGTGGCCCTGTGCCTTGGCCTTGGCCGCGGGGTGGCCACGTGCCTTGGCCTTGGCCTTGGCCGCGGGCGAGCGTTTGGCCAAAATGTGAGGACACGGTCCTCGCCGTTGCTTCGTATTCTTGGACCAAAAACTGAGATCCACACCTACCTTCCACTTCTTTCTCCGGTTTTGCCTGAATCGGACGAGTTGGCCCACCCATTTGGGAACCCGTTCTCTGGCGGTAAAATGGCCGTAAAACGAGTTTCGGAGCTCAGAATTGGATTCCTTTTTCTCCCGCTACCGACTCCCACCAAACCCGACCACGCCAGCCAAAAATTCCACGCCGCCCCCGAAACACGAAATTTGGCTGCAATCCGTGTGCTATAGCTCACGGATTTTGGCCTTTTCGGGCGGAAATATGGGCGCAGGGCCTCCCGCATTATTTTCGCCATTTCTTCGAGAGGAAAACAGTACTAGCACTGTGAGGAGGCCCCCGGCCCAGTTCTACCACAACCGGATCAATTCGTGGGCACGTTTCGTTCCCTTTTCGCACCCCCGCACGTTCGCTAAATCGGCCGTAAAATGAGGTTCGGACCTCGGAATCAACTCCCGTCTTCTCCGACGTTCGACTGTCGTACGTATCTAATGCATCACCCCAAAATCCCGCCCCGCCCCGGAAACGCGAAAGTTGGCCAAGATCCGTGAGCTACAGCACACGGCCTTGGCAGCGGGGTGGCTGCGTGCCATGCTCGAAATGCAGAACATGCTTGCGACCAAGGCACGTCGCAGACTCTCGTGCACACACAACACACACTTGGGCCGCACTCCCAGGGCAAGGATAGCGAGCTCGAGCGTGGCCCTGTGCCTTGGCCTTGGCCGCGGGGTGGCCGCGTGCCTTGGCCGCGGGCGACCATTTGGCCAAAATGTGAGCACACGGTCTTCGCCGTTTCTTCGTATTCTTGGACCAAAAACTGAGATCCACACCTACCTTCCACTTCTTTCTCCGGTTTTGCCTGAATCGGACGAGTGGGCCCACCCGTTTGGGCACCCGTTCTCTGGTGGTAAAATGGCTGTAAAACGAGTTTTGGAGGTCGGAAATGGATTCCGTTTTCTCCCGCCACCGACTCCCACCAAACCCGACCATGCCCACCAAAAATCGTACGCCGCCCCCGAAACGCAAAATTTGGCCGCAATCCGTGTGCTATAGCACACGGATTTTGACCTTTTCGGGCGGAAAAATGGGTGCAGGGCCTCCCGCATTATTTTCGCCATTTCTTCGAGAGGAAAACAGTACTAGCACCGTGAGGAGGCCCCCGGCCCAGTTCTACCACAACCGGACCAATTCGCGGGCAAGTTACGTCCCCTTTTCGCACCCCCGCAAGTATCTAATGCAGCCAACCCGCGGCCACGGCCAAGGCCATGGCACCCAGCCACCCCGAGGCCAAAGCCTAGGCACCCTGCCAATTCGCGGGCCTTGGCTATAGCACACGGATTGTGGCCAAATTTCGCGTTTTGGGGGCGGCGTGGGATTTTGGGCTGGCGTCGTCGGCTTTGTTGGGAGTCGGTGGCGGGAGAAAACGGAATCCAATTCCGAGCTCCGAAACTCGTTTTATGGCCATCTTACCGGCAGCGAACGGGTGCCCAAACGGGTGGGCCCACTCGTCCGATTCAGGCAAAACCGGAGAAAGAAGTGGAAGGTAGGTGTGGATCTCAGTTTTTGGTCCAACAATACGAAGAAACGGTGAGGACCGTGTGCTCACATTTTGGCCAAATGCTCGCCCGCGGCCATGGCCAAGCCACGCAGCCTCCCCGAGGCCAAGGCCAAGGCCATGGCATGCAGCCACCCCGCGGCCAAGGCCAAGGCCATGGCACGCAGCCACCCCGCGGCCAAGGCCAAGGCCGTGTGCTGTAGCTCACGGATCTTGGCCAACTTTCGGGTTTCCGGGGCAGTGCGGCATTTTGGGGTGATGCGTTAGATACGTGCGACAGTCGAGCGTTGGAAAAGAGGGGAGTCGATTTCGAGGTCTGAACCTCGTTTTACGGCCGATTTACCGAGGGTGCGGGGGTGCGAAAAGGGGACGAAACGTGCCCTCGAATTGGTCCGATTGTGGTAGAACTAGGCCGGGGGCCTCCTCATGGCGCAAGTACTGCTTTCCGCTCGAAGAAATGGAAAAAATAATGCGGGAGGCCCAGCGCCCATTTTTCCGCCAGAAAAGGCCAAAATCCGTAAGCTATAGCACACGGATTGTGGCCAAATTTCCCGTTTCGGCGGCGGCGTGGGATTTTTGGCTGGCGTGGTCGGGTTTTGTGGGAGTCGGTGGCGGGAGAAAACGGAATCCAATTCCAAGCTCCGAAACTGATTTTACGGCCATCTTACCGGCAGCGAACGGGTGCCCAAACGGGTGGGCCCACTCATCCGATTCAGGCAAAACCGGAGAAAGAAGTGGAAGGTAGGTGTGGATCTCAGTTTTTGGTCCAAGAATACGAAGAAACGGCGAGGACCGTGTGCTCACATTTTGGCCAAATGCTCGCCCGCGGCCAAGGCCAAGCCACGCAGCCTCCCCGCGGCCAACTCGAAGGCACAGGGCCACGCTCGGGCTCCCTATCCTTGCCTCGGGAGTGCGGCCGGAGTGTGTGTTGTGTGTGCGTGAGCGTGTGCGACCTGCCATGGTCGCGAGCATGTGCTGCATTTCGCGCAAGGCACGCAGCCACCCCGTGGCCAAGGCCGAGGCACGTGTACACCCCGCTGCCAAGGCCATGGCACCCAGCCAGCCCGCGGCCAAGGCCATGGCACCCAGCCAGCCCGCGGCCAAGGCCACGGCACCCAGCCAGCTCGCGGCCAAGGCCATGGCATGCAGCCACCCCGCGGCCAAGGCCAAGGCCGTGTGCTGTAGCTCACGGATCATGGCCAACTTTCGCGTTTCCGGGGCGGTGCGGCATTTTGGGGTAATGCATTAGATACGTGGGACTGTCGAGCGTTGGAAAAGAGGGGAGTCGATTTCGAGGTCCGAACCTCGTTTTACGGCCGATTTACCGAGGGTGCGGGGGTGCGAAAAGGGGACGAAACGTGCCCTCGAATTGGTCCGATTGTGGTAGAACTGGGCCGGGGGCCTCCTCACGGCGCAAGTACTGCTTTCCGCTCGAAGAAATGGTAAAAATAATGCGGGAGGCCCAGTGCCCATTTTTCCGCCAGAAAAGGCCAAAATCCGTGAGCTATAGCCCACGGATTGTGGCCAAATTTCCCGTTTCGGCGGCGGCGTGGGATTTTTGGCTGGCGTCGTCGGGTTTGTGGGAGTCGGTGGCGGGAGAAAACGGAATCCAATTCCGAGCTCCGAAACTAGTTTTACGGCCATCTTACCGGCAGCGAACGGGTGCCCAAACGGGTGGGCCCACTCGTCCGATTCAGGCAAAACCGGAGAAAGAAGTGGAAGGTAGGTGTGGATCTCAGTTTTTGGTCCAAGAATACGAAGAAACGGCGAGGACCGTGTGCTCACATTTTGAACAAATGCTCGCCCGCGGCCAAGGCCAAGCCACGCAGCCTCCCCGCGGCCAACGCCAAGGCACAGGGCCACGCTCGAGCTCCCTATCCTTGCCTCGGGAGCGCGGCCGGAGTGTGTGTTGTGTGTGCGTGAGAGTGTGCGACCTGCCTTGGTCGCGAGCATATGCTGCATTTCGGGAAAGGCACGTAGCCAGCCCGCGGCCAAGGCCAAGGCCGAGGCACGCAGCCACCCCGTGGCCAAGGCCGAGGCAAGCGTCCACCCCGCGGCCAAGGCCTAGGCACGCAGCCAGCCCGCGGCCAAGGCCTTGGCACGCAGCCACCCCGAGGCCAAGGCCAAGGCCATGGCACGCAGCCACCCCGCGGCCAAGGCCAAGGCCATGGCACGCAGCCACCCCGCGGCCAAGGCCAAGGCCATGGCACGCAGCCACCCCGCGGCCAAGGCCAAGGCCATGGCACGCAGCCACCCCGCGGCCAAGGCCAAGGCCGTGTGCTGTAGCTCACGGATCTTGGCCTACTTTCGGGTTTCCGGGGCAGTGCGGCATTTTGGGGTGATGCGTTAGATACGTGCGACAGTCGAGCGTTGGAAAAGAGGGGAGTCGATTTCGAGGTCTGAACCTCGTTTTACGGCCCATTTACCGAGGGTGCTGGGGTGCGAAAAGGGGACGAAACGTGCCCTCGAATTGGTCCGATTGTGGTAGAACTAGGCCGGGGGCCTCCTCATGGCGCAAGTACTGCTTTCCGCTCGAAGAAATGGAAAAAATAATGCGGGAGGCCCAGCGCCCATTTTTCCGCCAGAAAAGGCCAAAATCCGTAAGCTATAGCACACGGATTGTGGCCAAATTTCCCGTTTCGGCGGCGGCATGGGATTTTTGGCTGGCGTCGTCGGGTTTTGTGGGAGTCGGTGGCGGGAGAAAACGGAATCCAATTCCAAGCTCCGAAACTCATTTTACGGCCATCTTACCGGCAGCGAACGGGTGCCCAAACGGGTGGGCCCACTCGTCCGATTCAGGCAAAACCGGAGAAAGAAGTGGAAGGTAGGTGTGGATCTCAGTTTTTGGTCCAAGAATACGAAGAAACGGCGAGGACCGTGTGCTCACATTTTGGCCAAATGCTCGCCCGCGGCCAAGGCCAAGCCACGCAGCCTCCCCGCGGCCAACTCGAAGGCACAGGGCCACGCTCGGGCTCCCTATCCTTGCCTCGGGAGTGCGGCAGGAGTGTGTGTTGTGTGTGCGTGAGCGTGTGCGACCTGCCTTGGTCGCGAGCATGTGCTGCATATCGCGCAAGGCACGCAGCCACCCCGTGGCCAAGGCCGAGGCACGTGTCCACCCCGCTGCCAAGGCCATGGCACCCAGCCAGCCCGCGGCCAAGGCCATGGCACCCAGCCAGCCCGCGGCCAAGACCTAGGCACGCAGCCAGCCCACGGCCAAGGCCTTGGCACGCAGCCACCCCGAGGCCAAGGCCAAGGCCATGACACGCAGCCACCCCGCGGCGAAGGCCAAGGCCGTGTGCTGTAGCTCACGGATCATGGCCAACTTTCGCGTTTCCGGGGCGGTGCGGCATTTTGGGGTGATGCATTAGATACGTGGGACTGTCGAGCGTTGGAAAAGAGGGGAGTCGATTTCGAGGTCCGAACCTCATTTTACGGCCGATTTACCGAGGGTGCGGGGGTGCGAAAAGGGGACGAAACGTGCCCTCGAATTGGTCCGATTGTGGTAGAACTGGGCCGGGGGCCTCCTCACGGCGCAAGTACTGCTTTCCGCTCGAAGAAATGGCAAAAATAATGCGGGAGGCCCAGTGCCCATTTTTCCGCCAGAAAAGGCCAAAATCCGTGAGCTATAGCCCACGGATTGTGGCCAAATTTCCCGTTTCGGCGGCGGCGTGGGATTTTTGGCTGGCGTCGTCGGGTTTTGTGGGAGTCGGTGGCGGGAGAAAACGGAATCCAATTCCGAGCTCCGAAACTAGTTTTACGGCCATCTTACCGGCAGCGAACGGGTGCCCAAACGGGTGGGCCCACTCGTCCGATTCAGGCAAACCCGGAGAAAGAAGTGGAAGGTAGGTGTGGATCTCAGTTTTTGGTCCAAGAATACGAAGAAACGGCGAGGACCGTGTGCTCACATTTTGGCCAAATGCTCGCCCGCGGCCAAGGCCAAGCTACGCAGCCACCCCGCGGCCAAGGCCTTGGCGCACAGCCACCCGGTGGCCAAGGCCAAGGCCATGGCACGCAGCCACCCCGAGGACAAGGCCAAGGCCATGGCCCGCGGCCACCCAGCGGCCAAGGCCAAGGCCGTGTGCTGTCGCTCGCGGATCTTGGCCAACATTCGCGTTTCCGGGGCGGTGCGGGATTTTGGGGTGATGCATTAGATACGTTCGACAGTGGAACGTCGGAAAAGCGGGGAGTCGATTTCGAGGTCCGAACCTCGTTTTACGGCCGATTTACCGAGGGTGCGGGGGTGCGAAAAGGGGACGAAACGTGCCCGCGAATTGTTCCGATTGTGGCAGAGCTGGGCCGGGGGCCTCCTCACGCTCCAAGTACTCTTTTCCGCTCGAAGAAATAGCGAACAAGACGCGGGAGGCCCTGGGCCCATGTTTCCCCCGAATTGGCCAAAATCCGTGAGCTATAGCACACGGATTGCGGCCAAATTTCGCGTTTCCGTGGCGGCGTGGGATTTTGGGCTGGTGTTGTCGGTATTGGCGGGGGTTCACCGCGGGAGAAAGCGGAAGCCGATTCAAGGCTCCGAAACTCGTTTTGTGGCTATTTTTCCCGAGTGCGGCGCTCTGTGCCTTGGCCGCAAGCATGTGCTGCATTTCGGCCAAGGCCAAGGCACGCAGCCAGCCCCGCGGCCAAGGCCAACGCCTAGGCACGCAGCCAGCCCGTGGCCAAGGCCAAGGCACCCAAGGCCAAGGCACCCAGCCAGCCCGCGGCGAGGGCCTAGGCACGCAGCCACCCCGCGGCCAAGGCCAAGGCTCCCAGCCACCCCGCGGCCGGGGTCAAGGCAAGCAGCCCGCCCGCGCGCGGCATCCATGGCCAATGCAGAAACCGGGCGGGGCCCAAGTGTCTGTCGGACTTTGTTTATGCCGAAATTTTAGGAGGTGACGTATTTCGATTGAAGTTATCTTACGGGACTGAAAAGTTGTTCAAACAGCGCGGATGCTCCGGGCCCCATTTTTCGGGCCAAAATGGCCAAAGACCTTGCGCTGTAGCTCACGGATCTGGGCCAACTTTCTTGTTTTCGGGGCGGTGCGGGATTTTCCGGTTATGCATTAGATACATGCGACAGTCAAACGTCGGAAAACACGGGAGTCGATTCCGAGGTCTGAACCCCTTTTTACGGCCGATTAACCGAACGTGCGGCGTACGAAAAGGGGACGAAACGTGGCCGCGAATTGTTCCGATTGTGGCAGAGCTGGGCCGGGGGCCTCCTCACGCTCCAAGTACTCTTTTCCGCTCGAAGAAATGGCGAACAAGACGCGGGAGGCCCTGGGCCCATGTTTCCCCCGAAATGGCCAAAATCCATGAGCTATAGCACACGGATTGCGGCCAAATTTCGCGTTTCAGTGGCGGCGTGGGATTTTGGGCTGGTGTTGTCGGTATTGGCGGGGGTTCCCCGCGGGAGAAAGCGGAAGCCGATTCCGGGCTCCGAAACTCGTTTTGTAGCTATTTTTCCCGAGAGCGCCGCCCTGTGCCTTGGCCGCAAGCATGTGCTGCATTTCGGCCAAGGCCAAGGCACGTAGCCAGCCCTGCGGCCAATGCCAACGCCTAGGCACGCAGCCACCCCGCGGCCAAGGCCAAGGCTCCCAATCACCCCGCGGCCAGGGCCAAGGCAAGCAGCCCGCCCGCGCGCGGCATCCACGGCCAATGCAGAAACCGGGCGGGGCCCAAGCGTCTGTCGGACTTTGTTTGGGCCGAAATTTTAGGAGGTGACGTATTTCGACGGAAGTTATCTTACTGGACTGAAAAGTTGTTCAAACAGCGCGGATGCTCCGGGCCCCATTTTTCGGGACAAAATGGCCAAAGACCGTGCGCTGTAGCTCACGGATCTGGGCCAACTTTCTTGTTTTCGGGGCGGTGTGGGATTTTGGGGTTATGCAATAGATACGTACGACAGTCAAACGTCGGAAAAGACAGGAGTCGATTCCGAGGTCCGAACCCCGTTTTACGGCCGATTAACCGAACGTGCGGGGTGCAAAAAAGGGACGAAAGGTGCCCGCGAATTGTTCCGATTGTGGCAGAGCTGGGCCGGGGGCCTCCTCACGCTCCAAGTACTCTTTTCCGCTGGAAGAAATGGCGAACAAGACGCGGGGGGGCCTGGCCCCATGTTTCCCCCGAAATGGCCAAAATCCATGAGCCATAGCACACGGATTGCGGCCAAATTTCGCGTGCGCGGCCGGAGTGTGTGCTGTGTGTGCGTGAGAGCGTGCGACCTGCCTTGGTCGCGAGCATATGCTGCATTTTGAGAAAGGCACGTAGCCAGCCCGCGGCCAAGGCAGGCAGCCACCCCGTGGCCAAGGCCTAGGCACGCGTCCACCCCGCGGCCAAGGCCATGGCACCCAGCCAGCCCGCGGCCAAGGCCTAGGCACGCATCCACCCCGCGGCCAAGGCCTTGGCACACAGCCACCCGGTGGCCAAGGCCAAGGCAATGGCACGCAGCCACCCCGCGGCCAAGGCCAAGGCCGTGTGCTGTTGCTCACGGATCTTGGCCAACTTTCGCGTTTCCGGGGCGGTGCGGGATTTTGGGTTGATGCATTAGATACGTGGGACAGTCGAACGTCGGAAAAGAGGGGAGTCGATTTCGAAGTCCGAACCTCGTTTTACGGCCGATTTACCGAGGGTGCGGGGGTGCGAAAAGGGGACGAAACGTGCCCTCGAATTGGTCCGATTGTGGTAAAACTGGGCCGGGGGCCTCCTCACGGCGCAAGTACTGCTTTCCGCTCGAAGAAATGGCAAAAATAATGCGGGACGCCCTGCGCCCATTTTTCCGCCAGAAAACGCCAAAATCCGTGAGCTATAGCACACGTATTGTGGCCAAATTTCGCGTTTCGGGGACGGCGTGGGATTTTGGGATGGCGTCGTCGGGTTTGGTGGGAGTCGGTGGCGGGAGAAAACGGAATCCAATTCCGAGCTCCGAAACCCGTTTTACGGCTATCTTACCGGCAGCGAACGGGTGCCCAAACGGGTGGGCCAACTCGTCCGATTCAGGCAAAATCGGAGAAAGAAGTGGAAGGTAGGTGTGGATCTCAGTTTTTCGTCCAAGAATACGAAGAAACGACGAGGACCGTGTGCTCAAATTTTGGCCAAATGCTCGCCCGCGGCCAAGGCCAAGCCAGGCAGCTACCCCGCGGCCAACGCCAAGGCACAGGGCCACGCTCGAGCTCCCTATCCTTGCCTCGGGAGCGCGGCCGGAGTGTGTGTTGTGTGTGCGTGAGAGTATGTGACCTGCCTTGGTCGCGAGCATGCGCTGCAATTCGAGCAAGGCACGGAGCCAGCCCGCGGCCAAGGGCAAGGCCGAGGCACGCAGCCACCCCGTGGCCAAGGCCAAGGCACGCGTCCAGCCCGCGGCCAAGGCCATGGCACCCAGAAAGCCCGCGGCCAAGGCCTTGGCACACAGCCACCCGCTGGCCGAGGCCAAGGCCATGGCACGCACCACCCCGAGGCCGAGGACAAGGCCATGGCCCCGCAGCCACCCCGCGGCCAAGGCCAAGGCCAAGGCCGTGTGCTGTCGCTCACGGATCTTGGCCAACTTTCGCTTTTCCGGGGCAGTGCGGGATTTTGGGGTGATGCATTAGATACGTGCAACAGTCGAACGTCGGAAAAGAGGGAGTCGATTTCGAGGTCCGAACCTCGTTTTACGCCTGATATACCGAGGGTTCGGGGGTGCGAAAAGGGGACGAAACGTGCCCTCGAATTGGTCCGATTGTCGTAGAACTGGGCCGGGGGCCTCCTCACGGCGCAAGTACTGTTTTCCGCTCGAAGAAATGGCGAAAATAATGTGGGAGGCCCTGCGCCAAATTTTCCCACGGAAAAGAACAAAATCCGTGAGCTATAGCACACGGATTGTGGCCAAATTTCGCGTTTCGGGGGCGGCGTGGGATTTTGGGCTGGCGTGGTCGGGTTTGGTGGGAGTCGGAATCCAATTCCGAGCTCCGAAACTCATTTTACGGCCATCTTACCGGCAGCGAACGGGTGCCCAAACGGGTGGGCCCACTCGTCCGATTCAGGCAAAACCGTAGAAAGAAGTGGAAGGTAGGTGTGGATCTCAGTTTTTGGTCCAAGAATACGAAGAAACGGCGAGGACCGTGCGCTAACATTTTGGCCAAATGCTCGCCCGCGGCGAAGGCCA
Source organism: Luvunga scandens (assembly GCA_030449905.1). Classification (NCBI taxonomy): domain Eukaryota; kingdom Viridiplantae; phylum Streptophyta; class Magnoliopsida; order Sapindales; family Rutaceae; genus Luvunga; species Luvunga scandens. The sequence continues at coordinate 146,814 of JASUUG010001139.1, read as the reverse complement.
AGCCACGCAGCCACCCCGCGGCCAACGCCAAGGCACAGGGCCATGCTCGAGCTCCCTATCCTTGCCTCGGGAGCGCGGCCGGAGTGTGTGTTGTGTGTGGGTGAGAGTGTACGACCTGCCTTGGTCGCGAGCATGTGCTGCATTTCGAGGAAGGCACGAAGCCAGCCCGCGGCCAAGGCTAAGGACGATGCACGCAGCCACCCCATGGCCAATGCCAAGGCACGCGTCCAACCCTTGGCCAAGGCCATGGCACCCAGCCGGCCCGCGGCCAAGGCCTAGGCACGCAGCCAGCCCGCGGCCAAGGCCTTGGCATGCAGCCACCCCGAGGCCAAGGCCAAGGCCATGGCACGCAGCCACCCCGCGGCCAAGGCCAAGGCCATGGCACGCAGCCAGCTGTAGCTCATGGATCTTGGCCAACTTTCGAGTTTCCGGGGCGGTGCGGGATTTTGGTATGATGATTAGATACGTGCGACAGTCGAGCGTTGGAAAAGAGGGGAATCGATTTCGAGGTCCGAACCTCGTTTTACGGCCGTTTTACCGAGGGTGCGGGGGTGCGAAAAGGGGACGAAACGTGCCCGCGAATTGGTCCGATTGTGGTAGAACTGGGCCGGGGGCCTCCTCACGGCGCAAGTACTGTTTTCCGCTCGAAGAAATGGCGAAAATAATGCGGGAGGCCCTGCGCCCATTTTTCCCCCGGAAAAGGCCAAAATCCGTGAGCTATATAGCACACGGATTGTGGCCAAATTTCGCGTTTCGGGGGCGACGTGGGATTTTGGGCTGGCGTGGTCGGGCTTGGTGGGAGTCGGCGGCGGGAGAAAACGGAATCGAATTCCGATCTCCGAAACTCGTTTTACGGCCATCTTACCGGCAGCGAACGGGTGCCCAAACTGGTGGGCCTACTCGTCTGATTCAGGCAAAACTGGAGAAAGAAGTGGAAGGTAGGTGTGGATCTCAGTTTTTGGTCCAAGAATACGAAGAAACGGCGAGGACCGTGTGCTCACATTTTGGGCAAATGCTCGCCCGCGGCCAAAGCCAAGCCATGCAGTCACCCCGCGGCCAACGCCAAGGCACAGGGCCACGCTCGAGCTCCCTATCCTAGCCTCGGGAGCGCGGCCGGAGTGTGTGTTGTGTGTGCGTGAGAGTGTGCGACCTGCCTTGGTCGCGAGCATGTGCTGCATTTCGAGCAAGGCACGGAGCCAGCCCGCGGCCAAGGGCAAGGCCGAGGAACGCAGCAACCCCGTGGAGAAGGACAAGGCACGCGTCCACCCCGCGGCCAAGGCCATGCCACCCAGCCAGCCCGCGGACAAGGCCTAGGCATGCAGCCAGCCCGCGGCCAAGGCGTTGGCACGCAGCCAGCCCACAGCCAAGGCCAAGGCCATGGCACGCAGCCACCCCGCGGCCAAGGCCAAGGCCAAGGCCGTGTGCTCTAGCTCACCGATCTTGGCCAATTTCGCGTTACCGCGGTGGTGCGGGATTTTGGGGTGATGCATTAGATACTTGCGACAGTCGAGCGTTGGAAAAGAGGGGAGTCGATTTTGAGGTCCGAACCTCGTTTGACGGCCGATTTACCGAGGGTGCGGGGGTGCGAAAAGGGGACGAAACGTGCCCTCGAATTGGTCCGATTGTGGTAGAACTGGGCCGGGGGCCTCCTCACGGCGCAAGTACTGCTTTCCGCTCGAAGAAATGACAAAAATAATGCGGGAGGCCCCGCGCCCATTTTTTCGCCAGAAAAGGCCAAAATCTGTGAGCTATAGCACAAGGATTGTGGCCAAATTTCGCATTTCGGCGGCGGCGTGGGATTTTGGGCTGGCGTCGTCGGGTTTGGTGGGAGTCGGTGGCGGGAGAAATCGGAATCCAATTCCGAGCTCCGAAACTCGTTTCACGGCCATGTTACCGGCAGCGAACGGGTGCCCAAACGGGTGGGCCAACTCGTCCGAATCAGGCAAAACCGGAGAAAGAAGTGGAAGGTAGGTGTGGATCTCAGTTTTTGGTCCAAGAATATGAAGAAACGGCGAGGACCGTGTGCTCACATTTTGGCCAAATGCTCGCCCGCGGCCAAGGCCAAGCCATGCAGCCACCTCGCGACCAACGCCAAGGCACAGGGCCATGATCGAGCTCCCTATCCTTGCCTCGGGAGCGCTGCCGGAGTGTGTGTTGTGTGTGCGTGAGAGTATGCGACCGGCCTTGGTCACGAGCATGTGCTGCATTTCGAGCAAGGCATGGAGCCATCCCCCCGGCCAACGCCAAGGCCGAGGCACGCAGCCACCCCGTGGCCAAGGCCAAGGCACGCGTCCACCCTGCGGCCAAGGCCATGGCACCCAGCCAGCCCGCGGCCAAGGCCATGGCACCCAGCCAGCCCGCGGCCAAGGCCTTGGCACACAGCCACCCGGTGGCCAAGGCCAAGGCCATGGCTCGCAGCCACCCCAAGGCCAAGGCCATGGCTTGCAGCCACCCCAAGGCCAAGGCCAAGGCCATGGCCCGCAGCAACCCCGCGGCCAAGGCCATGGCCCGCAGCAACCCCGCGGCCAAGGCCAAGGCCGTGTGCTGTCGCTCACGGATCTTGTCCAACTTTCGCGTTTCCGAGGCGGTGCGGGATTTTGGGGTGATGCATTAGATATGTGCGACAGTAGAACGTCAGAAAAGAGGGGAGTCGATTTCGAGGTCCGAACCTCATTTTATGGCCGATTTACCGAGCGTGCGGGGGTGCGAAAAGGGGACGAAACGTGCCATTGAATTAGTCCGATTGTGGTAGAACTGGGCCGGGAGCCTCCTCACGACGCAAGTACTGTTTTCCGCTCGAACAAATGGCAGAAATAATGCGGGAGGCCCTGCGCCCATTTTTCCGCCACAAAAGGCCAAAATCCGTGAGCTATAGCACACAGATTGTGGCCAAATTTCGCGTTTCGGGGGCGGCGTGGGATTTTGGGCTGGCGCAGTCGGGTTTGGTGGGAGTCGGTGGCGGGAGAGAACGCAATCGAATTCCGAGCTCCGAAACCCGTTTTACGGCCATCTTACCGGCAGCGAACGGGTGCCCAAACGGGTGGGCCCACTCGTCCGATTCAGGCAAAACCGGAGAAAGAAGTGGAAGGTAGGTGTGGATCTCAGTTTTTGGTCCAAGAATACGAAGAAACGGCGAGGACCGTGTGCTCACATTTTGGCCAAATGCTCACCCGCGGCCAAGGCCAAGCCATGCAGCCACCCCGCGGCGAACGCCAAGGCACAGGGCCACGCTCGAGCTCCCTATCCTTGCCTCGGGAGCGCGGCCGGAGTGTGTTTTGTGTGTGCGTGAGAGTGTGCGACCTGCCTTGGTCGCGAGCATATACTGCATTTCGAGAACGGCATGTAGCCAGCCCGCGGCCAAGGCCAAGGCCGAGGCACGCAGCCACCCCGTGGCCAAGGCCTAGGCACACGTCCACCCCGCGGCCAAGGCCTTGGCACACAGCCACCCGGTGGCCAAGGCCAAGGCCATGGCACCTAGCCACCCCGCGGCCAAGGCCTAGGGATGCAGCCACCCCGCGGCCAAGGCCTAGGCACCCAGCCACCCCGTGGCCAAGGCCAAGATACGCGTCCACCCGCGCGGCCAAGGCCATGGCACACAGCCAGCCCGCGGCCAAGTCCATGGCACACAACCAGCCCCCGGCCAAGGCCATGGCACCCAGCCAGCCCGCGGCCAAGGCATTGGCACACAGCCACCCGGTGGCCAAGGCCATGGCCCGCAGCCACCCCGCGGCCAAGGCCAAGGCCGTGTGCTGTCGCTCACGGATCTTGCCCAACTTTCGCGTTTCCGGGGCGGTGCGGGATTTTGGGGTGATGCGTTAGATACGTGTGACAGTCGAACGTTGGAGAAGAGGGGAGTCGATTTCGAGGTCCGGACCTAGTTTTACGGCCGATTTACCTAGGGTGCGAGGGTGCGAAAAGCGGACGAAACGTGCCCTCGAATTGGTCCGATTGTGGTAGAACTGTGCCGTGGGCCTCCTCACGGCGCAAGTACTGCTTTCCGCTTGAAGAAATGGCAAAAATAATGCGGGAGGCCCTGCACCCATTTTTCCACCAGAAAAGGCCAAAATCCGTGAGCTATAGCACACGGATTGTGGCCAAATTTCGCGTTTCGGTGGCGGCGTGGGATTTTGGGCAGGCTTCGTTGGGTTTGGTGGGAGTCGGTGGCGGGAGAAAACGGAATCCAATTCCGGGCTCCGAAACTCGTTTTACGGCCATCTTACCGGCAGTGAACGGGTGCCCAAACGGGTGGGCCAACTCGTCCGATTCAGGCAAAACCGGAGAAAGAAGTGGAAGGTAGGTGTGGATCTAAGTTTTTGGTCCAAGAATACGAAGAAATGGCGAGGACCGTGTGCTCACATTTTGGCCAAATGCTCGCCCGCGGCAAAGGCCAAGCCACGCAGCCACCCCCGGCCAACGCCAAGGCACAGGGCAACGCTCGAGCTCCCTATCCTTGCCTCGGGAGCACGGCCCGAGAGTGTGTTGTGTGTACGTGAGAGTGTGCAACCTGCCTTGGTCGCGAGCATGTGCTGCTTGTCGAGCAAGGCACGGAGCCAGCCCGCGGCCAAGGCCAAGGCCGAGGCACGCAGCCACCCCGTGGCCAAGGCCAAGGCACGCGTCCACCCCGCGGCCAAGTCCATGGCACCCAGCCAGCCCCTGGCCAAGGCCTTGGGACACAGCCAGCCGGTGGCCAAGGCCAAGGCCATGGCCCGCAGCCACCCCACAGCCAAGGCCAAGGCCGTGTCCTGTCGCTCACGGATCTTGGCCAACTTTTGCGTTTCCGGGGCGGTGCGGGATTTTGGGGTGATGCATTAGATACGTGCAACAGTCGAGCGTTGGAAAAGAGGGGAGTCGATTTCGAGCTCCGAACCTCGTTTTACGGCAGATTTACCGAGGGTGCGAGGGTGCGAAAAGGGAATGAAACGTGCCCGCGAATTGGTCCGATTGTGGTAGAACTGGGCCGGGGGCCTCCTCACGGCGCAAGTACTGATTTCCGCTCGAAGAAATGGCGAAAATAATGCGGGAGGCCCTGCGCCCATTTTTCCCCCGGAAAAGGCCAAAATCCGTGAGCTATGGCAAACGGATTATGGCCAAATTTCGCGTTTCGGGGACGGCGTGGGATTTTGGATTGGCGTGTTTGGGTTTGGTGGGAGTCAGTGGTGGGAGAAAACGGAATCCAATTCCGAGCTCCGAAACTCGTTTTACGGCCATCATACCGGCAGCGAACGGGTGCCCAAACGGGTGGGCCCACTCGTCCGATTCAGGCAAAACCGGAGAAAGAAGTGGAAGGTAGTTGTGGATCTCAGTTTTTGGTCCAAGAATACAAGGAAACGGCGAGGACCGTGTGCTCACATTTTGGCCAAATGCTCGCCCGCGGCCAAGGCCAAGCCATGCAGCCACCCCGCGGCCAACGCCAAGGCGCAGGGCCACGCTCGAGCTTCCTATCCTTGCCTAGGGAGCGCGGCCGGAGTGTGTGTTGTGTGTGCGTGAGAGTGTACGACCTGCCTTGGTCGCGAGCATATGCTGTATTTCGAGAAAGGCACGTAGCTGGCCCGCGGCCAAGGCCAAGGCCGAGGCACGCAGCCACCCCGTGGCCAAGGCCTAGGCATGCGTCCACCCCGCGGCCAAGGCCATGGCACCCAGCCAGCCCGTGGCCAAGACCTAGGTACGCAGCCACCCCACGGCCAAGGCCTTGGCACACAGCCACCCGGTGGCCAAGGCCAAGGCCATGGCACCCAGCCACCCCGCGGCCAAGGCCTAGGCACGCAGCCAGCTCGCGGCAAAGGCCATGGCATGCAGCAACCCCGCGGCCAAGGCAGAGGCACATGCTCGTGACCAAGGCAGGTCGCACACTCTCACGCACACACAACACACACTCGGGCCGCGCTCCCGAGGCAAGGATAGGGCCCTGTGCCTTGGCGTTGGCCGCGGGGTGGCTGCGTGGCTTGGCCTTGGCCGCGGACGATCATTTGGCCAAAATGTGAGCACACGGTCCTCGCCGTTTCTTCGTATTCTTGGACCAAAAACTGAGATCCACACCTACCTTCCACTTCTTTCTCCGGTTTTGCCTGAATCGGACGAGTTGGCCCACCCGTTTGGGCACCCGTTCGCTGCCGGTAAGATGGCCGTAAAACAAGTTTCGGAGCTCGGAATTGGATTCCGTTTTCTCCCACCACCGACTCCCACCAAACCCGATGACGCCAGCCCAAAATCCCACGCCGCCCCCGAAGCGCGAAATTTGGCCACAATCCGTGTACTATAGCTCACGGATTTTGGCCTTTTCTGGCGGAAAAATGGGCACGGGGCCTCCTGCATTATTTTTGCCATTTCTTCGAGCGGAAAGCAGTACTTGTGCCGTGAGGAGGCCCCCGGCCCAGTTCTACCACAATCGGACCAATTCGAGGGCACGTTTCGTCCCCCTTTCGCACCCCCGCACCCTCGGTAAATCGGCCGTAAAACGAGGTTCGGACCTCGAAATCGACTCCCCTCTTTTCCAATGCTCGACTGTCGCACGTATCTAATGCATCAACCCAAAATCCCGCACCGCCCCGGAAACGCGAAAGTTGGCCAAGATCCGTGAGCTACAGCATACGGCCTTGGCCTTGGCCGCGGGGTGGCTGCGTGCCATGGCCTTGGCCGCGGGCTGGCTGGGTGCCATGGGCTTGGCCGCGGGGTGGATGCGTGCCTTGGCCTTGGCCACCGGGTGGCTGTGTGCCAAGTCCTTGGCCGTGGGCTGGCTGGGTGCCATGGCCTTGGCCGTGGGCTGGCTGGGTGCCATGGCCTTGGCCGCGGGGTGGACGCGTGCCTTGGCCTGGGCCACGGGGTGGCTGCGTGCCTCGGCCTTTGCCTTGGCCGTGGGCTTGCTCCGTGCCTTGCTCGAAATGCAGCACATGCTCGCGACCAAGGCAGGTCGCACATTCTCACTCACACACAACACACACTCCGACCGCGCTCCCGAGGCAAGGATAGGGAGCTCGAGCGTGGCCCTGTGCCTTGGCGTTGGCCGCCGGGTGGCTGCGTGGCTTGGGCTTGGCCGCGGGCGAGCATTTGGCCAAAATGTGAGCACACGGTCCTCGCCGTTTCTTCGTATTTTTGGACCAAAAACTGAGATCCACACCTACCTTCCACTTCTTTCTCCGGTTTTGCCTGAATCGGACGAGTTGGCCCACCCGTTTGGGCACCCATTCGCTGCAGGTAAGATGGCCGTAAAACGAGTTTCGGACCTCGGAATTGGATTCCGTTTTCTCCCGTCACCGACTCCCACCAAACCCGACGACGCCAGCCCAAAATCCCACGCCGCCCCCGAAACGCGAAATCTGGCCACAATCCGTGTGCTATAGCTCACGGATTTTGGCCTTTTCTGGTGGAAAAATGGGAGCAGGGCCTCCCGCATTATTTTTGCCATTTCTTCGAGCGGAAAGCAGTACTTGCGCCGTGAGGAAGCCCCCGGCCCAGTTCTACCACAATCGGACCAATTCGAGGGCACGTTTCGTCCCCTTTTCGCCCCCCCGCACCCTCGGTAAATTGACCATAAAACGAGGTTCGGACCTCGAAATCGACTCCCCTCTTTTCCAACGTTTGACTGTCGCACGTATCTAATGCATCACCCCAAAATCCCGCACCGCCCCGGAAACGCGAAAGTAGGCCAAGATCCGTGAGCGACAGCACACGGCCTTGGCCTTGGCCGCGGGGTGGCTGCGTGCCTAGGCCTTGGCCGCGGGGTGGCTGGCTGCCATGACATTGGCCTTGGCCACCGGGTGGCTGGGTGCCTAGGCCTTGGCCGTGGGGTGGCTCCGTGCCATGGCCTTGGCCTTGGCCTCGGGGTGGCTGCGTGCCAAGGCCTTGGCCGCGGGCTGGCTGCGTGCGTAGGCCTTGGCCGCGGGCTGGCTGGTTGCCATGGCCTTGGCCGCGGGCTGGGTGGGTGCCATGGCCTTGGCCGCGGGGTGGACGCGTGCCTTGGCCTTGGCCACCGGGTGGCTGCGTGCCTCGGCCTTGGCCTTGGCCGCGGGCTGGCTCCGTGCCTTGCTCGAAATGCAGCACATGCTCGCGACCAAGGCAGGTAGCACGCTCTCACGCACACACAACACACACTCCGGCCGCGCTCCCGAGGCAAGGATAGGGAGCTTGAGCGTGGCCCTGTGCCTTGGCGTTGGCCGCGGGGTGTCTGCGTGGCTTGGCCTTGGCCGCGGAAGAACATTTGGCCAAAATGTGAGCACACTGTCCTCGCCGTTTCTTCGTATTCTTGGATCAAAAACTGAGATCCACACCTACCTTCCACTTCTTTCTCCGGTTTTGCCTGAATCGGACGAGTGGGCCCACCCGTTTGGGCACACGTTCGCTGCCGGTAAGATGGCCGTAAAACGAGTTTCGGAGCTCGGAATTGGATTCCGTTTTCTCCCGCCACTGACTCCCACCAAACCCAACCACGCCAGCCAAAAATCCCACACCGCCGCTGAAACACGAAATTTTGCCGCTATCCGTGTGCTATAGCTCACGGATTTTGGCATTTTCAGGCGGAAAAATGGGTGCATGGGCTCCCGTATTATTTTTGCCATTTCTTCGATCGTAAAACAGTACTAGCACCGTGAGGAAGCCGCCGGCCACGTTCTACCACAACCGGACCAATTCGCGGGCACGTTTCGTGCCCTCTTCGCACCCCCGCACGTTCGTTAAATCAGACGTAAAACGAGGTTTGGACCTCGGAATTGACTCCCGTCTTCTCCGACGTTCGACTGTCGCACGTATCTAATGCATCACCCCAAAATCCCGACCCGCCCCGGAAACGCGAAAGTTGGCCAAGATCCGCGTGCTACAGCACACAGCCTTGGCCGCGGGGTGGCTGGGTGCAATGGCCTTGGCCTTGGCCACGGGGTGGCTGCGTGCCTAGGCCTTGGCCGCGGGGTGGCTGGGTGCCATGGTCTTGGCCTTGGCCGCGGGCTGGCTGCGTGCCTAGGCCTTGGCCGCGGGGTGGCTGCATGCCTTGGCCTTGGCCGCGGGCTGGCTGCGTGCCTTGCTCGAAATGCAGCACATGCTTGCGACCAAGGCATGTCGCACACTCTCGCGCACACACAACACAAACTTGGGCCGCGCTCCAGGGGCAAGGATAGGGAGCTCGAGCGTGGCCCTGTGCCTTGGCCTTGGCCGCGGAGTGGCCGCGTTCCTTGGCCGCGGGCGAGTATTTGGCCAAAATGTGAGCACACGGTCCTCGCCGTTGCTTCGTATTCTTGGACCAAAAACTGAGATCCACACCTACCTTCCACTTCTTTCTCCGGTTTTGCCTGAATCGGACGAGTTGGCCCACCCATTTGGGAACCCGTTCTCTGGCGGTAAAATGGCCGTAAAACGAGTTTCGGAGCTCGGAATTGGATTCCGTTTTCTCCCGCCACCGACTCCCACCAAACCCGACCACGCCAGCCAAAAATCCCACGCCGCCCTCGAAACACAAAATTTGGCCGCAATCCGTGTGCCATAGCTCACGGATTTTGCCCTTTTCGGGCGGAAAAATGCGAAAGTTAGCAAAGATCCGTGAGCTACAGCACACGGCCTTGGCCGCGGGGTGGCTGTGAGCCTAGGCCTTGGCCGCGGGGTGGCTGGGTGCCATGCCCTTGGCCTTGGCCACGGGGCGGCTCCGTGCCTAGGCCTTGGCCGCGGGGTGGCTGCGTGCCTAGGTCTTGGCCGCGGGGTGGCTGGGTGCCATGGCCTTGCCTTGGCCACGGGGCGGCTCCGTGCCTAGGCCTTGGCCGCGGGGTGGCTGCGTGCCTAGGCCTTGGCCGCGGGGTGGCTGGGTGCCATGGCCTTGCCCTTGGCCGCGGGGTGGCTGCGTGCCTTGGCCTTGGCCGCGGGGTGGCTGGGTGCCTATGCCTTGGCCGCGGGGTGGCTGCGTGCCTAGGCCTTGGCCGCGGGGTGGCTGCGTGCCTAGGCCTTGGCCGCGGGGTGGCTGCGTGCCTAGGCCTTGGCCGCGGGGTGGCTGCGTGCCTAGGCCTTGGCTGCGGGGTGGCTGCGTGCCTAGGCCTTGGCCGCGGGGTGGCTGCGTGCCTTGCTCGAAATACAGCACATGCTCGCGACCAAGGCACGTCGCACACTCTCGCGCACACACAACATACACTTGGGCCGCGCTCCCGGGGCAAGGATATGGAGCTCGAGCGTGGCCCTGTGCCTTGGCCTTGGCCGCGCGGTGTCCGCGTGCCTTGGCCTTGGCCTTGGCCGCGGGCGAGCATTTTGCCAAAATGTGAGCGCACGGTCCTCGCCGTTGCTTCGTATTCTTTGACCAAAAACTGAGATCCACACCTACCTTCCACTTCTTTCTCCGGTTTTGCCTGAATCCGACGAGTTGGCCCACCCGTTTGGGCACCCGTTCTCTGGCAGTAAAATGGCCGTAAAACGAGTATCGGAGCTCGGAATTGGATTCTGTTTTCTCCCGCCACCGACTCCCACCAAACCCGACCACGCCAACCAAAAATCCCACGCCGCCCCCGAAACGCGAAATTTGGCCGCAATCCGTGTGCTACAGCACACGGCCTTGGCCGCGGGTGGCTGCGTGCCTAGGCCCTGGCCGCAGGGTGACTGCGTGCCTAGGCCTTGGCCGCGGTGTGGCTGCGTGCCTAGGCCATGGCCTCGGGGTGGCTGGGTGCCATGGCCTTGGCTTTGGCCGCGGGGTGGCTGCGTGCCTTGGCATTGGCTGCGGGCTGGCTGCGTGCCTTGGTCGAAATGCAGGACATGCTCGCGACCAAGGCACGTCGCACACTCTCACACACACACAACACACACTTGGACCGCGCTCCTGGGGCATGGATAGGGAGCTCGAGCGTGGCCCTCTGCCTTGGCCTTGGCCGCGGGGTGGCCGCGTGCCTTGGCCTTGGCCTTGGCCGCGGGCGAGCTTTTTGCCAAAATGTGAGCACACGGTCCTCGCCGTTGGCCTAGGCACGCAGCCACCCCGCGGCCATTGCCTAGGCACGCAGCCACCCCGCGGCCATGTCCAAGGAACGTCGCACACTCTCGCACACAAACAACACACACTTGGACCACGCTCACGGATTTTGGCCTTTTCGGGCGTAAAAATGGGCGCAGGGCCTCCCGCATTATTTTCGCCATTTCTTCGAGAGGAAAACAGTACTAGCACCGTGAGGAGGCCCCCGGCTCACTTCTACCATAACCGGACCAATTCGCGGGCACGTTTCATTCCCTTTTCGCAACCCCGCACGTTCGTTAAATTAGATGTAAAACAAGGTTCGGACCTCGGAATCGACTCCCATCTTCTCCGACGTTCGACTGTCGCACATATCTAATGCATCACCCCAAAATCCCGCACCGCCCCGGAAACGCGAAAGTTGGCCAAGATCCGTGAGCGACAGCACACAGCCTTGGCCTTGGCCGCGGGGTGGCTGGGTGCCATGGCCTTGGCCTTGGCCACCGGGTGGCTGTGTGCCAAGGCCTTGGCCACCGGGTGGCTGTGTGCCAAGGCCTTGGCCACGGGGTGGCTGCGTGCCTAAGCCTTGGCCGCGGGCTGGCTGGGTGCCATGGCCTTGGCCGCGGGCTGGCTGGGTGCCATGGCCTTGGCCGCGGGGTGGACACGTGCCTTGGCCTCGGGATGGGATTTTCGGCTGGCGTGCTCGGGTTTGGTGGGAGTCGGTGGCGGGAGAAAACGGAATCCAATTCCAAGCTCCGAAACTCGTTTTACCGCCATTTTACAGCCAGAGAATGAGTTCCCAAACGGGTGGGCCAACTCGTCCGATTCAGGCAAAACCGGAGAAAGAAGTGGAAGGTAGGTGCGGATCTCAGTTTTTGGTCCAAGAATGCGAAGCAACCGCGAGGACCGCGACCTGACATTTTGGCCAAATGCTCGCCCGCGGCCAAGGTAAGCCAAGGCACGCGGCCACCCCGCGGCCAAGGCCAAGGCACAGGGCCACGCTCGAGCCCCCTAGGCGAAGGCCGTGTGCTGTAGCTCACGGATCTTGGCCAACTTTCGCATTTCCGGGGCGGGGCAGGATTTTGGGGTGATGCATTAGATATGTGCGACAGTCGAACGTCGGAGAAGATGGGAGTCGATTCCGAGGTCTGAACCTCGTTTTACGTCTAATTTAACGAACGTGCGGGGTTGCGAAAAGGGAACGAAACGTGCCCGCGAGTTGGTCCGGTTGTGGTAGAACTGAGCAGGGGGCCTCCTCACGGTGCTAGTACTGTTTTCCTCTCGAAGAAATGGCGAAAATAATGCGGGAGGCCCTGCGCCCATTTTTCCGCCCGAAAAGGCCAAAATCCGTGAGCGCGGTCCAAGTGTGTGTTGTGTGTGTGCGAGAGTGTGCGACGTGCCTTGGACATGGCAGCGGGGTGGCTGCGTGCCTACGCCATGGCCGCGGGGTGGTTGCGTGCCTAGGCCAACGGCGAGGACCGTGTGCTCACATTTTGGCAAAATGCTAGCCCGCGGCCACCCCGCGGCCAAGGCCAAGGTAGAGGGCCATGCTCGAGCTCCCTATCCATGCCCCAGGAGCGCGGTCCAAGTGTGTGTTGTGTGTGTGTGAGAGTGTGCGACGTGCCTTGGTCGCGAGCATGTGCTGCATTTCAAGCAAGGCACGCAGCGACCCCGCGGCCAAAGCCAAGGCACGCAGCCACCCCGCGGCCAAAGCCAAGGCCATGGCACCCAGCCACCCCGCGGCCATGGCCTAGGCACGCAGCCACACTGCGGCCAAGGCCTAGGCACGCAGCCACCCCGCGGCCATGGCCTACGTACGCAGCCACCCCGCAGCCAAGGCCGTGTGCTGTAGCTCACGGATCTTGGCCAACTTTCGCGTTTCCGGGGCGTGGCGGGATTTTGGGGTGATGCATTAGATACGTGCGACAGTCGAACGTCGGGAGAAGACGGGAGTCGATTCCGAGGTCCAAACCTCGTTTTACGTCTGATTTAGCGAACGTGCGGGGGTGCGAAAAGGGGACGAAACGTGCCCGCGAATTGGTCCGGTTGTGGTAGAACTGGGCCGGGGGCCTCCTCACGGTGCTAGTACTGTTTTCCTCTCGTAGAAATGGCGAAAATAATGCGGGAGGCCCTGCACCCATTTTTCCGCCCGAAAAGGCCAAAATCCGTGAGCTATAGCACACGGGTTGCGGCCAAATTTCGCGTTTCGGGGGCGGCGTGGGATTCTTGGCTGGCGTGGTCGGGTTTGGTGGGAGTCGGTGGCGGGAGAAAAGGGAATCCAATTCCGAGCTCCGAAACTCGTTTTACGGCCATTTTACCACCAGAGAACGGGTGCCCAAACGGGTGGGCCAACTCGTCCGATTCAGGCAAAACCGGAGAAAGAAGTGGAAGGTAGGTGTGGATCTCAGTTTTTGGTCCAAGAATACGAAGCAACGGCGAGGACCGTGTGCTCACATTTTGGCCAAATGCTCGCCCGCGGCCAAGGCCAAGGCATAGTGCCACGCTCGAGCTCCCCATCCTTGCCCCGGGAGCGCGGCCCAAGTGTGTGTTGTGTGTGCACGAGAGTGTACGACGTGCCTTGGTCGCGAGCATGTGCTGCATTTCGAGCAAGGCACGCAGCCAGCCCGCGGCCAAGGTCAAGGCACGCAGCCACCCCGCGGCCAAGTCCAAGGCGGGCAGCCCGAACACAGCCCGCACGCACGCGGCATCAACGGCCAATGCATATAGCGGGCGTGGCCCAAGCGTCTGTCCGACTTTTTTTGGGCCGAAATTTTAGGAGGTGACGTATTTCGACCGAAGTTATCTTACAGGACTCAAAAGTGGGGGAAACAGCGCGGAAGCTCCAGGCCCCATTTTTCGGGCCAAAATGGCCAAAGACCGTGTGCTGTAGCTCGCGGATCTGGTCCAACTTTCGTGCCGCGGCCATTGCCCAGGTATGGTGCAGCCAACGCGCGCTCCCGAGGCAAGGATAGGGAGCTTGAGCGTGGCCCCGTGCCTTGGCCGTGAGCACCCATTTTGCCCCCCACTCCCAGCATGCCACGTGAGGCCAAAAACACCTCTTTTCGTGCTACGAAATATTTTTCTCTTTTTATTTAATAGTATTTCACATTTTTTTCTACCATCATGGAAAAAATCACGCCGTAATTCAATATACCTTTTTTTTGGGGGGTGAGAGTCAGCTCAAGGATTGGTGGTGTCTACTGCTGGTGGGTCCAAAATTGCTCTAATACCTCGATTGTCGATTGCATATATATCCTAATATGCAGCAGAAAATAATTTTTAAATTAAATGTGAAATATTCAGATATGTTGTTTTTGAAATTAATGTAATAATATTTGAAGAGAATATTCGAAGCTTTAGCTCTCGCTTGAACCCCTAACATGTAGGTCAAAAATGCAAATAAATTTTCAAGCCTACCATTGAGACAACTTAAAATATCAATATACGACTCGCAAATAAAATTTATATTTGGATCTAAGATACAAATTAATTATAAATCAAATAATTAACGATTTCACATCACAATTGGACATTTAAGTTGCTGCTTTCTGTGGTCAAATCCAAATTAAAATGTCTTATTGTTGCAAAAAGTTAGGGTTAAAAAATTCGTGCTACAAAAAATGCGTGAAAACATAAGAGAAACACAAAATTAAGGTTCGGGAAAGCCCCGCAAGCTCCTACGAGAGGCCCTGCGACCATTTTTCCGCCCGAAAAGGCCAAAATCCGTGAGCTATAGCACACGGATTGTGGCCAAATTTAGTGTTTCGGGGGCGGCCTGGGATTTTTGGCTGGCGTGGTCGGGTTTGGTGGGAGTCGGTGGCGGGAGAAAACGGAATCCAATTCCGAGCTCCCAAACTCGTTTTACGGCCATTTTACCGCCAGAGAACGGGTGCCCAAATGGGTGGGCCAACTCGTCCGATTCAGGCAAAACCGGAGAAAGAAGTGGAAGGTAGGTGTGGATCTCAGTTTTTGGTCCAAGAATACGAAGCAACGGCGAGGACCGTGTGCTCACATTTTGGCCAAATGCTCGCCCGCGGCCAAGGCCAAGGCACAGGGCCACGCTCGAGCTCCCTATCCTTGCCCCTGGAGCGCGGCCCAAGTTTGTGTTGTGTGTGCGCGAGAGTGTGCGACGTGCCTTGGTCGCGAGCATGTGCTGCATTTCGAGCAAGGCACGCAGCCAGCCCGCGGCCAAGGCTAAGGCACGCAGCCACCCCGCGGCCAAGGCCAAGGCCATGGCACACAGCCACCCCGCGACCAAGGCCTAGGCACGCAGCCAGCCCGCGGCCAAGGCCATGACCATGGCACCCAGCCACCCCGCGGCCAAGGCCTAGGCACGCAGCCACCCCGTGGCCAAGGCCAAGGCCATTGCACCCAACCACCCCGCGGCCAAGGCCTAGGCACGCAGCCACCGCGCGGCCAAGGCCGTGTGCTGTAGCACACGGATCTTGGCCAACTTTCGCGTTTCCGGGGCGGGGCGGGAGTTTGGGGTGATGCATTAGATACGTGCGACAGTCGAACGTCGGAGAAGACGGGAGTCAATTCCGAGGTCCGAACCTCGTTTTACGTCTGATTTAAGGAACGTGCGGGGGTGCGAAAAGGGGACGAAACATACCCGCGAATTGGTCCGGTTGTGGTAGAAAGTGGCCGGCGGCTTCCTCACGGTGCTAGTACTGTTTTACGATCGAAGAAATGTCGAAAATAATACGGGACCCCATGCGCCCATTTTTCCGCCCGAAAAGGCCAAAATCCGTGAGCTATAGCACACGGATTGCGGCGAAATTTCGTGTTTCGGTGGCGGTGTGGGATTTTTGGCTGGCGTGGTTGGGTTTGGTGGGAGTCAGTGCGACAGTCGAGCGTTGGAAAAGAGGGGAGTCGATTTCGAGGTCCGAACCTCGTTTTACGGCCGTTTTACCGAGGGTGCGGGGGTGCGAAAAGAGGACGAAACGTGCCCGCGAATTGGTCCGATTGTGGTAGAACTGGGCCGGGGGCCTCCTCACGGCGCAAGTACTGTTTTCCGCTCGAAGAAATGGCGAAAAAAATGCGGGAGGCCCTGTGCCCATTTTTCCCCCGGAAAAGGCCAAAATCCGTGAGCTATATAGCACACGGATTGTGGCCAAAATTCGCGTTTCGGGGGCGGCGTGGGATTTTGGGCTGGCGTGGTCGGGTTTGGTGGGACTCGGTGGCGGGAGAAAACGGAATCCAATTCCGAGCTCCGAAACTCGTTTTACGGCCATTTTACCGCCAGAGAACGGGTGCCCAAACGGGTGGGCCAACTCGTCCGATTCAGGCAAAACCGGAGAAAGAAGTGGAAGGTAGGTGTGGATCTCAGTTTTTGGTCCAAGAATACGAAGCAATGGCGAGGACCGTGTGCTCACATTTTGGCCAAATGCTCGCCCACGGCCAAGGCACGCGGCCACCCCGCGGCCAAGGGCAAGGCACAGGGCCACGCTCGAGCTCCCTATCTTTGCTCCAGGAGCGCGGCCCAAGTTTGTGTTGTGTGTGTGCAAGAGTGTGCGACGTGCCTTGGTCGCGAGCTTGTGCTCCATTTCGAGCAAGGCACGCAGCCAGCCCGCGGCCAAAGCCAAGGCACGTAGCCACCCCTCGGCCAAGGCCTAGGCACACAGCCAGCCCGCGGCCACGGCCAAGGCCATGGAACCCAGCCACCCCGCGGCCACCCCGTGGCCAAGGCCATGGAACCCAGCCACCCCGCAGCCAAGGCCTAGGCACGCGGCCACCCCGTGGCCAAGGCCATGGAACCCAGCCACCCCGCGGCCAAGGCCTAGGCACGCGGCCACCCCGTGGCCAAGGCCATGGAACTCAGCCACCCCGTGGCAAAGGCCAAGGCCATGGCATCCAGCCACCACGCGGCCAAGGCCTAGGCACGCAGCCACCCCACGGCCAAGGCCTAGGCACGCAGCCACCCCGCGGCCAAGGCCTAGTTACGCAGCCACCCCGCGGGCAAGGCCGTGTACTGTAGCTCACGGATCATGGCCAACTTTCGCATTTCCGGGGTGGTGCGGGATTTTGGGTGATGCATTAGATACGTTCGGCAGTCGAACGTCGGAGAAGACGGGAGTCGATTCCGAGGTCCGAACCTCGTTTTACAGCCGATTTACCGAACGTGCAGGGGTGCGAAAAGGGGATGAAACGGGCCCGCGAATTGGTCCGGTTGTGGTAGAACTGGGCCGGGGGCCTCCTCACGGTGCTAGTACTGATTTGGGCTCGAAGAAATGGCGAAAATAATGCACGTGGCCCTGCGCCCATTTTTCCGCCCGAAAAGGCCAAAATCCGTGAGCTATAGCGCACGGATTGCGGCCAAATTTCGCGTTTCAGGGAGGCGTGGGATTTTTGGCTGGCGTGGTCGGGTTTGGTGGGAGTCGGTGGCGGGAGAAAACGGAATCCAATTCCGACTTCCGAAACTCGTTTTACGGCCATTTTACCGACAGAGAACGGGTGCCCAAACGGGTGGGCCAACTCGTCCGATTCAGGCAAAACCGGAGAAAGAAGTGGACGGTAGGTGTGGATCTCAGTTTTTGGTCCAAGAATACGAAGCAACGGCGAGGACCGTGTGCTCACATTTTGGAAAAATGCTCGCCCACGGCCAAGGCCAAGGCCAAGGCACGCAGCCACCCCGCGGCCAAGGCCAAGGCACAGGGCCACGCTCGAGCTCCCCATCCTTGCCCCGGGAGCGCGGCCCAAGTGTTTATTGTGTGTGCGCGAGAGTGTGCGACGTGCCTTGGTCGCGAGCATGTGCTGCATTTCGAGCAAGGCACGCAGCCACCCCGTGGCGAAGGCCAAGGTCATGGCACCCAGCCACGCCGCTGCCAAGGCCTAGGAACGCAGCCACCCCGTAGCCAAGGCCGTGTGCTCTAGCTCACGGATCTTGGCCAACTTTCGCGTTTCCGGGGCGTTGCGGGATTTTGGGGTGATGCATTAGATACGTGCGACAGTCGAACGTCGGAGAAGACAGGAGTCGATTCCGAGGTCCGAATCTCATTTTACGGCTGATTTACCGAACGTGCGGGGGTGCAAAAAGGGGACAAAACGTGCCCGCGAATTGGTCCGGTTGTGGTATAACTGGGCCGGGGGCCTCCTCATGGTACTAGTACGGTTTTGCGATCGAAGAAATGGCGAAATAATGTGGGAGGCCCTGCACCCATTTTTCCGCCCGAAAAGGCCAAAATCCGTGAGCTATAGCACACGGATTGCGGCCAAATTTCGCGTTTCGTGGGAGACCTGGGATTTTTGCCAGGCGTGGTCGGGTTTGGTGGGAGTCGGTGGCGGGAGAAAACGGAATCCAATTCCGAGTTCAGAAACTCGTTTTACGGCCATTTTACCGCCAGAGAACGGGTGCCCAAACGGGCGGGCCAACTCGTCGGATTCAGGCAAAACCGGTGAAAGAAGTGGAAGGTAGGTGTGGATCTCAGTTTTTGGTCCAAGAATGCGAAGCAACGGCGAGGACCGTGTCCTCACATTTTGGCCAAATGCTCGTCCGCGGCCAAGGCCAAGGCCAAGGCACGCGGCCACCCCGCGGCGAAGGCCAAGGCCAAGGCACGCGGCCACCCCGCGGCCAAGGCCAAGGCACAGGGCCACGCTCGAGCTCCCTATCCTTGCCTCGGGAGTGCGGTCCAAGTGTGTGTTGTACGTGTGCGAGAGTGTGCGACGTGCCTTGGTCGCGAGCATGTGCTGCATTTCGAGCAAGGCACGCAGCCAGCCCGCGGCCAAGGCCAAGGCACGCAGCCACCCCGTGGCGAAGGCCAAGGCCATGGCACCCAGCCACGCTGCTGCCAAGGCCTAGGCACGCAGCCACCCCGCGGCCAAGGCCGTGGTACCCAGCCACCCCGCGGCGAAGGCCTAGGCACGCAGCCACCCCACGGCTAAGGCCGTGTGCTGTAGCTCACGAATCTTGGCCAACTTTCGCGTTTCCGGGGTGGGGCGGAATTTTGGAGTGATGCATTAGATACGTGCGACAGTCGAACGTCGGAGAAGACGGGAGTCAATTCCGAGGTCCGAACCTCGTTTTACGGCCGATTTACCGAACGTGCAGGGGTGCGAAAAGGGGACAAAACGTGCCCGCGAATTGGTCCGGTTGTTGTAGAACTGGGCCGGGGGCCTCCTCGCGGTCCTAGTACTGTTTTGCGCTCGAAGAAATGGCAAAAATAATGCGGGAGGCCCTGCGCCCATTTTTCCGCCCGAAAAGGCCAAAATCCGTGAGCTATAGCGCACGGATTGCGGCCAAATATCGTGTTTCGGCGGCGGCGTGGGTTTTTTCACTGGCGTGGTCGGGTTTGGTGGGAGTCGGTGGCGGGAGAAAACAGAATCCAATTCCGAGCCCCGAAACTCATTTTACGGCCATTTTACCGCCAGAGAACGGGTTCCCGAACGGGTGGGCCAACTCGTCGGATTCAGGCAAAACCGGAGAAAGAAGTGGAAGGTAGGTGTGGATCTCAGTTTTTGGTCCAAGAATGCGAAGCAACGGCGAGGACCGTGTCCTCACATTTTGGCCAAATGCTCGCCCGCGGCCAAGGCACAGGGCCACGCTCGAGCTCCCTATACTTGCCCCGGGAGTGCGGTCCAAGTGTGTGTTGCGTGTGTGCGAGAGTGTGCGACGTGCCTTGGTCGCGAGCATGTGATGCATTTCGAGCAAGGCACGCAGCCACCCCGCGGCCAAAGCCAAGGCCATGGCACCCAGCCACCCCGCGGCCAAGGCCTAGGCACGCAGCCACCCCGCGGCCAAGGGCTAGGCACGCAGCCACGCCGCAGCCATGGCCTAGGCACGCAGCCACCCCGCGGCCATGGCCTAGGCACGCCGCCACCCCGCGGGCAAGGCCGTGTGCTGTAGCTCTCGGATCTTGGCCAACTTTCGCATTTCCGGGGCGGTGCGGGATTTTGGGGTGATGCATTAGATACGTTCGGCAGTCGAACGTTGGAGAAGACTGGAGTCGATTACGAGGTCCGAACCTCGTTTTACGGCCGATTTACCGAACGTGCGGGGGTGCGAAAAGGGGACGAAATGAGCCCGCGAATTGGTCCGGTTGTGGTAGAACTGGGCCGGGGGCCTCCTCACGGTGCTAGTACTGTTTTCCGCTCGAAGAAATGGCGAAAATATCGGGGAGGCCCTGCGCCCATTTTTCCGCCCAAAAAGGCCAAAATCCGTTTCGGGGGGCGGTGTGGGATTTTTGGCTGCCGTGGTCGGGTTTGGTGGGAGTCGGTGGCGGGAGAAACCGGCATCCAATTCCGAGCTCCGAAACTCGTTTTACAGCCATTTTACCGCCAGAGAACGGGTGCCCAAACGGGTGCGCCAACTCGTCCGATTCAGGAAAAACCGGAGAAAGAAGTGGAAGGTAGGTGTGGATCTCAGTTTTTGGTCCAAGAATACGAAGTAACGGCGAGGACCGTGTGCTCACATTTTGGCAAAATGCTCGCCTGCGGCCACGGCCAAGGCCAAGGGGGGGGCTGCGTGCCTCGGCCTTGGCCTTGGCCGCGGGCTGGCTCCGTGCCTTGCTCGAAATGAAGCACATGCTCGCGAGCAAGGAAGGTCGCACACTCTCACGCACACACAACATACACTCCGGCCGCGCTCCCGAGTCAAGGATAGGGAGCTCGAGCGTGGCCCTGTGCCTTGGCATTGGCCGCGGGGTGGCTGCGTGGCTTGGCCTTGGCCGCGGGCGAGCATTTGGCGAAAATGTGAGCACACGGTCCTCGCCGTTTCTTCGTATTCTTGGACCAAAAACTGAGATCCACACCTACCTTCCACTTCTTTCTCCGGTTTTGCCTCAATCGGACGAGTTGGCCCACCAGTTTGGGCACCCGTTCGCTGCCGGTAACATGGCCGTAAAATGAGTTTCGGAGCTCGGAATTGGATTCCGTTTTCTCCTGCCACCAACTCCCACCAAACCTAATGACGCCAGCCCAAAATCCCACGCCGCCTACGAAACGCAAAATTTGGGCACAATCCGTGCTCTATAGCTCACGGATTTTGGCCTTTTCTGGCGGAAAAATGGGCGCAGGGCCTCCCGCATTATTTTTGCCATTTCTTCGAGCGGAAAGCAGTACTTGCGCCATGAGGAGGCCCCCAGCCCAGTTCTACCACAATCGGACCAATTCGAGGGCACGTTTCGTCCCCTTTTCGCACCCCCGCACCCTCGGTAAATCGGCAGTAAAACGAGGTTCGGACCTCGAAATCGACTCCCCTCTTTTCCGACGTTCGACTGTCGCACGTATCTAATGCATCACCCCAAAATCCCGCACCGCCCTGGAAACGCGAAAGTTGGCCAAGATCCGTGAGCGACAGCACACGGCCTTGGCCTTGGCCGCGGGGTGGGTGGGTGCCAAGGCCTTGGCCGCGAGGTGGCTGGGTGCCTAGGCCTTGGCCGCGGGCTGGCTGGTTGCCATGGCCTTGGCCGCGGGGTGGACGCGTGCCTAGGCCTTGGCCACGGGCTGGCTGCGTGCCTCGGCCTTGGCCTTGGCCGCGGGCTGGCTACGTGCCTTTCTCGAAATGCAGCATATGCTCGCAACCAACGCAGGTCGCACACTCTCACGGACACACAACACAAACTCTGGCCGCGCTCCCGAGCCAAGGATAGGGAGCTCGAGCGTGGCCCTGTGCCTTGGCGTTGGCCGCGGGGTGGCTGCGTGGCTTGGCCTTGGCCGCGGGCGAGCATTTGGCCAAAATGTGAGCACACGGTCCTCGCCGTTTCTTTGTATTCTTGGACCAAAAACTGAGATCCACACCGACCTTCCACTTCTTTCTCCGGTTTTGCCTGAATCGGACGAGTCGGCCCACCCGTTTGGGCACCCGTTCGCTGCCGGTAAGATGGCCGTAAAACGAGTTTCGGAGCTCGGAATTGGATTCTGTTTTCTCCCGCCACCGACTCCCACCAAACCTGACGACGGCCGGCCAAAATCCCACGCCGGCCCCGAAACGCGAAATTTGGCCACAATCCGTGTGCTATAGCTCACGGATTTTGGCCTTTTCTGGCGGAAAAATGGGCGCAGGGCCTCCCGCATTATTTTTGCCATTTCTTCGAGCGGAAAGCAGTACTTGCGCCGTGAGGAGGCTCCCGGCCCAGTTCTACCACAATCGGACTAATTCGAGGGCACGTTTCGTCCCCTTTTCGCACCCCCGCACCCTCGGTAAATCGGCCGTAAAACGAGGTTCAGACCTCGAAATCGACTCCCCTCTTTTCCGACGTTCGACTGTCGAACGTATCTAATGCATCACCCCAAAATCCCGCACCGCCCTGGAAACGCGAAAGTAGGCCAAGATCCGTGAGCGACAGCACACGGGCTTGGCCTTGGTCGCGGGGTGGCTGCGGGCCATGGCCTTGTCCTTGGCCTCGGGGTGGCTGCGTGCCATGGCCTTGGCCTGGCCACCTGGTGGCTGTGTGCCAAGGCCTTGGCCGCGGGCTGGCTGGGTGCCATGGCCTTGGCCGCGGGCTGGCTGGGTGCCATGGCCTTGGCCTTGGCCTCGGGGTGGCTGCGTGCCAAGGCCTTGGCCGCGGGCTGGCTGCGTGCCTAGGCCTTGGCCGCGGGCTGGCTGGGTGCCATGGCCTTGGCCGCGGGGTGGACGCGTGCCTTGGCCTTGGCCACGGGGTGGCTGCGTGCCTCGGCCTTGGCCTTGGCCGGGGGCTGGCTCCGTGCCTTGCTCGAAATGCAGCACATGCTCGCGACCAAGGCAGGTCGCACAGTCTCACCCACGCACAACACAAACTCCGGCCGCGCTCCCGAGGCAAGGATAGGGAGTTCCAGCATGGCCCTGTGCCTTGGCGTTGGCCGCGGGGTGGCAGCGTGGCTTGGCCTTCGCCGTGGGCGAGCATTTGCCCAAAATGTGAGCACACGGTCCTCGCCGTTTCTTCGTATTCTTGGACCAAAAACTGAGATCCACACCTACCTTCCACTTCTTTCTCCGGTTTTGCCTGAATCGGACGAGTTGGCCCACCCGTTTGGGCACCTGTTCGCTGACGGTAATATGGCCGTAAAACGAGTTTCGGAGCTCGGAATTGGATTCCGTTTTCTCCCGCCACCGACTCCCACCAAACCTGACGACGCCAGCCCAAAATCCCACGCCGCCCCCGAAACTCGAAATTGGGCCACAATCCGTGTGCTATAGCTCACGGATTTAGGCCTTTTCTGGCGGACAAATGGGCGCAGGGCCTCCCGCATTATTTTTGCCATTTCTTCGGGCGGAAAGCAGTACTTGCACCGTGAGGAGGCCCCCGGCCCAGTTCTACCACAATCGGACCAATTCGAGGGCGCGTTTCGTCCCCTTTTCGCACCCCCGCACCCTCGGTAAATCGGCCGTAAAACGAGGTTCGGACCTCGAAATTGACTCCCCTCTTTTCCGACATTCGACTGTCGCACGTATCTAATGCATCACCCCAAAATCCCGCACCGCCCCGAAAAAGCGAAAGTTGGCCAAGATCCGTGAGCGACAGAACACGGACTTGGCCTTGGCCGCGGGGTGGCTGCGGGCCATGGCCTTGGCCTTGGCCTCGGGGTGGCTGCGGGCCATGGCCTTGGCCTTGGCCTCGGGGTGGCTGCGTGCCATGGCCTTGGGCTTGGCCACCGGGGGGCTGTGTGCCAAGGCCTTGGCCGCGGGCTGGCTGGCTGCCATGGCCTTGGCCGCTGGCTGGCTGGGTGCCATGGCCTTGGCCGCGGGGTGCCTGCGTGCCTCGGCCACGGCTACGGGGTGGCTGAGTGCCTCGTCCTTGGCCTTAGCCGCGGGCTTGCTCCGTGCCTTGCTCGAAATGCAGCACATGCTCGCGACCAAGGCAGGTCGTACACTCTCACGCACACACAAGACACACTCGGGCTGCGATCCCGAGGCAACGATAGGGAGCTCGAGCGTGGCCCTCTGCCTTGGAATTGGGCGCGGGGTGGCTGCGTGGCTTGGCCTTGGCCTCGGGCGAGCATTTGGCCAAAATGTGAGCACACGGTCCTCGCCGTTTGTTCGTATTCTTGGACCAAAAACTGAGATCCACACCTACCTTCCTCTTCTTTCTCCGGTTTTGCCTGAATCGGACGAGTGGGCCCACCCTTTTGGGCACCCGTTACTGCCGGTAACATGGCCGTAAAACGAGTTTCGGAGCTCGGAATTGGATTCCGTTTTCTCCCGCCACCGACTCCCACCAAACCCGACGACGCCAGCCCAAAATCCCACGCTGCCCCCGAAACGCGAAATTTTGCCACAATCCGTGTGCCCAAAAGGGTGGAGGGCCTCCCGGATTTTGGCCTTTTCTGGCGGAAAAAAGGGCGGAGGGCCTCCCGCATTATTTTTGCCATTTCTTCGAGCGGCAAGCAGTACTTGCGCCGTGAGGAGGCCCCCGGCCCAGTTCTACCACAATCGGACCAATCGGACCAATTTTGCCCTTGGCCACGGGGTGGCTGCGTGCCTCGGCCTTGGCCGCGGGTTGGCTGGGTGCCATGGCCTTGGCCTTGGCCACCGGGTGGCTGTGTGCTGTAGCTCCCGGATCTTGGCCAACTTTCGCATTTCCAGGGCGGTGCGGGATTTTGGGGTGATGCATTTGATACGTGCGACAGTCGAGCGTTGGAAAAGAGGGGAGTCGATTTCGAGGTCCGAACCTCGTTTTACGGCCGATTTACCGGCAGCGAACGGGTGCCCAAACGGGTGGGCCACTCGTCCGATTCAGGCAAAACCGGAGAAAGAAGTGGAAGGTAGGTGTGGATCTCAGTTTTTGGTCCAAGAATACGAAGAAACGGCGAGGACCGTGTGCTCACATTTTGGCCAAATGCTCACCCGCGTCCAAGGCCAAGCCATGGAGCCACCCCGCGGCCAACGCCAAGCCACAGGGCCACGCTCGAGCTCCCTATCCTTGCCTCGGGAGCGCGGCCGGAGTGTGCGTTGTGTGTGCGTGAGAGTGTGCGACCTGCCTTGGTCGCGAGCATATGCTGCATTTCGAGAAAGGCACGTAGCCAGCCCACGGCCAAGGCCAAGGCCGAGGCACGCAGCCACCCCGTGGCCAAGGCCTAGGCACGCGTCCACCCCGCGGCCAAGGCCATGGCACCCAGCCAGCCCGCGGCCAAGGCCTAGGCACGCAGCCACCCCGCGGCCAAGGCATTGGCACACAGCCACCCGGTGGCCAAGGCCAAGACAATGGCACCCAGCCAACCCGCGGCCAAGGCCGAGGCACGCAGCCACCCCGTGGCCAAGGCCTACGCGCGCGTCCACCCCGCGGCGAAGGCCTAGGCACCCAGCCACCCCGCGGCCAAGGCCTAGGCACGCAGCCACCCCGCGGCCAAGGCCAAGGCCGTGTGCTGTCGCTCACGGATCTTGGCCAACTTTCGCGTTTCCAGGGCGGTGCGGGATTTTGGGGTGATGCATTAGATACGTGCGACAGTCGAGCGTTGGAAAAGAGGGGTGTCGATTTCGACGTCCGAACCTCGTTTTACGGCCGATTTACCGAGGGTGCGGGTGTGCGAAAAGGGGAGGAAACGTGGCCTCGAATTGGTCCGATTGTGGTAGAACTGGGCGGGGGGCCTCCTCACGGCGCAAGTACTGCTTTCCGCTCGAAGAAATGACAAAAATAATGCGGGAGGCCCTGCGCCCATTTTTCCCCCAGAAAAGGCCAAAATTCGTGAGCTATAGCACACGGATTGTGGCCAAATTTCGCGTTTCGGGGGCGGCGTGGGATATTGGGCCGGCGTCGTCGAGTTTGGTGGGAGTCGGTGGCGGGAGAAAACGGAATCCAATTCCGAGCTCTGAAACTCGTTTTACGGCCATCTTACCGGCAGCGAATGGGTGCCCAAACGGGTGGGCCCACTCGTCCGATTCAGGCAAAATACGAAGAAACTGCGAGGACAGTGTGCTCACATTTTGGCCAAATGCTCGCCCGCGGCGAAGGCCAAGCCACACAGCCACCCCGCGGCCAACGCCAAGGGACAGGGCCACGGTCGAGCTCCCTATCCTTGCCTTGGGTGAGCGGCCCGAGTGTGTGTTGGGTGTGCGTGAGAGTGTGCGACCTGCCTTGGTCGCGAGCATATGCTGCATTTCGAGAAAGGCACATAGCCAGCCTGCAGCCAAGGCCAAGGCCGAGGCACACAGCCACCCCGTGGCCAAGGCCAAGGCACGCGTCCACCCCGCGGCCAAGGCCATGGCACCCAGCCAGCCCGCGGCCAAGGCCTAGTCACGCAGCCACCCCGTGGCCAAGGCCTTGGCAGACAGCCACCCGGTGGCCAAGGCCAAGGCCGTGTGCTGTCGCTCACGGATCTTGGCCATGTTTCGTGTTTCCGTGGCGGTGCAGGATTTTGGGGTGATGCATTACATACGTGCGACAGTCGAACGTCGGAAAAGAGGGGAGTCGCTTTCGAGGTCCAAACCTCGTTTTACGGCCGATTTACCGAGGGTGCGGGGGTGTGAAAAGGGGACGAAACGTGCCCTCGAATTGGTCCGATTGTGGTAGAACTGTGCCGGGGGCCTCCTCACGGCGGACGTACTGCTTTCCACTCGAAGAAATGGAAAAAATAATGCGGGAGGCCCTGCGCCCATTTTTCCGCCAGAAAAGGCGAAAATCCGTGAGCTATAGCACACGGATTGTGGCCAAATTTCGCGTTTCGGGGGCGGCATGGTATTTTGGGCTGGCGTCGTCGGGTTTGGTGGCAGTCGGTGGCGGGAGAAAACGGAATCAAATTCCGAGCTCCGAAACTCGTTTTACGGCCATCTTACCGACAGCGAACGGGTGCCCAAACGGGTGGGCCAACTCGTCCGATTCAGGCAAAACCGGAGAAAGAAGTGGAAGGTAGGTGTGGATCTCAGTTTTTGGTCCAAGAATACGAAGAAACGGCGAGGACCGTGTGCTCACATTTTGGCCAAATGCTCGCCCGCGGCCAAGGCCAAGCCATGCAGCCACCCCTCGGCCAACGCCAAGGCACAGGGCCACGCTCGAGCTCCCTATCCTTGCCTCAGGAGCGCCGCCGGAGTGTGTTTTGTGTGTGCGTGAGAGTGTGCGACCTGCCTTGGTCGCGAGCATGTGCTGCATTTCGAGCAAGGCACGGAGCCAGCCCCCGGCCAAGGCCAAGGCCGAGGCACGCAGCCACCCCATGGCCAAGGCCAAGCCACGCGTCCACCCCGCGGCCAAGGCCATGGCACCCAGCCCGCCCACGGCCAAGGCCTTAGCACGCAGCCACCCCGAGGCCAAGGCCAAGGCCATGGCACGCAGCTACCCCGCGCCCAAGGCCAAGGCCGTGTGCTGTAGCTCATGGATCTTGGCCAACTTTCGCGTTCCGGGGCGGTGCGGGATTTTGGGGTGATGCATTAGATACGTGCGACAGTTGAGCGTTGGAAAAGAGGGGAGTCGATTTCGATGTCCGAACCTCGTTTTACGGCCGATTTACCGAGGGTGCGGGGATGCGAAAAGCGGACGAAACGTTCCCGCAAATTGGTCCGATTGTGGTAGAACTGGGCCGGGGGCCTCCTCACGGCGCAAGTACTGTTTTCCGATTGAAGAAATGGTGAAAATAATGCGGGAGGCGCTGCGCCCATTTTTCCCCCGGAAAAGGCCAAAACCCGTGAGCTATAGCACACGGATTGCGGCCAAATTTTGCGTTTGAGGGACGGCGTGGGATTTTGGGCTGTCGTCGTCGGGCTTGGTGGGAGTCGGTGGCGGGAGAAAACGGAATCCAATTCCGAGCACCGAAACTCGTTTTACGGCCATCTTACCAGCAGCGAACGGGTGCCCAAACGGGTGGGCCAACTTGTCCGATTCAGGCAAAACCGGAGAAAGAAGTGGAAGGTAGGTGTGGATCTCAGTTTTTGGTCCAATAATACGAAGAAACGGCGAGGACCGTGTGCTCACATTTTGGCCAAATGCTCACCCGCGGCCAGGGCCAAGCCACGCAGCCACCCCCGGCCAACGCCAAGGCACAGGGCCACGCTCGAGCTCCCTATCCTTGCCTCGGGAGCACGGCCCGAGTGTGTGTTGTGTGTGCGTGAGAGTGTGCAACCTGCCCTGGTCGCGAGCATGTGCTGCATTTCGAGCAAGGCAGGGAGCCAGCCCGCGGCCAAGGCCAAGGCCGAGGCACGCAGCCACCCCATGACCAAGGCCGAGGCACGCGTCCACCCCGCGGCCAAGGCCATGGCGAGCGTTCACCCTGGACCTCGAAATCGACTCCCCTCTTTTCCAACGCTCGACTGTCGCACGTATCTAATGCATTACCCCAAAATCCCGCACCGCCCCGGAAACGCGAAAGTTGGCCAAGATCCGTGAGCTACAGCACACGGCCTTGGCCTTGGCCGCGGGGTGGCTGTGTGCCATGGCCTTGGCCTTGGCCGTGGGGTGGCTGCGTGCCACGGCCTTGACCTTGGCCTCGGCGTGGCTGCGTGCCAAGGCCTTGGCTGCTGGCTGGCTGCTGGCTGGCTGCGTGCCAAGGCCTTGGCCGCGGGGTGGACGCGTGGCTTGACCTTGGCCACGGGGTGGCAGCGTGCCTCGGCCTTGGCCTTGGCCGCGGGCTGGCTCCGTGCCTTGCTCGAAATGCAGCACATGCTCGCGACCAAGGCAGGTCGCACACTCTCACGCACACACAACACACACTCCGGCCGCGCTCCCGAGGCAAGGATAGGGAGATCGAGCGTGGCCCTGTGCCTTGGTGTTGGCCGCGGGGTGGCTGCGTGGCTTGGGCTTGGCCGCGGGCGAGCATTTGGCCAAAATGTGAGCACACGGTCCTCGCCGTTTCTTCATATTCTTGGACCAAAAACCGAGATCCACGCCTACCTTCCACTTCTTTCTCCGGTTTTGCCTGAATCGGACGAGTTGGCCCACCCGTTTAGGTACCCGTTCGCTGCCGGTAAGATGGCCGTAACACGAGTTTCAGAGCTCGGAATTGGATTCCGTTTTCTCCCGCCACCGACTCCCGCCAAACCCGACGACGCCCGGCCAAAATCCCACGCCGCCCCCAAAACGTGAAATGTGGCCACAATCAGTGTGCTATAGCTCACGGATTTTGGCCTTTTCTGGCGGAAAAATGGGAGCAGGGCCTCCCGTATTATTTTTGCCATTTCTTCGAGCGGAAAGCAGTACTTGCGCCGTGAGGAAGCCCCCGGCCCAGTTCTACCACAATCGGACCAATTCGAGGGCACGTTTCGTCCCCTTTTCGCACCCCCTCACCCGCTGTAAATCGACCTTAAACGAGGTTCGGACCTCGAAATCGACTCCCCTCTTTTCCGACGTTCGACTGTCGCACGTATCTGGGTGCCATGGCCTTGGCCTTGGCCACCGGTTGGCTGTGTGCCAAGGTCTTGGCCGCGGGCTGGCTGCGGGCCTAGGCCTTGGCCGCGGGGTGGCTGCGTGCCTAGGCCTTGGCCGCGGGCTGGCTGGGTGCCATGGCCTTGGCCGCGGGGTGGACGCGTGCCTTGGCCTTGGCCACCGGGTGGCTGCGTGCCTCGGCCTTGACCTTGGCCGCGGGCTGGCTCCCTGCCTTGCTCGAAATGCAGCACATGCTCGCGACCAAGGCAGGTCGCACACTCTCACGCACACACAACACACACTCCGGCCGCGCTGCTGAGGTAAGGATAGGGAGCTCGAGCGTGGCCCTGTGCCTTGGCGTTGGCCGCGGGGTGGCTGCGTGGCTTGGCCTTGGCCGCGGGTGAGCATTTGGCCAAAATGTGAGCACACGGTCCTCGCTGTTTCTTCGTATTCTTGAACCAAAAACTGAGATCCACACCTACCTTCCACTTCTTTTTCCGGTTTTGCCTGAATCGGAGAAGTTGGCCCACCCGTTTGGGCACCCGTTCGCTGCCGGCAAGATGGCCGTAAAACGAGTTTCGGTGCTCGGAATTGGATTCCATTTTCACCCACCACCGACTCCCATCAAACCCGACGAAGCCAGCCCAAAATCCCATGCCGTCCCCGAAACGCGAAATTTTGGCCTTTTCTGGCGGAAAAATGGGCGCAGGGCCTCCCGCATTATTTTCGCCATTTCTTCGAGCGGAAAGCAGTACTTGCACCGTGAGGAGGCCCCCGGCCCAGTTCTACCACAACCGGACCAATTCAAGGGCACGTTTCGTCCCCTTTTTGCACCCCCGCACCCTCGGTAAATCGGCCGTAAAACGAGGTTCGGACCTCGAAATCGACTCCCCTCTTTTCCGACGTTCGACTGTCGCACGTATCTAATGCATCACCCCAAAATCCCGTACCGCCCCGGAAACGCGAAAGTTGGCCAAGATCCGTGAGCGACAGCACACGGCCTTGGCCTTGGCCGCGGGGTGGCTGCGGACCGTGGCCTTGGCCTTGGCCTCGGGGTGGCTGCGTGCCCTGGCCTTGGCCTTGGCCACGGGGTGGCTGCGTGCCCTGGCCTTGGCCTTGGCCACGGGGTGGCTGCGTGCCCTGGCCTTGGCCTTGGCCACCGGGTGGCGGTGTGCCAAGGCCTTGGCCGCAGGCTGGCTGGGTGCCATGGCCTTGGCCGCGGGCTGGCTCTGTGCCTTGCTCGAAATGCAGCACATGCTCGCGACCAAGGCAGGTCGCATACTCTCACGCACACACAACACACACTCCGGCCGCGCTCCCGAGGCAAGGATAGGGAGCTCGAGCGTGGCCCTGTGCCTTGGCGTTGGCCGCGGTGTGGCTGCGTGGCATGACCTTGGCCGCGGGCGAGCATTTGGCCAAAATGTGAGCACACGGTCCTCGCCGTTTCTTCGTATTCTTGGATCAAAAACTGAGATCCACACCTACCTTCCACTTCTTTCTCCGGTTTTGCCTGAATCGGACAAGTTGGCCCACCCGTTTGGGCACCCGTTCGCTGCTGGTAAGATGGCCGTAAAACGAGTTTCGGTGCTCGGAATTGGATTCCATTTTCTCCCACCACCGACTCCCACCAAACCCGACGAAGCCAGCCCAAAATCCCATGCCGTCCCCGAAACGCGAAATTTGGCCACAATCCGTGTGCTATAGCTCACGGATTTTGGCCTTTTCTGGCGGAAAAATGGGCGCAGGGCCTCCCGCATTATTTTTGCCATTTCTTCGAGCGGAAAGCAGTACTTGCGCCGTGAGGAGGCCCCCGGCCCAGTTCTACCACAATCGGAGCAATTCGAGGGTACGTTTCATCCCCTTTTCACACTCCCGCACCCTCGGTAAATCATCCGTAAAACGAGGTTCGGACCTCGAAATCGACTCCCCTCTTTTCCGACGTTCGACTGTCGCACGTATCTAACGCATCACCCCAAAATCCCGCACCGCCCCGGAAACGCGAAAGTTGGCCAAGATCCGTGAGCGACAGCACACGGCCTTGGCATTGGCCGCGGGGTGGCTGCGTGCCATGGCCTTGGCCTTGGCCTCGGGGTGGCTGCGTGCCAAGGCCTTGGCCACGGGCTGGCTGCGTGCCTAGGCCTTGGCCGCGGGCTGGCTGGGTGCCATAGCCTTGGCAGCGTGGTGGACGCGTGCCTTGGTCTTGGCCATGGGGTCGCTGCATGCCTCGGCCTTGGCCTTGGCCGCGGGCTGGCTCCGTGCCTTGCTTGAAATGCAGCACATGCTCGCGACCAAGGCTCATCGAACACTCTCGCGCACACACAACACACACTTGGGCCGCGCTCCCGGGGCAAGGATAAGGAGCTCGAGCGTGGCCCTGTGCCTCGGCCTTGGCCGTGGGGTGGCCGCGTGCCTTGGGCTTGGACTTGGCCGTGGGCGAGCATTTGGCCAAAATGTGAGGACACGGTCCTCGCTGTTGCTTCACATTCTTGGACCAAAAACTGAGATCCACGCCTACCTTCTACTTCTTTCTCCGGTTTTGCCTGAATCGGATGAGTTGGCCCACCCGTTTGGGAACCCGTTCTCTGGCGGTAAAATGGCCGTTAAACGAGTTTCGGAGCTCGGAATTGGATTCCGTTTTCTCCCGCCACCGACTCCCACCAAACCCGATCACGCCAGCCAAAAATCCCACGCCGCCCCCGAAAGACGAAATTTGGCCACAATCCGTGTGCTATAGGTCACGGATTTTGGCCATTTCGGGCGGAAAAATGGGCGCAGGGCCTCCCGCATTATTTTCGACATTTGTTTGACCGCAAAACAGTACTAGCACCATGAGGAGGCCCTCGGCCCAGTTCTACCACAACTGGACCAATTCGCGGGCACGTTTCGTCCCCTTTTCGCACCACCGAACGTTCGGTAAATCGGCCGTAAAACGAGGTTCAGACCTCGGAATCGACTCCCGTCTTCTCCGACGTTCGACTGTCGTACGTATCTAATGCATCATTCCAAAATCCCGCACCGCCCCGGAAACGCGAAAGTTGGCAAAGATCCGTGAGCTACAGCACACGGCCTTGCCCGCGGGGTGGCTGCGTGCCTAGGCCTTGGCAGTGGCGTGGCTGGGTGCCATGGCCTTGGCCGTGTCCATGGGGTGGCTGCGTGCCTTGGCCTTGGCCACGGGGTGGCTGCATGCCTTGGCCTTGGCTGCGGGGTGGCTGGGTGCCATGGCCTTGGCCTTGGCCGCGGGGTGGCTGCGTGCCTAGGCCTTGGCCGCGGGCTGGCTGGGTGCCATGGCCTTGGCCTTGGCCGCGGGGTGGCTGCGTGCCTTGGCCTTGGCCTTGGCCGCGGGGTGGCTGCGTGCCTTGGCCTTGGCAGTGGCGTGGCTGGGTGCCATGGCGTTGGCCGTGTCCATGGGGTGGCTGCGTGCCTTGGCCTTGGCCACGGGGTGGCTGCGTGCCTTGCTCGAAATGTAGCACATGCTCGCAACCAAGGGACGTCGCACACTCTCGCGCACACACAACACAAACTTGGGCCGCGCTCCTGGGGCAAGGATAGGGAGCTCGAGCGTGGCCCTGTGCCTTGGCCTTGGCCGCGGGTGAGCATTTGGCCAAAATGTGAGCACACGGTCCTCGCCGTTGCTTCGTATTCTTGGACCAAAAACTGAGATCCACACCTACCTTCCACTTCTTTCTCCGGTTTTCCCTGAATCGGACGAGTTGGCCCATCCGTTCTCTGGCGATAAAATGGCCGTTAAACGAGTTTTGGAGCTTGGAATTGGATTCCGTTTTCTCCCGCCACCGACTCCCACCAAACCCGGCCATCCCAGCCAAAAATCCCACGCCGCCCCTAAAACACGAAATTTGGCCGCAATCCGTGCGCTATAGGTCACAGATTTTGGCCTTTTTGGGCGGAAAAATGGGCGCAGGGCCTCCCACATTATTTTCGCCATTTCTTCGAGTGCAAAACAGTACTAGCACCGTGAGGAGGCCCCCGGCCAAGTTCTACCACAAGCGGACCAATTCGTAGGCACGTTTCGTCCCCTTTTCGCACCCCTGCACGTTCGGTAAATCAGCCGTAAAACGAGGTTCGGACCTCGGAATCGACTTCCGTCTTCTCCGACGTTCGACTGTCGCACGTATCTAATGCATCACCCCAAAATCCCGCACCGCCCCGGAAATACGAAAGTTGGCCAAGATCCGTGAGCCATGGCCTTGGCCTTGGCCGCGGGGTGGCTGCGTGCCTAGGCCTTGCTAACGGCGTGGCTGGGTGCCATGGCCTTGGCCTTGGCCGCGGGGTGGCTGCGTGCCTAGGCCTTGCCCGCGGGGTGGCTGGGTGCCATGGCCTTGTCCTTGGCTGTGGAGTGGCTGCGTGCCTAGGCCTTGGCCGCTGGGTGGCTGGGTGCCATGGCCTTGCCCTTGGCCGCGGGCTGGCTGCGTGCCTTGCTCGAAATGCAGCACATGCTCGCGACCAAGGCACGTCGCACACTCTCGCGCACACACAACACACACTTGGGCCGCGCTCCCGGGGCAAGGATAGGGAGCTCGAGCATGGCCTTGTGCCTTGGCCTTGGGCGCGGGGTTGCCTCGTGCCTTGGCCTTGGCCTTGGCCGCGGGAGAGCATTTGGCCAAAATGTGAGCGCACGGTCCTCACCGTTGCTTCGTATTCTTGGCCCAAAAACTGAGATCCACACCTACCTTCCACTTCTTTCTCTGGTTTTGCCTGAATCCGACGAGTTGGCCCACCCGTTTGGGCACCCGTTCTCTGGCAGTAAAATGGCCGTAAAACGAGTTTGGGAGCTCGGAATTGGATTCCGTTTTCTCCCGCCACCGACTCCCACCAAACCCGATCACGCCCGCCAAAAATCCCACGCCGCCCCCGAAACGCAAAATTTGGCCGCAATCCGTGTGCTATAGCTCACGGATTTTGGCCTTTTCGGGCGGAAAAATGGGCGCAGGGCCTCCCGCATTATTTTCGCCCTTTCTTCGAGAGGAAAACAGTACTAGCACCGTGAGGAGGCCCCCGGCCCAGTTCTACCACAACCGGACCAGTTCGCGGGCACGTTTCGTCCCCTTTTCGCACCCCCGCACGTTCGGTAGATTGGCCGTAAAACGAGGTTCGGACCTCAGAATCGACTCCCGTCTTCTCCAACGTTCGACTGTCGCAAGTATCTAATGCATCACCCCAAAATCCCGCACCGCCCCGGAAACGCGAAAGTTGGCCCAGATCCGTGAGCTACAGCACACGGCCTTGGCGGCGGGGTGGCTGCGTGCCTAGGCCTTGGCAGCGGCATGGCTGCTTGCCTAGGCCTTGGCAGCGGCGTGGCTGGGTGCCATGGCCTTGGCCTTAGCCACGGGGTGGCTGCGTGCGTTGGCCTTGGCCGCGGGGTGGCTGGGTGCCATGGCCTTGGCCTTGGCCGCGTGGTGGCTGAGTGCCTTGGCCTTGGGCGCGGGCTGGCTGCGTGCCTTGCTCGAAATGCAGCACATGCTCGCGACCAAGGCACGTCGCACACTCTCCCACACACACAACACAAACTTGGGCCGCGCTCCCGGGGCAAGGATAGGGAGCTCGAGCGTGGCCCTGTGCCTTGGCCTTGGCCATAGGGTGGCTGCGTGCCTAGGCCTTGTCCGCGGGGTGGCTGGGTGCCATGGCCTTGGCCTTGGCCGCGGGGTGGCTGCGTGCGTAGACCTTGTCCGCGGGGTGGCTGGGTGCC
This sequence comes from Luvunga scandens, assembly GCA_030449905.1. Classification (NCBI taxonomy): domain Eukaryota; kingdom Viridiplantae; phylum Streptophyta; class Magnoliopsida; order Sapindales; family Rutaceae; genus Luvunga; species Luvunga scandens. The sequence goes on along the minus strand of JASUUG010001139.1, from coordinate 112,007 downwards.
ATGGCCTTGGCCTTGGCCGCGGGGTCGCTGCGTGCCTTGGCTTTGGCCGCGGGCTGGCTGCGTGCCTTGCTCGAAATGCAGCACATGCTCGCGACCAAGGCACGTCGCACACTCTCGTACACACACAGCAAGAACATGGGCCGCGCTCCCGGGGCAAGGATAGGGAGCTCGAGCGTGGCCCTGTGCCTTGGCCTTGGCCGCGGGGTGGCCGCATGCCTTGGCCTTGGCCTTGGCCGCGGGCGAGCATTCGGCCAAGATGTGAGGACATGGTCCTCGCCGTTGCTTCGTATTCTTGGACCAAAAACTGAGATCCACACTTACCTTCCACTTCTTTCTCCGGTTTTGCCTGAATCCGACGTGTTGGCCCACCCGTTTGGGAACCCGTTCTCTGGCGGTAAAATGGCCGTTAAACGAGTTTCGGAGCTCGGAATTGGATTCCGTTTTCTCCCGCCACCGACTCCCACCAAACCCGACCACGCCGCCCCCGAAACACGAAATTTGTACGCAATCCGTGTGCTATAACTCACGAATTTTGGCCTTTTCGGGAGGAAAAATGGGTGCAGGGCCTCCCACATTATTTTCGCCATTTCTTCGAGCGCAAAACAGTACTAGCACTGTGAGGAGGCCCCTGGCCCAGTTCTATCACAACCGGACCAATTCGCGGGCACTTTTTGTCACCTTTTCGCACCCCCGCTAGTTCGGTAAATCGGCCGTAAAACGAGGTTCGGACCTCGGAATCGACTCCCGTCTTCTCTGACGTTCGACTGTCGCACGTATCTAATGCATCACCCCAAAATCCCGCACCGCCCCGGAAACGCGAAAATTGGCCAAGATACGTGAGCTACAGCACACGGCCTTGGCCGCGGGGTGGCTGCGTGCCTACGCCTTGGCAGCGGCGTGGCTGGGTGCCATGGCCTTGGCCTTGGCCACGGGGTGGCTGGGTGCCTTGGCCTTGGCCACGGGGTGGCTGCGTGACTTGGCCTTGCCGCGGGGTGGCTGCGTGCGTAGGCCATGGCCGCGGGGTGGCTGCGTGCCTAGGCCATGGCCGCGGGGTGGCTGCGTGCCTAGGCCATGGCCGCGGGGTGGCTGCGTGCGTAGGCCTTGCCCGCGGGGTGGCTGCATGCCTAGGCCTTGGCCGCGGGGTGGCTGGGTGCCATGGCCTTGGCTTTGGCCGCGGTCTGCCTGCTTGCCTTGCTCGAAATGCAGCACATGCTCGCGACCAAGGCACGTCGCACACTCCAGCACACACACAACACACACTTGGACCGCGCTCCCGGGGCAACGATAGGGAGCTCGAGCGTGGGCCTGTGCCTTGGCCCTAGCCGCGGGGTTGCCGCGTGCCTTGGCCTTGGCCGTGGCCGCGGGCGAGCATTTGGCCAAAATGTGAGCACACGGTCCTCGCTGTTGCTTCGTATTCTTGGACCAAAAACTGAGATCCACACCTACCTTCCACTTCTTTCTCCGGTTTTGCCTGAATCCGACGAGTTGGCCAACCCGTTTGGGCTCCCGTTCTCTGGCGGTAAAATGCCCGTAAAACGAGTATCGGAGCTCGGAATTGGATTCCTTTTTCTCCCGGCACCGACTCCCACCAAACCTGACCACACCCGCCAAAAATCCCACGCCGCCCCCGAAACACGAAATCTGGCCTCAATCCGTGTGCTATAGCTCACGGATTTTGGCCTTTTCGGGCGGAAAAATGGGCGCAGGGCCTCCCGCATTATTTTCGCCATTTCTTCGAGAGGAAAACAGTACTAACACCGTGAGGAGGCCCCCGGCCTAGTTCTACCACAACCGGACCAATTCACCGGCACGTTTCATTCCCTTTCCGCACCCCCGTACGTTCGGTAAATCAGCCGTAAAACGAGGTTCGGACCTCGGAATCGACTCCCGTCTTCTCCGACGTTGGACTGTCGCACGTATCTAATGTATCACCCCAAAATCCCGCACCACCCCGGAAACACAAAAGTTGGCCGAGATCCTTGAGCTACAGCACACGGCCTTGGCCGAGGGGTGGCTGCGTGCCTAGGCCTTGGCAGTGGCGTGGCTGGGTGACATGGCCTTGGCCTTGGCCACAGGGTGGCTGCGTGCCTTGGCCTTGGCCACGGGGTGGCTGCGTCCCTTGGCCTTGGCCGCGGGCTGGCTGGGTGCCATGGCCTTGGCCTTGGCCACGGGGTGGCTGCGTGCCTAGGCCTTGGCCAGGGGGTGGCTGCGTGCCTTGGCCTTGGCCGCGGGCTGGCTGCGTGCCTTGCTCGAAATGCAGCACATGCTCGCGACCAAGGCACGTCGCACACTCTCGCGCACACACAACACACACTAGGGCCGCGCTCCCGGGGCAAGGATAGGGAGCTCGAACGTGGCCCTGTGCCTTCGCCTTGGCCGCGGGGTGGCCGCGTGCCTTGGCCTTGGCCTTCGCCGCGGGCGAGCATTTTGCCAAATTGTGAGCACACGGTCCTCGCCGTTGCTTCATATTCTTGGACCAAAAACTGAGATCCACACCTACCTTCCACTTGTTTCTCCGGTTTTGCCTGAATCCGACGAGTTGGCCCACCCGTTTGGGCACCCGTTCTCTGGGAGTAAAATGGCCGTAAAACAAGTTTCGGAGCTCGGAATTGGATTCCGTTTTTCCCGCCACCGACTCCCACCAAACCCGACCACACCAGCCAAAAATCCCACGCCGCCCCCGAAACGCGAAATTTGGCCGCAATCTGTGTGCTATAGCTCACGGATTTTGGCCTTTTCGGGCGGAAAAATGCGAAAGTTGGCCAAGATCCGTGAGCTACAGCACACGGCCTTGGCCGCGGGGTGGCTGCGTGCCTAGGCCATGGCCGCGGGGTGGCTGCGTGCCTAGGCCTTGGCCGCGGGGTGGCTGCGTGCCTAGGCCTTGGCCGCGGGGTGGCTGCGTGCCTTGGCTTTGGCCGCAGGCTGGCTGCGTGCCTTGCTAGAAATACAGCACATGCTCGCGACCAAGGTACGTTGCACACTCTCGCACACACACAACACCACTTGGACCGCGCTCACGGATTTTGGCCTTTTCGGGTGGAAAAATGGGCGCAGGGCCTCCCGCATTATTTTCGCCATTTCTTCGAGAGGAAAACAGTACTAGCACCGTGAGGAGGCCCCCGGCTCAGTTCTACCACAACCGGACCAATTCGCGGGCACGTTTCGTTCCCTTTTCGCAACCCCGCACGTTCGTTAAATTAGACGTAAAACGAGGTTCGGACCTCGGAATCGACTCCCGTCTTCTCCGACATTCGACTGTCGCACATATCCAATGCATCACCACAAAATCCTGCCCCGCCCCGGAAACGCGAAAGTTGGCCAAGATCCGTGAGCTACAGCACACGGCCTTGGCCTTGGCCGCGGGGTGGCTGCGTGCCATGGCCTTGGCCCTGTGCCTTGGCGTTGGCCGCGGGGTGGCTGCGTGGCTTGGCCGTGGCCGCGGGCGAGCATTTGGCCAAAATGTGAGCACACGGTCCTTGCCGTTTCTTCGTATTCTTGGACAAAAAACTGAGATCCACACCTACCTTCCACTTCTTTCTCCGGTTTTGCCTGAATCGGACGAGTTGGCCCACCCGTTTGGTCACACGTTCGCTGCCGGTAAGATGGCCGTAAAACGAGTTTCGGAGCTCGGAATTGGATTCCGTTTTCTCCCACCACCGACTCCCACCAAACCCGACGACGTGAGCCCAAAATCCCACGCCGCCCCCGAAACACGAAATTTGGCCACAATCCGTGTGCTATAGCTCACGGATTTTGGCCTTTTCTGGCGGAAAAATGGGCGCAGGGCCTCCCGCATTATTTTTGCCATTTGTTCGAATACTTGCGCCGTGAGGAGGCCCACGGCCCAGTTCTACCACAATCGGACCAATTCGAGGGCACGTTTCGTCCCCTTTTCGCACCCCCGCACCCTCGGTAAATCGGCCGTAAAACGAGGTTCGGACCTCGAAATCGACTCCCCTCTTTTCCGACGTTCGACTGTCGCACGTATCTAATGCATCACGCCAAAATCCCGTACCGCCCCGCAAACGCGAAAGTTGGCCAAGATCCGTGAGCGCAGCACACGGCCTTGGCCTTGGCCGCGGGGTGGCTGCGTGCCTAGGCCTTGGCCGCGGGGTGCCTGGGTGCCATGGCCTTGGCCTTGGCCACCGGCTGGCTGTGTGCCAAGACCTTGGCCGCGGGCTGGCTGTGTGCCAAGACCTTGGCCGCGGGCTGGCTGCATGCCTAGGCCATGGTCACGGGCTGGCTGGGTGCCATGGCCTTGGCCTTGGCCACGGGGAGGCTGCGTGCCTCGGCCTTGGCCTTGGCCACGGGCTGGCTCCGTGCCTTGCTTGAAATGCAGCACATTCTCGCGACCAAGGCAGGCCGCACACTCTAACGTACACACAACACACACTCGGGCCGCGCTCCCGAGGCAAGGATAGGGAGCTCCAGCGTGACCTTGTGCCTTGGCGTTGGCCGCGGGCGAGCATTTGGCCAAAATGTGAGCACACGGTCGTCGCCGTTTCTTCGTATTCTTGGACCAAAAACTGAGATCCACACCTACCTTCCACTTCTTTCTCCGGTTTTGCCTGAATCGGATGAGTGGGCCCACCCGTTTGAGCACCCGTTCGCTGCCGGTAAGATGGCCGTAAAACGAGTTTCGGAGCTCGGAATTGGATTCCGTTTTCTCCCGCCACCGACTCCCACCAAACCCGACCACGGCAGCCCAAAATCCCATGCCGCCCCCGAAACGCGAAATTTGGCCACAATCCGTGTGCTATAGCTCGCGGATTTTGGGCTTTTCCGGGGGAAAAATGGTCGCAGGGCCTCACACATTATTTTCGCCATTTGTTCGAGTGGAAAACAGTACTTGCGCCGTGAGGAGGCCCCCGGCCCAGTTCTACCACAATCGGACCAATTCGCGGGCACGTTTCGTACCCTTTTCGCACCCCCGCACCCTCGGTAAATCGGCCGTAAAACGAGGTTCGGACCTCGAAATCGACTCCCCTCTTTTCCAACGCTCGACTGTCGCACGTATCTAATGCATCAGCCCAAAATCCGCACCGACCCGGAAACGTGAAAGTTGGCCAAGATCCATCAGCTACAGCACACGGCCTTGGCCTTGGGCGCGGGGTAGCTGCGTGCCATGGCCTTGGCCTTGGCCTCGGGGTGGCTGCGTGCCAAGGCCTTGGCCGCGGGCTGGCTGCGTTCCTAGGCCTTGGCCGCGGGCTGGCTGGGTGCCATGGCCTTGGCCGCGGGGTGGACGCGTGCCTTGGCCTTGGCCACGGGCTGGCTGCGTGCCTCGGCCTTGGCCTTGGCCGCGGGCTGGCTCCGTTCCTTGCTCGAAATGCAGCACATGCTCGCGACCAAGGCAGGTCACACACTCTCACGCACACACAACACACACTCCGGCGGCGCTCCCGGACCCTCCATAAATCGGCCGTAAAACGAGCGCACGGTTCGTCCCCTTTTCGCACCCCCGCACCCTCGGTACATCGGCCGTAAAACGAGGTTCGGACCTCGAAATCAACTCCCCTCATTTCCGACGTTCGACTGTCGCACGTATCTAATGCATCACCCCAAAATTCCGCACCGTCCCGGAAACGCGAAAGTTGGCCAAGATCCGTGAGCGACAGCACACGGCCTTGGCCTTGGCCGCGGGGTGGCTGCGTGCCTAGGCCTTGGCCGCGGGCTGGCTACGTGCCTTTCTCGAAATGCAGCATATGCTCGCGACCAAGGCAGGTCGCACACTCTCACGCACACACAGCACACACTCCGGCCGCGCTCCCGAGGCAAGGATAGGGAGCTCGAGCGTGGCCCTGTGCCTTGGCGTTGGCCGCGGGGTGGCTGCATGGCTTGGCCTTGGCCGCGGGCGAGCATTTGGCCAAAATGTGAGCACACGGTCCTCTCCGTTTCTTTGTATTCTTGGACCAAAAACTGAGATCCACACCTACCTTCCACTTCTTTCTCCGGTTTTGCCTGAATCAGACGAGTGGGCCCACCCGTTTGGGCACCCGTTCGCTGCCGGTAAGATGGCCGTAAAACGAGTTTCGGAGCTCGGAATTGGATTCCGTTTTCTCCCGCCACCGAATCCAACCAAACCCGACCCCGCCAGCCCAAAATCCCATGCCGCCCCTGAAACGCGAAATTTGGCCACAATCCGTGTGCTATAGCTCACGGATTTTGGCAATTCTGGCGGAAAAATGGGCGCAGGGCCTCCCGCATTATTTTTGCCATTTCTTCTAGCGGAAAGCAGTATTGCGCCGTGAGGAGGCCCCGGCCCAGTTCTACCACAATCGGACCAATTCGAGGGCACATTTCGTCCCCTTTTCGCACCCCGCACCCTCGGTAAATCGGCCGTAAAACGAGGTTCGGACCTCGAAAGCGACTCCCCTCTTTTCCGACGTTCGACTGTCGCACGTATCTAATGAATCACCCCAAAATCCCGCACCGCCCCGGAAACGCGAAAGTTGGCCAAGATCCATGAGCGACAGCACACGGCCTTGGCCTTGGCCGCGGGGTGGCTGCGTGCCATGGCCTTGGCCTTGGCCTCGGGGTGGCTGCGTGCCATGGCCTAGGCCTTGGCCGCAGGGTGGCTGCGTGGCATGGCCTTGGCCGCGGGGTGGACGCGTGTCTTGGCCTTGGCCAGAGGGTGGCTGCGTGCCTCGGCCTTGGCCTTGGCCGCGGGCTGGCTCCGTGCCTTACTTGAAATGCAGAACATGCTCGCGACCAAGGCAGGTCACACACTCTCACGCACACACAATACACACTCCGGCTGCACTCCCGAGGCAAGGATACGGAGCTTGAGCATGGCCCTGTGCCTTGGCGTTGGGCGCGGGGTGGCTGAATGGCTTGGCCTTGGCCGCGGGCGAGCATTTGGCCAAAATGTGAGCACACGGTCCTCACCGTTTCTTCGTATTCTTGGACCAAAAACTGAGATCCACACCTACCTTCCACTTCTTTCTCCGGTTTTGCCTGAATCGGACGAGTTGGCCCACCCGTTTGGGCACCCGTTCGCTGCCGGTAAGATGGCCGTAAAACGAGTTTCGGAGCTCGGAATTGGATTCCGTTTTCTCCCGCCACCGACTCCCACCAAACCTGACGACGCCCGCCCAAAATCCCACGCCGCCCCCGAAACGCGAAATTTGGCCACAATCCGTGTGCTACAGCTCACGGATTTTGGCCTTTTTTGGCGGAAAAATGGGCGCAGGGCCTCCCGCATTATTTTTGCCATTTCTTCGAGTGGAAAGCAGTACTTGCGCCGTGAGGAGGCCCCCGGCCCAGTTCTACCACAATCAGACCAATTCGAGGGCACGTTTCGTCCCCTTTTCGCACCACCGCACCCTCGGTAAATCGGCCGTAAAATGAGGATGGGACCTCGAAATCGACTCCCCTCTTTTCCGACGTTCGACTGTCGCACGTATCTAATGCATCACCCCAAAATCCCGCACCACCCCGGAAACGCGAAAGTTGGCCAAGATCCGTGAGCGACAGCACACGGCCTTGGCCTTGGCCCCGGGGTGGCTGCGGGCCATGGCCTTGGCCTTGGCCTCGGGGTGGCTCCGTGCCATGGCCTTGGCCTTGGCCACCGGGTGGCTGTGTACCAAGGCCTTGGCCGCGGGCTGGCTGGGTGCCATGGCCTTGGCTGCGGGGTGGACGCGTGCCTTGGCCTTGGGTATGGGGTGGCTGCAGCACACGGCCTTGGCCTTGGCCGCGGGGTGGCTGCGTGCCATGGCCTTTGCCGCCGGTTGGCTGGGTGCCATGGCCTTGGCCGCGGGGTGTACCGTGCCTTGGCCTTGGCCACGGGGTGGCTGCGTGCCTCGGCCTTGGCCTTGGCTGCGGGCTGGCTCCGTGCCTTGCTCGAAATGCAGCACATGCTCGCGACCAAGGCAGGTCGCACACTGTCATGCAAACACAACACACACTCGGGCTGCCAAAATTCGTGCTTCGGGGGCGGCGTTGGATTTTTGGCTGGCGTGGTCGGGTTTGGTGGGAGTCGGTGGCGGGAGAAAACGGAATCCAATTCCGAGCTCCGAAACTCGTATAACAGCCATTTTACCGCCAGAGAACGGGTTCCCAAACGGGTGGGCCAACTCGTCGGATTCAGGCAAAACCGGAGAAAGAAGTGGAAGGTAGGTGTGGATCTCAGTTTTTGGTCCAAGAATACGAAGCAACGGCGAGGACCGTGTGCTCACATTTTGGCCAAATGCCCGGCCGCGGCCAAGGCACGCGGCCACCCCGCGGCCAAGGCACGCGGCCACCCCGCGGCCAAGGCCAAGGCACAGGGGCACGCTCGAGCTCCCTATCCGTGCCCCGGGAGCGCGGCCCAAGTTTGGGTTGTGTGTGCACGAGAGTGTGCGACGTGCCTTGGTCGCGAGCATGTGCTGCATTTTGAGCAAGGCACGCAGCCACCTCGCTGCCAAAGCCAAGGCACGCAGCCACCCCGCGGCCACGGCCAAGGCCATGGCACCCAGCCACCCCGAGGCCATGGCACCCTGCCACCCCGCGGCCAAGGCCGTGTGCTGTAGCTCACGGATCTTGGCCAACTTTCGCGTTTCCAGGGCGGGGTGGGATTTTGGGGTGATGCATTAGATACGTGCGACAGTAGAACGTCGGAGGAAATGGGAGTCAATTCCGAGGTCCAAACCTCGTTTTACGTCTGATTTAACGAACATGCGGGGGTGCGAAAACGGGACGAAACGTGCCCGCGAAATGGTCCGGTTGTGTTAGAACTGGGACGGGGGCCTCCTCACGGTGCTAGTACCGTTTTCCTCTTGAAGAAATGGCGAAAATAATGCGGGAGGCCCTGGGCCCATTTTTTCGCCCGAAAAGGCCAAAATCCGTGAGCTACAGCACGCGGATTGCAGCCAAATTTCGCGTTTCGTGGGCGGCGTGTGATTTTTGGCGGGCGTGGTCGAGTTTGGTGGGATTCGGTGGCGGGAGAAAATGGAATCCAATTCCAAGCTCCGAAACTCGTTTTACAGCCATTTTACCGCCAGAGAACGGGTGCCCAAATGGGTGGGCCAACTCGTCGGATTCAGGCAAAACCGGAGAAAGAAGTGGAAGGTAGGTGTGGATCTCAGTTTTTGGTCCAAGAATACGAAGCAACGGCGAGGACCGTGTGCTCACATTTTGACCAAATGCTCGCCCGCGGCCAAGGCCAAGCCCAAGGCACGCGGCCTCCCCGCTGCGAAGGCCAAGGCACAGGGCCACGCACGAGCTCCCTATCCTTGCCCTGGGAGCGCGGCCCAAGTTTGTGTTGTGTGTGCGCGAGAGTGTGCGACGTGCCTTGGTCGCGAGCATGTGCTGCATTTCGAGCAAGGCACGAAGCCAGCCCGCAGCCAAAGTCAAGGCACGCAGCCACCCCACGGCCAAGGGCAAGGCCATGGCACCCAGCCACCCCGCGGACAAGGCCAAGGGCATGGAACCCAGCCACCCCGCGGCCAAGCCCTAGGCACGCAGCCACCCCGTTGCCAAGGCCAAGGCACGCAGCCACCCCGCGGCCAAGGCCAAGCCCATGGCACCCAGCCACCCCTCGGCCAAGGCCAAGGCACGCAGCCACCCCGTGGCCAAGGCCAAGGCCATGGCACCCAGCCGCGCAGCTGCCAAGGCCTAGGCACGCAGCCACCCCGCGGCCAAGGGCGTGTGCTGTAGCGCACGGATCTTGGCCAACTTTCGCGTTTCCGGGGCAGTGCGGGATTTTGGGCTGATGCATTGGATACGTGCGACAGTCGAACGTCGGAGAAGACGGGAGTCGATTCCGAGGTCTGAACCTCCTTTTACGGCCGATTTACCGAACGTGCGGGGGTGCGAAAAGGGGACGAAATGTGCCCGCGAATTGGCCCGGTTGTGGTAGAACTGGGCGGGAGAAAACGGAATCCAATTCCGAGCTCCGAAACTCGTTTAACGGCCATTTTACCGCCAGACAACGGGTGCCCAAACGGGTGGGCCAACTCGTCGGATTCAGGCAAAACCGGAGAAAGAGGTGGAAGGTAGGTGTGGATCTCAGTTTTTGGTCCAAGAATACGAAGCAACGGCGAGGACCGTGTGCTCACATTTTGGCCAAATGCTCGCCCGCGGCCAAGGCACTCGGCCAGCCCGCGGCCAAGGCCAAGGCACAGGGCCACGCTCGAGCTCCCTATCCTTGCCCCGGGAACGCGGCCCAAGTGTGTATTGTGTGTGCGCGAGAGTGTGCGACGTGCCTTGGTCACGAGCATGTGCTGCATATCGAGCATGGCACGCAGCCAGCCCGCGGCCAAGTCCAAGGCCATGGCACCCAGCCACCCCGCGGCCAAGGCCTAGGCACGCAGCCACTCCGCGGCCAAGGCCGTGTGCTGTAGCTCACGGATCCTGGCCAACTTTCGCGTTTCCGGGGCGTGGCGGGATTTTGGGGTGATGCATTAGATACGTGCGACAGTCGAACGTCGGAGAAGACGGGAGTCGATTCCGAGGTCCGTACCTTGTTTTACGTCTGATTTACCGGAGTGCGGGGGTGCGACAAGGGGACGAAACGTGCCCGCGAATTGGTCTGGATGTGGTAGAACTGGGCCGGGGGCCTCCTCACGGTGCTAGTACTGTTTTCCTCTCGAAGAAATGGCGAAAATAATGCGGGAGGCCCTGCGCCCAATTTTCCGCCCGAAAAGGCCAAAATCCGTGAGCTATAGCACACGGATTGCGGCCAAATTTCACGTTTCGGGGGTGGCGTGGGATTTTTGGCTGGCGTGGTCGGGTTTGGTGGGAGTCGGTGGTGGGAGAAAACGGAATCCAATTCCGAGCTCCGAAACTCGTTTTACGGCCATTTTACCGCCAGAGAACGGGTGCCCAAACGGGTGGGCCAACTCATCCGATTCAGGCAAAACCGGAGAAAGAAGTGGAAGGTAGGTGTGGATCTCAGTTTTTGGTCCAAGAATACAAAGCAACAGCGAGGACCGTGTGCTCACATTTTGGCCAAATGCTCGCCCGCGGCCAAGGCACGCGGCCACCCCGCGGCCAAGGCCAAGGCACAGGGCCACGCTCGAGCTCCCTATCCTTGCCCCAGGAGCGCGGCCGAAGTGTGTATTGTGTGTGCGCGAGAGTGTACGAAGTGTGTATCCCGACCACACCAGCCAAAAATCCCACGCTCGAGCTCCCTATCCGGCCCCGAAACGCGAAATTTGGCCGCAATCCGTGTGCCATAGCTCACGGATTTTGGCCTTTTCGGGCGGAAAAATGGGCGCAGGGCCTCCCGCATTATTTTCGCCCTTTCTTCGAGAGGAAAACAGTACTAGCACCGTGAGGAGGCCCCCGGCCCAGTTCTAGCAATACCGGACCAGTTCGCTGGCACGTTTCGTCCCCTTTTCGTACCCCCGCACGTTCGGTAAATTGGCCGTAAAACGAGGTTCGGACCTGAGAATCGACTCCCGTCTTCTCCGACGTTCGATTGTCGCAAGTATCTAATGCTTCACCCCAAAATCCCGCACCGCCCCGGAAACGCGAAAGTTGGCCCAGATCCGTGAGCTACAGCACACGGCCTTGGCGGCAGGGTGGCTTCGGGCCTAGGCCTTGGCAGCGGCGTGCCTGGGTGCCATGGCCTTGGGCGCGGGCTGGCTGCGTGCCTTGCTCGAAATGCAGCACATGCTCGCGACCAAGGCACGTCGCACACTCTCGCGCACACACAACAGACACTTGGGCCGCGCTCCCGGGGCAAGGATAGGGAGCTCGAGCGTGGCCCTGTGCCTTGGCCTTGGCCACGGGGTGGCCGCATGCCTTGGCCTTGGCCCTGGCCACGGGCGAGCATTTGGCCAAAATGTGAGGACACGGTGCTCGCCGTTGCCTCGCATTCTTGGACCAAAAACTGAGATCCACACCTACCTTCCACTTCTTTCTCCGGTTTCGCCTGAATCGGATGAGTTGGCCAACCCGTTGGGGAACCCGTTCTCTGGCGGTAAAATGGCAGTAAAACGAGTTTCGGAGCACGGAATTGGATTCCGTTTTCTCCCGCCACTGACTCCCACCAAACCCGACCACGCCAGCCAAAAATCCCACGCCGCCCCAGAAACGCGAAACTTGGCCGCGATCCGTGTGCTATAGCTCACGGATTTTGGCGTTTTCGGGCGAAAAAATGCGAAAATTGGCCAAGATCCGTGAGCTACAGGACACGGCCTTGTCCGCGGGGTGGCTGCATGCCTAGGCCATGGCCACGGGGTGGCCGCGTGCCTAGGCCATGGCCGCTGGGTGGCTACGTGCCTAGGCCTTGGCCGCGGGGTGGCTGCGTGCCTTGGCTTTGGCCGCGGGCTGGCTGCTTGCCTTGCTCGAAATGCAGCACATGCTCGCGACCGAGGCACGTCGCACACTCTCCCACACACACAACACAAACTTGGGCCGTGCTCCCGGGGCAAGGATAGGGAGCTCGAGCGTGGCCCTGTGCCTTGGCCTTGGCCACGGGGTGGCTGCGTGCCTAGGCCTTGTCCGCGGGGTGGCTGGGTGCCATGGCCTTGGCCTTGGCCGCGGGGTGGCTGCGTGCCTTCGCTTTGGCCGCGGGCTGGCTGCGTGCCTTCGCTTTGGCCGCGGGCTGGCTGCGTGCCTTGCTCGAAATGCAGCACATGCTCGCGACCAAGGCACGTCGCACACTCTCGTACACACACAACAAGAACTTGGGCCGCGCTCCCGGGGCAAGGATAGGGAGCTCGAGCGTGGCCCTGTGCCTTGACCTTGGCCGTGGGGTGGCCGCGTGCCTTGGCCTTGGCCTTGGCCGCGGGCGAGCATTTGGCCAAGATGTGAGGACACGGTCCTCCCCGTTGCTTCGTATTCTTGGACCAAAAACTGAGATCCACACTTACCTTCCACTTCTTTCTCCGGTTTTGCCTGAATCGTACGAGTTGGCCCACCCGTTTGGGAACCCGTTCTCTGGCGGTAAAATAGCCGTAAAACGAGTTTCGGAGCTCGGAATTGGATTCCATTTTCTCCCGCCACCGACTCCCACCTAACCCGACCACGCCGGCCACGAAACGCGAAATTTGAACGCAATCCGTGTGCTATAACTCACGAATTTTGGCCTTTTCGGGAGGAAAAATGGGTGCAGGGCCTCCCGCATTATTTTTGCCATTTCTTCAAGCGCAAAACAGTACTAGCACTGTGAGGAGGCCCCTGGCCCAGTTCTACCACAACCGGACCAATTCGGGGGCACGTTTTGTCACCTTTTCGCACCCCCGCTAGTTCGGTAAATCGGCCGTAAAACGAGGTTCGGACCTCGGAATCGACTCCCGTCTGCTCTGACGTTCGACTGTTGCACGTATCTAATGCATCACCCCAAAATCCCGCACCGCCCCGGAAACGCGAAAATTGGCCAAGATCCGTGAGCTACAGCACACGGCCTTGCCCGCGGGGTGGGTGCGTGCCTACGCCTTGGCAGCGGCGTGGCTGGGTGCCATTGCCTTGGCCTTGGCCACGGGGTGGCTATGTGCCTTGGCCTTGGCCACGGGGTGGCTGCGTGCCTTGGCCTTGCCGCGGGGTGGCTGCGTGCGTAGGCCATGGCCGCGGGGTGGCTGCGTGCCTAGGCCATGGCCGCGGGGTGGCTGCGTGCGTAGGCCATGGCCGCGGGGTGGCTGCGTGCCTAGGCCATGGCCGCGGGGTGGCTGCGTGCGTAGGCCTTGGCCGCGGGGTGGCTGCATGCCTAGGCCTTGGCCGCGGGGTGGCTGGGTGCCATGGCCTTGGCTTTGGCCGCGGGCTGGCTGCTTGCCTTGCTCGAAATGCAGCACATGCTCGCGACCAAGGCACGTCGCACACTCTCGCATACACAGAACACACACTTGGACCGCGCTCCCGGGGCAAGGATAGGGAGCTCGAGCGTGGGCCTGTGCCTTGGCCTTGGCCGCGGGGTGGCCGTGTGCCTTGGCCTTGGCCGTGGCCGCGGGCGAGCATTTGGCCAAAATGTGAGCACACGGTCCTCGCCGTTGCTTCGTATTCTTGGACCAAAAACTGAGATCCACACCTACCTTCCACTTCTTTCTCCGGTTTTCCCTGAATCCGACGAGTTGGCAAACCCGTTTGGGCTCCCGTTCTCTGGCGGTAAAATGCCCGTAAAACGAGTATCGGAGCTGGGAATTGGATTCCGTTTTCTCCCGGCACCGACTCCCACCAAACCCGACCACACCCGCCAAAAATCCCACGCCGCCCCCGAAACGAGAAATCTGGCCTCAATCCGTGTGCTATAGCTCACGGATTTTGGCCTTTTCGGGCGGAAAAATGGGCGCAGGGCCTCCCGCATTATTTTCGCCATTTCTTCGAGAGGAAAACAGTACTAACACCGTGAGGAGGCCCCCGGCCTAGTTCTACCACAACCGGACCAATTCACCGGCACGTTTCGTTCCCTTTCCGCACCCCCGTACGTTCGGTAAATCAGCCGTAAAACCAGGTTCGGACCTCGGAATCGACTCCCGTCTTCTCCGACGTTCGACTGGGTGCCATGGCCTTGGCCTTGGCCGTGGGGTGACTGCGTGCCTAGGCCTTGGCCGCGGGGTGGCTGGGTGCCACGGCCTTGGCCTTGGCCAGGGGGTGGCTGCGTGCCTTGGCCTTGGCCGCGGGCTGGCTGCGTGCCATGCTCGAAATGCAGCACATGCTCGCGACCAAGGCACGTCGCACACTCTCGCGCACACACAACACACACTTGGGCCGCGCTCCCGGGGAAAGGATAGGGAGCTCGAACGTGGCCCTGTGCCTTCGCCTTGGCCGTGGGGTGGCCACGTGCCTTGGCCGCGGGCGAGCATTTTCCCAAATTGTGAGCACACGGTCCTCGCCGTTGCTTCATATTCTTGGACCAAAAACTGAGATCCACACCTACCTTCCACTTCTTTCTCTGGTTTTGCCTGAATCCGTCAAGTTGGCCCACCCGTTTGGGCACCCGTTCTCTGGCGGTAAAATGGCCGTAAAACGAGTTTCGGAGCTCGGAATTGGATTCCGTTTTCTCCTGCCACCGACTCCCACCAAACCCGACCACGCAAGCCAAAAATTCCACGCCGACCCTGAAACACGAAATTTGGCCGCAATCTGTGTGCTATAGCTCACGGATTTCGGCCTTTTCGGGCGGAAAAATGGACGCAGGGCCTCCCGCATTATTTTTGCCATTTCTTCGATGGGAAAACAGTAGTAGCACCGTCAGGAGGCCCCCGGCCCAGTTCTACCACAACCGGACCAATTCGCGGGCACGTTTCGTCCCCTTTTCGCACCCTCGCACGTTCCGTAAATCGGCCGTCAAACGAGGTTCGGACCTCGGAATCGACTCCCGTCTTCTCCGACATTCGACTGTCTCACGTATCTAATGCATATCCCCAAAATCGCGCACCGCCCCGGAAACGCGAAAGTTGGCCAAGATCCGTGAGCTACAGCACACGGCCTTGGCCGCGGGGTGGCGGCGTGCCTAGGCCTTGGCCGCAGCATGCCTAGGCCTTGGCCGCAGCGTGGCTGGCTGCCATGGCCTTGGCCTTGGCCACGTTGTGGCAGCGTGCCTTGGCCTTGGCCACGGGGTGGCTGCGTGCCTACGCCTTGGCCGCGGGGTGGCTGGGTGCCATGGCCTTGGCCTTCGCCGCGGGGTGGCTGCGTGCCTAGGCCATGGCCTCGGGGTGGCTGCATGCCTAGGCCATGGCCGCGGGGTGGCTGCGTGCCTAGGACTTGGCAGCGGCGTTTTCAATTCGCGGGCACGTTTCGTCCCCTTTTCGCACTCCCGCACGTTCCGTAAATCGGCCGTAAAATGAGGTTCGGACCTCGGAATTGATTCCCGTCTTCTCCGACGTTCGACCGTCGTACGTATCTAATGCATCACCCCAAAATCCTGCACCGCCCTGGAAACGCGAAAGTTGGCCAAGATCCGTCAGCTACAGCACAAGGCCTTCGCCGCGGGGTGGCTGCGTGCCTAGGACTTGGCAGCGGCGTGGCTGGGTGCCATGGCCTTGGCCTTGGCCACGGGGTGGCTACGTGCCTTGGCCTTGGCCACTGGGTGGCTGCGTGCCTTCGCCTTGGCCGCGGGGTGGCTGGGTGCCATGGCCTTGGCTTTGGCTGCGGGGTGGTTGCGTGCCTAGGCCTTGGCCGCGGGGTGGCTGGGTGCCATGGCCTTGGCCGTGGCCGCGGGGTGGCTGCGAGCCTTGGCCTTGGCCGCTGGCTGGCTAAGTGCCTTTCTCGAAATGCAGCACATGCTCGCGACCAAGGCGCGTTGCACACTCTCGCGCACACACAACACACACTTGGGCCGCGCTCCCGGGGCAAGGATAGGGAGCTCGAGCGTGGCCTTGTGCCTTGGCCTTGGCCGCGGGGTGGCCTCGTGCCTTGGACTTGGCCTTGGCCGCGGGCGAGCATTTGGCCAAAATGTGAGCGCACGGTCCTCGCCGTTGCTTCGTATTCTTGGCCCAAAAACTGAGATCCACACCTACCTTCCACTTCTTTCTCTGGTTTTACCTGAATCCGACGAGTTGGCCCACCCGTTTGGGCACCTGTTCTCTGGCGGTAAAATGGCCGTAAAAAAAGTTTGGGAGCTCGGAATTGGATTCCGTTTTCTCCCGCCACCGACTCCCACCAAACCCGATCACGCCCCCCAAAAATCCCACGCCGCCCCCGAAACGCGAAATTTGGCCGCAATCCGTGTGCTATAGCTCACGGATTTTGGCCCTTCCGGGCGGAAAAATGGGCGCAGGGCCTCCCGCATTATTTTCGCCATTTCTTCGAGAGGAAAACAGTACTAGCACCGTGAGGAGGCCCCCGAACCAGTTCTACCCCAACCGGACCAATTCGTGGGAACGTTTCTTCCCCTTTTCGCACCCCCGCACGTTCGGTAAATCGGCCGTAAAACCAGGTTCGGACCTCAGAATCGACTCCCGTCTTCTCCGACGTTCGACTGTCGCAAGTATCTAATGCATCACCCCAAAATCCCGCCCCGCCCCGGAAACGCGAAAGTTGGCCAAGATCCGTGAGGTACAGCACACGGCCTTGGCAGCGGGGTGGCAGCGTGCCTAGGCCTTGGCCGCGGGGTGGCTGGGTGCCATGGCCTTGGCTTTGGCCGTGGGCTGGCTGCGTGCCTTGGCTTTGGCCGTGGGCTGGCTGCGTGCCTTGCTCGAAATGCAGCACATGCTCGCGACCAACGCATGTCGCACACTCTCACACACACACAAGACACACTTGGACCGCGCTCCCGGGGCATGGATAAGGAGCTCGAGCGTGGCCCTGGGCGCGGGCGAGCATTTTGCCAAAATGTGAGCATACGGTCCTCGCCGTTGCTTTGCATTCTTGGACCAAAAACTGAGATCCACACCTACCTTCCACTTCTTTCTCCGGTTTTGCCTGAATCCGACGAGTTGGCCCACCCGTTTGGGCACCCGTCTTCTGGCAGTAAAATGGCCGTAAAACGAGTTTCGGAGCTCGGATTTGGATTCCATTTTCTCCGGGCACCGACTCCCACCAAACCGGACCACGCCAGCCAAACATCCCACGACGCCCCCGAAACGCGAAATTTGGCCGCAATCCGTGTGCTATAGCTCACGGATTTTGGCCTTTTCGGGCGGAAAAATGCGAAAGTTGGCCAAGATCCGTGAGCTACAGCACACGGCCTAGGCCGCGGGGTGGCTGCGTGCCTAGGCCTTCACCGCGGGGTGGCTGGGTGCCATGGCCTTGGCCTTGGCCGCGGGGTGGATGCGTGCCTAGGCCTTGGCCGCGGGGTGGCTGCGTGCCTAGGCCTTCACCGCGGGGTGGCTGCGTGCCTTTGCTTTGGCCGCGGGCTGGCTGCGAGCCTTGCTCAAAATGCAGCACATGCTCGCGACCAAGGCACATCGCACACTCTCGCACACACAAAACACAAACTTGGACCGTGCTCACGGATTTTGGCCTTTTCGGGCAGAAAAATGGGCGCAGGGCCTCCCGCATTATTTTCGCCATTTCTTCGACAGGAAAACAGTACTAGCACCGTGAGGAGGCCCCGGCTCAGTTCTACCACAACCGGACCAATTCGCGGGCACGTTTCGTTCCCTTTTCGCAACCCCGCACATTCGTTAAATTAGAGGTAAAACGAGGTTCGGACCTCGGAATCGACTCCCGTCTTCTCCGACGTTCGACTGTCGCACATATTTAATGCATCACCCCAAAATCCTGCCCCACCCCAGAAACGCGAAAGTTGGCCAAGATCCGTGAGCTACAGCACACGGCCTTGGCCTAGGGGTGGCTGCGTGCCTAGGCCTTGGCCGCGGGGTGGCTGGGTGCCATGGCCTCGGCCTTGGCCGCGGGGTGGCTGCGTGCATGGCCTTGGCCTCAGGCTGGCTGCGTGCCATGCTCGAAATGCAGCACATTCTCGGGACCAAGGCACGTCGTACACTCTCGCGCACACACAATACACACTTCGGCCGCGCTCCCGGCGCAAGGATAGGGAGCTCGAGCGTGGCCCTATACCTTGGCCTTGGCCGCGGCGTGGCTGGGTGCCATGGCCTTGGCCTTCGCCACGGGGTGGCTGCGTGCCTTGTCCTTGGCCACGGGGTGGCTGCGTGCCTAGTCCTTGGCCGCGGGGTGTCTTGGTGCCATGGCCTTGGCCTTGGCCTCGGGGTGGCTGCGTGTCTAGGACTTGGCCACGGGGTGGCTGGGTGCCATGGCCTTGGCCTTGGCCGCGGGGTGGCTGCTTGCCTTGGCTTTGGGCGTGGGCTGGCTGCGTGCCTTGCTCGAAATGCAGCACATGCTCGCGACCAACGCACGTCGTACACTCTCGCACACACACAACACACACTTGGACCGCCCTCCCGGGGCTTGGATAGGGAGCTCGAGCGTGGCCCTGTGCCCTTGCCTTGGCCGCGGGCGAGCTTTTGGCCAAAATGTGAGGACACGGTCCTCGCCGTTGCTTCACATTCTTGGACAAAAATCTGAGATCCACACCTACCTTCCACTTCTTTCTCCGGTTTTGCCTGAATCGGACGAGTTGGCCCACCCATTTGGGAACCCGTTCTCTGGCGGTAAAATGGCCGTAAAACGAGTTTCGAAGCTCGGAATTGGATTCCGTTTTCGCCCGCCACCGACTCCCACCAAACCCGACCACGCCCGCCAAAAATCCGACGCCGCCCCCGAAACACGAAATTTGGCCGCTATCCGTGTGCTATAGCTCACGGATTTTGGCATTTTCAGGCGGAAAAATGGGCGCAGGGCCTCCCGCATTATTTTCGCCATTTCTTCGATCGCAAAACAGTACTAGCACCGTGAGGAGGCCCCCGACCCAGTTCTACCACAACCGGATCAATTCGCGGGCACGTTTCGTCCCCTTTTCGCACTCCCGCACGTTCCGTAAATCGGCCGTAAAATGAGGTTCGGACCTCGGAATTGATTCCCGTCTTCTCCGAGGTTCGACCGTCGCACGTATCTAATGCATCACCCCAAAATCCTGCACCGCCCTGGAAACGCGAAAGTTGGCCAAGATCCGTGAGCTACAGCACACGGCCTTGGCCTAGGGGTGGCTGCGTGCCTAGGCCTTGGCCGCGGGGTGGCTGCGTGCCTTGGCCTTGGCCGCGGGCCGGCTGCGTGCCATGCTCGAAATGCAGCACATGCTCGCGACCAAGGCACGTCGCACACTCTCGCGCACACACAACAGAAACATGGGCCGCGCTCCCGCGGCAAGGAAAGGGAGCTCGAGCGTGGCCCTGTGCCTTGGCCTTGGCCGCGGGGTGGCCGCGTGCCTTGGCCGCGGGCGAGCATTTGGCCAAAATGTGAGCACACGGTCCTCGCACCCCCGCACGTTCGGTAAATCAGACGTAAAATGAGGTTTGGACCTCGGAATCGACTCCCGTCTTCTCCGACGTTCGACTGTCGCACGTATCTAATGCATTACCCCAAAATCCCGCCCCACCCCGGAAACGCGAAAGTTGGCCAAGGTCCGTGAGCTACAGCACACGGCCTTGGCCGCGGGGTGGCTGCGTGCCTAGGCCTTGGCCGCGGGGTGGCTGCGTGCCTAGGCCTTGGCCGCGGGGTGGCTAGGTGCCTTGGCCTCGGGCGAGCATTTGGCCAAAATGTGAGCACATGGTCCTCGCCGTTGCTTCGTATTCTTGGACCAAAAACTGAGATCCACACCTACCTTCCACTTCTTTCTCCAGTTTTGCCTGAATCGGACGAGTTGGCCCACCCGTTTGGGCACCCGTTCGCTGCCGGTAAATGGCCGTAAAATGTGTTTTGGAGCTCGGAATTGGATTCCGTTTTCTCCCGCCACCGACTCCCACCAAACCCGACGACGCCATCCCAAAATCCCACGCCGCCCCCGAAACGCGAAATTTGGCCACAATCCGTGTGCTATAGCTCACGGATTTTGACCTTTTCTGGCGGAAAAATGGGCGCAGGGCCTCCCGCATTATTTTTGCCATTTCTTCAAGCGGAAACCAGTGCTTGCGCCGTGAGGAGGCCCCCGGCCCAGTTTTACCACAATCGGACCAATTCGAGGGCACGTTTCGTCCCCTTTTCGAACCCCCGCACCCTCGGTAAATCGGCCGTAAAATGAGGTTCGGACCTCGAAATCGACTCCTCTCTTTTCCGATGTTCGACTGTCGCACGTATCTAATGCATCACCCCAAAATCCCGCACCACCCCGGAAACGCGAAGTTGGCCAAGATCCGTGAGCTACAGCACACGGCCTTGGCCTTGGCCAAGATCCGTGAGCTACAGCACACGGCCTTGGCCTTGGCCGCGGGGTGGCTGGGTGCCTAGGCCTTCGCCGCGGGGTGGCTGCGTGCCTAGGCCTTGGCCGCGGGGTGGCTGGGTGCCATGGCCTTGGCCTTGGCCACGGGGTGGCTGCGTGGCTAGGCCTTGGCCGCGGGGTGGCTGGGTGCCATGGCCTTGGCCGCGGGGTGGCTGGGTGCCATGGCCTTGGCCTTGGCCACGGGGTGGCTGCGTGGCTAGGCCTTGGCCGCGGGGTGGCTGGGTGCCATGGCCTTGGCCGTGGCAGCGGGGTGGCTGCGTGTCTTGGCCTTGGCCGCGGGCTGGCTGCTTGCCATGCTCGAAATGCAGCACATGCTCGCGACCATGGCACGTCGCACACTCTCGCGCACACACAACACAAACTTGAGCCGCGCTCCCGCGGCAAGGATAGGGAGCTCGAGCGTGGCCCTGTGCCTTCGCCTTGGCCGCGGGGTGGCCGCGTGCCTTGGCCGCGGGTGAGCATTTGGCCAAAATGTGAGCACACGGTCCTCGAACCCCCGCACGTTCGGTAAATCAGACGTAAAACGAGGTTCGGACCTCGGAATCAACTCCCGTCTTATCCGACATTCAACTGTCGCAAGTATCTAATGCATTACCCCAAAATCCCGCCCCGCCCCGGAAACGCAAAAGTTGGCCAAGATCCGTGAGCTACAGCACACGGCCTCGGCCGCGGGGTGGCTGCGTGCCTAGGCCTTGGCCGCGGGGTGGCTGGGTGCCATGGCGTTGGCCTTGGCCACGGGGTGGCTGCGTGGCCCTGTGCCTTGGCCTTGGCCGCGGGGTGGCCGCGTGCCTTGGCCGCGGGGTGGCCGCGTGCCTTGGCCCTTGGCCGCGGGCGAGCATTTTGCCAAAATGTGAGCACACGGTCCACGCCGTTGCTTCGTATTCTTGGACCAAAAACTAAGATCCACACCTACCTTCCACTTCTTTCGCCGGTTTTGCCTGAATCCGACGAGTTGACCCACCCGTTTGGGCACCCGTTCTCTGGCAGTAAAATGGCCGTAAAACGAGATTTGGAGCTCGGAATTGGATTCCGTTTTCTCCCGCCACCGACTCCCAGCAAACCCGACCACGCCAGCCAAAAATCCCATGCCACCCCCGAAACGCGAAATTTGGCAGCAATCCGTGTGCTATAGCTCACGGATTTTGGCCTTTTCGGGCGGAAAAATGCAAAAGTTGGCCAAGATCCGCGAGCTACAGCACACGGCCTAGGCCGCGGTGTGGCTGCGTGCCTAGGCCATGGCCGCCGGGTGGCTGCGTGCCTAGGCCTTGGCCGCGGGGTGGCTGGGTGCCATTGCCTCAACTTTGGCCGCGGGGTGGCTGCGTGTCTTGGCTTTGGCCGCGGGCTGGCTGGGTGCCATGGCCTTGGCCTTTGCCACGGGGTGGCTGCGTGCCTTGGCCTTGGCCTTGCCCACAGGGTGGCTGCGTGCCTAGGCCTTGGCAGCGGCGTGGCTGGGTGCCATGGCCTTGGCCTGGGCCAGGGGGTGGCTGCGTGCCTTGGCCTTGGCTTTGGCCACGGGGTGGCTGCGTTCCTTGGCCTTGGCCTTGGGGTGGCTAGGTGCCATGGCCTTGGCCTTGGCCACGGGGTGGCTGCGTAGCTAGGCCTTGGCCGCGTGGTGGCTGCGTGCCTTGGCCTTGGCCGTGGGCTGGCTGCGTGCCTTGCTCGAAATGCAGCACATGCTCGCGACCAAGGCACGTCGCACACTCTCCCGTACACACAACACACGCTTGGGCCGCGCTCCCGTGGCAAGGATAGGGAGCTCGAGCGTGGCCCTGTGCCTTGGCCTTGGCCGCGGGCGAGCATTTGGCCAAAATGTGAGCACACGGTCCTCGCCGTTGCTTCGTATTCTTGGACCAAAAACTGAGATCCACACCTACCTTCCACTTCTTTCTCCGGTTTTGCCTGAATCGGACGAGTTGGCCCACCCGTTTGGGAACCCGTTCTCTGGCGGTAAAATGGCCGCTAAACGAGTTTCGGAGCTCAGAATTGGATTCCGTTTTCTCCCGCCACCGAATCCGACCAAACCCGACCACGCCAGGTAAAATTCCCAGGCCGCCCCTGAAACACGAAATTCGGCCGCAATCCGTGTGCTATAGCTCACGGATTTTGGCCTTTTCGGGCGGACAAATGGGCGCAGGGCCTCCCGCATTATTTTCGCCATTTCTTCGATAGGAAAACAGTACTAGCACCATGAGGAGGCCCCCGGCCCAGTTCTACCACAACCGGACCAATTCGCGGGCGCGTTTCGTCCCCTTTTCGCACCCCCGCACGTTTGGTAAATCGGCCGTAAAACGAGGTTCGGACCACGGGATCGACTCCCGTCTTCTCCGACGTTCAACTGTCGCAAGTATCTAATGCATCACCCCAAAATCCCGCACCGCCCCGGAAACGCGAAAGTTGGCCCAGATCCGTGAGCTACAGCACACGGCCTTGGCTGCGGGGTGGCTGCGTGCCTAGGCCTTGGCAACGGTGTGACTGGGTGCCATGGCCTTGGCCTTGGCCGCGGGGTGGCTGGGTGCCATGGCCTCGGCCTTGGCCGCGGGGTGGCTGCGTGCCCAGGCCTTGGCCGCGGGGTGGGTGGCTGCCATGGCCTTGGCCTTGGCCGCGGGCTGGCTGCGTACCTTGCTCGAAATGCAGCACATGCTCGCGACCAAGGCAGGTCGCACACTCTCGCGCACACACAAGACACACTTGGGCCGCGCTCCCGTGGCAAGGATAGGGAGCTCGAGCGTGGCCCTGTGCCTTGGCCTTGGCCGCGGGGTGGCCGCGTGCCTTGGCCTTGGCCTTGGCCGCGGGCGAGCATTTGGCCAAAATGTGAGGACACGGTGCTCGCCGTTGCTTCATATTCCTGGACCAAAAACTGAGATCCACACCTACCTCCCACTTCTTTCTCCGGTTTTGCCTGAATCGGACGAGTTGGCCCACCCGTTGGGGAACCATTCTCTGGCGGTAAAATGGCCGTAAAACGGGTTTCGGAGCTCGGAATTGGATTCCGTTTTCTCCCGCCACCGACTCCCACCAAACCCGACCACGCCAGCCAAAAATCGCACGCCGCCCCCAAAACGCGAAACTTGGCCGCAATCCGTGTGCTATGGCTCACGGATTTTGGCCTTTTCGGGCGGAAAAATGCGAAAGTTGGCCAAGATCCGTGAGCTACAGCACACAGCCTTGGCCGCACGGTGGCTGCATGCCTAGGCCATGGCCGCGGGGTGGCTGCGTGCCTAGGCCATGGCCGCGGGGTGGCTGCGTGCCTAGGCCTTGGCCGCGGGGTGGCTGCGTGCCTAGGCCTTGGCCGCGGGGTGGCTGCGTGCCTAGGCCTTGGCCGCGGGGTGGCTGGGTGCCATGGCCTTGGCTTTGGCCGCGGGCTGGCTGCTTGCCTTGCTCGAAATGCAGCACATGCTCGCGACCAAGGCACGTCGCACACTCTCGCACACACACAACACAAACTTGGGCCGCGCTCCCGGGGCAAGGATAGGGAGCTCGAGCGTGGCCCTGTGCCCTTGCCTTGGCCGTGGGGTGGCCGCGCGCCTTGGCCTTTGCCTTGGCCGCGGGCGAGCATTTGGCCAAGATGTGAGGACACGGTCCTCGCCGTTTCTTCGCATTATTGGACCAAAAACTGAGATCCACACTCACCTTCCACTTCTTTCTCCGGTTTTGCCTGAATCGGACGAGTTGGCCCACCCGTTTGGGAACCCGTTCTCTGGCGGTAAAATGGCAGTAAAACGAGTATCGGAGCTCGGAATTGGATTCCGTTTTCTCCCACCACCGACTCCCACCAATCCCGACCACGCCAGCCAAAAATCTCACGCCGCCCCCGAAACGCGAAATTTGGCCGCAATCGGTGTGCTATAGCTCACGGATTTTGGCCTTTTCGGGAGGGAAAATGGGCGGAGGGCCTCCCGCATTATTTTCACCATTTCTTTGATCGTAAAACAGTACTAGCACTGTGAGGAGGCCCCCGGCCCAGTTCTACCACAACCGGACCAATTCGCGGGCACGTTTCGACACCTTTTCGCACCCCCGCTAGTTCGGTAAATCGGCCGTAAAACGAGGTTCGGACCTCGGAATCGACTCCCGTCTTCTCCGACGTTCGACTGTCACACGTATCTAATGCATCACCCCAAAATCCCATCCAGGCCCGGAAACGCGAAAGTTGGCCAAGATCCGTGAGCTACAGCACACGGCCTTGGCCACGGGGTGGCTGCGTGCCTAGGCCTTGGCCGCGGGGTGGCTGGGTGCCATGGCGTTGGCCTTGGCCACGGGGTGGCTGCGTGCCTAGGCCTTGGCCGCGGGGTGGCTGGGTGCGATGGCCTTGGCCACGGGGTGGCTGCGTGCCTAGACCTTGGCCGCGGGGTGGCTGGGTACGATGGCCTTGGCCTTGGCCGCGTGGTGGCTGCGTGCCTAGGCCTTGGCCGCGGGGTGGCTGGGTGCGATGGCCTTTGCCTTGGCCACGGGGTGGCTGCGTGCCTAGGCCTTGGCCGCGGGGTGGCTGGGTGCGATGGCCTTTGCCTTGGCCGCGGGGTGGCTGCGTGCCTAGGCCTTGGCCGCAGGGTGGCTGGGTGCCATGGCGTTGCACTTGGCCGCGGGGTGGCTGCGTGCCTTGGCCTTGGCCGCGGGGTGGCTGCGTGCCGTGCTCAAAATCCAGCACATGCTCGCGACTAAGGCACGTCGCACACTCTCGCGCACACACAATACACACTTGGGCCGCGCTCCCGGGGCAAGGATAGGGAGCTCGAGCATGGCCCTCTGCCTTGGCCTTGGCCGCGGGGTGGCCGCGTACCTTGCCCTTGGCCTTGGCCGCGGGCGAGCATTTGGCCAAACTGTCAGGTCGCGGTCCTCGCGGTTGCTTCGCATTCTTGGACCAAAAACTTAGATCCGCACCTACCTTCCACTTTTTTCTCCGGTTTTGCCTGAATCGGACGAGTTGGCCCACCATTTGGGAACCCGTTCTCTGGCGGTAAAATGCCGTAAAACGAGTTTCGGAGCTCGGAATTGGATTTCGTTTTCTCCCGCCACCGACTCCCACCAAATCCGACCACGCCAGCCAAAAATCGCAAGCCGCCCCCGAAACGCGAAACTTGGCCGCAATCCGTGTGCTATAGCTCACGGATTTTGGCCTTTTCGGGCGGAAAAATGCGAAAGTTGGCCAAGATCCGTGAGCTACAGCACACGGCCTTGGCCGCGCGGTGGCTGCATGCCTAGGCCATGGCCGCGGGGTTGCTGCGTGCCTAGGCCATGGCCGCGGGGTGGCTACGTGCCTAGGCCTTGGCCGCCGGGTGGCTGCGTGCCATGGCCTTGGCTTTGGCCGCGGGCTGGCTGCTTGCCTTGCTCGAAATGCAGCACATGCTCGCGACCAAGGCACGTCGCACACTCTCGCACACACACAACACAAACTTGGGCCGCGCTCCCGGGGCAAGGATAGGGAGCTCGAGCGTGGCCCCGTGCCTTGGCCTTGGCCACGGGGTGGCTGCGTGCCTAGGCCTTGTCCGCAGGGTGGCTGGGTGCCATGGCCTTGGCCTTGGCCACGGGGTGGCTGCGTGCCTAGGCCTTGTCCGCGGGGTGGCTGGGTGCCATGGCCTTGGCCTTGGGCGCGGGGTGGCTGCGTGCCTTGGCTTTGGCCGCGGGATGGCTGCGTGCCTTGCTCGAAATGCAGCACATGCTCGCGACCAAGGCACGTCGCACACTCTCGCACACACACAACACAAACTTGGGCCGCGCTCCCGGAGCAAGGATAGGGAGCTCGAGCGTGGCCCTGTGCCTTGGCCTTGGCCGCGGGGTGGCCGCGCGCCTTGGCCTTGAGCTTGGCCGCGGGCGAGCATTTGGCCAAGATGTGAGGACACGGTCCTCGCTGTTGCTTCGCATTCTTGGACCAAAAACTGAGATCCACACTCACCTTCCACTTCTTTCTCCGGTTTTTCCTGAATCGGATGAATTGGCCCACCCGTTTGGGAACCCGTTCTCTGGCGGTAAAATGGCCGTAAAACGAGTTTCGGAGCTCGGAATTGGATTCCATTTTCTCCCACCACCGACTCCCACCAAACCCGACCACGTCAGCCAAAAATCCCACGCCCCCCCCGAACCGCGAAATTTGGCCGCAATCCGTGTGCTATAGATCACAGATTTTGTTCTTTTCGGGCGGGAAAATGGGCGGAGGGCCTCCCGCATTATTTTCACCATTTCTTCGAGCGCAAAACAGTACTAGCACTGTGAGGAGGCCCCCGGCCCAGTTCTACCACAACCGGACCAATTCGCGGGCACGTTTCATCACCTTTTTGCACCCCCGCTAGTTCGGTAAATCGGCCGTAAAACGAGGTTCGGACCTCGGAATCGACTCCCGTCTTCTCCGACGTTCGACTGTCACACGTATCTAATGCATCACCCCAAAATCCCGCACCGCCCCGGAAACGCGAAAGTTGGCCAAGATCCGTGAGCTACAGCACACGGCCATGGCCGCGGGGTGGCTGCGTGCCTAGGCCTTGGCCGCGGGGTGGCTGTGTGCCATGGCCTTGGCTTTTGCCGCGGGGTGGCTGCGTGCCCTGGCTTTGGCCGCGGGGTGGCTGCTTGCCTTGCTCGAAATGCAGCACATGCTCGCGACCAAGGCAGTCGAGCATTTGGCCAAAATGTGAGCACACGGTCCTCGCTCTTGCTTCGTATTCTTGGACCAAAAACTGAGATCCACACCTACCTTCGACATCTTTCTCTGGTTTTGCCTGAATCTGACGAGTTGGCCCACCCGTTTTGGCACCCGTTCACTGGCGGTAAAATGGCCGTAAAACGATTTTGAGAGCACGGAATTGGATTCCGTTTTCTCCCGCCACCGACTCCCACCAAACCCGACCACGCCCGCCAAAAATCCCACGCCGCCCCCGAAACGCGAAATTTGGCCGCAGTCCGTGTGCTATAGCTCATGGATTTTGGCCTTTTCGGGCGGAAAAATGGGCGCAGGGCCTCCCGCATTATTTTCGCCATTTATTCGAGAGGAAAATATTACTAGCACCGTGAGGAGGCCCCCGGCCCAGTTCTACCACAACCGGACCAATTCGCGGGCACGTTTCGTCCCATTTTCGCACCCCCGCACGTTCGGTAAATCATACGTAAAACGAGGTTCGGACCTCGTAATCGACTCCCGTCTTCTCCGACATTAAACTGTCGCACGTATCTAACGCATCACCGCAAAATCCCGCCCCGCCCCGGAAACGCGAAAGTTGGCCAAGATCCGTGCGCGACAGCACACGGCCTTGGCCTTAGCCACGGGGTGGCTGCGTGCCATGGCGTTGGACTAGGCCTCGGGGTGGCTGCGTGCCAAGGCCTTGGCCGCGGGCTGGCTGCGTGCCTAGGCCTTGGCCGCGGGCTGGCTGGGTGCCATGGCCTTGGCCGCGGGGTGGACGCGTGCCTTGGCCTTGGCCGCAGGGTGGCGGCGTGCCTCGGCCTTGGCCTTGGCCATGGGCTGGCACCGTGCCTTTCTTGAAATGCAGCACATGGCCTTGGCCTTGGCCACGGGGTGGCTGCGTGCCTTGGCCTTGGCCACGGGGTGGCTGCGTCCCTTGGCCTTGGCCGCGGGGTGGCTGGGTGCCATGGCCTTGGCCTTGGCCGTGGGGTGGCTGCGTGCCATGGCCTTGGCATTGGCCGCGGGGTGGCTGCGTGCCTAGGCCATGGCCGCGCGGTGGCTGCGTGCCTAGGCCTTGGCCGCGGGGTGGCTGGGTGCCATGGCCTTGGCCTTGGGTGCGGGGTGGCTGCGTGCCTAGGCCTTGACCGCGGGGAGGCTGCGTGCCATGGCCTTGCCCTTGGCCGCGGGGTGGCTGCGTTCCTTGGCCTTGGCCGCGGGCTGGCTGCGTGCCTTGCTCGAAATACAGCACATGCTCGCGACCAAGGCACGTCGCACACTCTCGCGCACACACAACATACACTTGGGCCGCGCTCTCGGGGCAAGGATAGGGAGCTCGAGTGTGGCCCTGTGCCTTGGCCTTGGCCGCGGGGTGGCCGCGTGCCTTGGCCGCGGGCGAGCCTTTTGCCAAAATGTGAGCACACGGTCCTCGCCGTTGGCCTAGGCACGCAGCCACCCCGCGGCCATGGCCAAGCCACGTCGCACACTCTAGCACACACACAACACACACTTGGACCGCGCTCACGGATTTTGGCTTTTTCGGTACTAGCACCGTGAGGAGGCCCCCGGCCCAGTTCTACCACAATCGGACCAATTCGATGGCACGTTTTGTCCCTTTTTCACACCCCCGCACCCTCGGAAAATCGGCCGTAAAACGAGGTTCGGACCTCGAAATTGACTCCCCTCTTTTCCTACGTTCGACTGTCGCACGTATCTAATGCATCACCCCAAAATCCCGCACCGCCCTGGAAACGCGAAAGTTGGCCAAGATCCATGCGCGACAGCACACGGCCTTGGCCGTGGCTGCGGGGTGGCTGCGCGCCATGGCGTTGGACTAGGCCTCGGGGTGGCTGCGTGCCAAGGCCTTGGCCGCGGGCTGGCTGCGTGCCTAGGCCTTGGCCGCGGGCTGGCTGGGTGCCATGGCCTTGGCCACGGGCTGGCTGGGTGCCATGGCCTTGGCCGCGGGGTGGACGCGTGCCTTGGCCTTGGCCGAGGGGTGGCTGCGTGCCTCAGCCTTGGCCTTGGCCGCGGGCTGGCACCGTGCCTTTCTTGAAATGCAGCACATGCTCGCGACCAAGGCAGGTCGCACACTCTCACGCACACACAACACACACTTCGGCCGCGCTCCCGAGGCAAGGATAGGGAGCTCGAGCGTGGCCCTGTGCCTTGGCGTTGGCCGCGGGGTGGCTGCGTGGCTTGACCTTGGCCACGGGCGAGCATTTGGCCAAAATGTGAGCACACGGTCCTCGCCGTTTCTTCGCATTCTTGGACCAAAAACTGAGATCCACACCTACCTTCCACTTCTTTCTCCGGTTTTGCCTGAATCCGACGAGTTGTCCCACCCGTTCGGGCACCCGTTCTCTGGTAGTAAAATGGCCGTAAAACGAGTATCGGAGCTCGGAATTGGATTCCGTTTTCTCCCGCCACCGACTCCTACCAAAACCTGACCACACCAGCCAAAAATCCCACGCCGCCCCCGAAACGCAAAATTTGGCCGCAATCCGTGTGCTATAGCTCACGGATTTTGGCCTTTTCGGGCGGAAAAATGCGAAAGTTGGCCAAGATCCGTGAGCTACAGCACACGGCCTTGGCCGCGGGTGGCTGCGTGCCTAGGCCATGGCCGGGGGGTGGCTGCGTGCCTAGGCCATGGCCGCAGGGTGGCTACGTGCCTAGGCCTTGGCCGCGGTGTGGCTGCGTGCCTAGGCCATGGCCGCGGGGTGGCTGGGTGCCATGGCCTTGGCTTTGGCCGCGGGGTGGCTGCGTTCCTTGGCTTTGGCCGCGGGCTGGCTGCGTGCCTTGCTCGAAATGCAGCACATGCTCGTGACCAAGGCACGTCGCACACTCTCACACACACACAACACACACTCGGACCACGCTCCTGGGGCATGGATGGGGAGCTCGAGCGTGGCCCTCTGCCTTGGCCTTGGCAGCGGGGTGACCGCGTGCCTTGGCCTTGGCCTTGGCCACGGGCGAGCATTTTGCCAAAATGTGAGCACACGGTCCTCGCCGTTGGCCTAGGCACGCAGCCACCCCGCGGCCATGGCCAAGCCACGTCGCACACTCTAGCACACACACAACACACACTTGGACCGCGCTCACGGATTTTGGCTTTTTCGGTACTAGCACCGTGAGGAGGCCCCCGGCCCAGTTCTACCACAATCGGACCAATTCGATGGCACGTTTTGTCCCTTTTTCACACCCCCGCACCCTCGGAAAATCGGCCGTAAAATGAGGTTCGGACCTCGAAATCGACTCCCCTCTTTTCCTACGTTCGACTGTCGCACGTATCTAATGCATCACCCCAAAATCCCTCACCGCCCTGGAAACGCGAAAGTTGGCCAAGATCCATGCGCGACAGCACACGGCCTTGGCCGTGGCTGCGGGGTGGCTGCGCGCCATGGCGTTGGACTAGGCCTCGGGGTGGCTGCGTGCCAAGGCCTTGGCCGCGGGCTGGCTGCGTGCCTAGGCCTTGGCCGCGGGCTGGCTGGGTGCCAGGGCCTTGGCCACGGGCTGGCTGGGTGCCATGGCCTTGGCCGCGGGGTGGACGCGTGCCTTGGCCTTGGCCGAGGGGTGGCTGCGTGCCTCAGCCTTGGCCTTGGCCGCGGGCTGGCACCGTGCCTTTCTTGAAATGCAGCACATGCTCGCGACCAAGGCAGGTCGCACACTCTCACGCACACACAACACACACTTCGGCCGCGCTCCCGAGGCAAGGATAGGGAGCTCGAGCGTGGCCCTGTGCCTTGGCGTTGGCCGCGGGGTGGCTGCGTGGCTTGACCTTGGCCACGGGCGAGCATTTGGCCAAAATGTGAGCACACGGTCCTCGCCGTTTCTTCGCATTCTTGGACCAAAAACTGAGATCCACACCTACCTTCCACTTCTTTCTCCGGTTTTGCCTGAATCGGACGAGTTGGCCCACCCGTTTGGGCCCCCGTTCGCTGCCGGTAAGATGGCCGTAAAACGAGTTTCGGAGCTCGGAATTGGATTCCGTTTTCTCCGGCCACCGACTCCCACCAAACCCGACGACGCCAGCGCAAAATCCCATGCCGCCCCCGAAACGCGAAATTTGGCCACAATCCGTGTGCTATAGCTCAAGGATTTTGGCCTTTTCCGGGGGAAAAAAGGGCGCAGGGCCTCCCGCATTATTTTCACCATTTCTTCGAGCGGAAAACAGTACTTGCGCCGTGTGGAGGTCCCCGGCCCAGTTCTACCACAATCAGACCAATTCACGGGCATGTTTCGTCCCCTATTCGCACCCCCGCACCCTCGGTAAATCGGCCGTAAAACGAGGTTCGAACCTCGAAATCGACTCCCCTCTTTTCCGATGTTAGACTGTCGCACGTATCTAATGCATCACCCCAAAATCCCGCACCGCCCCGGAAACGCGAAAGTTGGCCAAGATCCGTGAGCGACAGCACACGGCCTTGGCCTTGGCCGCGGGGTGGCTGGGGGCCATGGCCTTGGCCTTGGCCTCGTGGTGGCTGCGTGCCATGGCCTTGGCCTTGGCCACCGGGTGGCTGGGTGCCATGGCCTTGGCCGCGGGCTGGCTCCGTGCCTTGCTCGAAATGCAGCACATGCTCGCGACCAAGGCAGGTCGCACACTCTCACGCACACACAACACACATTCCGGCCGCGCTCCCGAGGCAAGTATAGGCAGCTCGAGCGTGGCCCTGTGCCTTGGCGTTGGCCGCGGGGTGGCTGCGTTGCTTGGCCTTGGCCGCGGGCGAGCATTTGGCCAAAATGTGAGCACACGGTCCTCGCCGTTTCTTCGTATTCTTGGACCAAAAACTGAGATCCACACCTACCTTCCACTTCTTTCTCCGGTTTTGCCTGAATCGGACGAGTTGGCCCACCCGTTTGGGCACCCGTTCGCTGCCGGTAAGATGGCCGTAAAACGAGTTTCGGAGCTCAAAATTGGATTCCGTTTTCTCAAGTCACCGACTCCTGCCAAACCCAACGACGCCAGCCCAAAATCCCACGCCGCCCCCGAAACACGAAATTTGGCCACAATCCGTGCGCTATAGCTCACGGATTTTGGCCTTTTCTAGCGGAAAAATGGGCGCAGGGCCTCCCGCATTATTTTTGCCATTTCTTCGAGCGGAAAGCAGTACTTGCGCCATGAGGAGGCCTCCGGCCC
This sequence comes from Luvunga scandens, assembly GCA_030449905.1. Lineage (NCBI taxonomy): Eukaryota > Viridiplantae > Streptophyta > Magnoliopsida > Sapindales > Rutaceae > Luvunga > Luvunga scandens. The sequence continues at coordinate 79,616 of JASUUG010001139.1, read as the reverse complement.
CGTTCTACCACAATCGGACCAATTCGAGGGCACGTTTCGTCCCCTTTTCGCACCCCCGCACCCTCGGTAAATCGGCTATAAAACGAGGTTCGGACCTCGAAATCGACTCCCCTCTTTTCCGACGTTCAACTGTCGCACGTATCTAATGCATCACCCCAAAATCCCGCACCGTCCTAGAAACGCGAAAGTTGGCCAAGATCCGTGAGCGACAGCACACGGCCTTGGCCTTGGCCGCGGGGTTGCTGCGTGCCTACGCCTTGGCCGCGGGGTGGCTGGGTGCCAAGGCCTTGGCCGTGACGTGGCTGCGTGCCACGGCCTTGGGCGCGGGGTGGACGCGTGCCTAGGCCTTGGCCAAGGGGTGGCCGCATGCCTCGGCCTTGGCCTTGGCCGCGGGCTGGCTACGTGCCTTTCTCGAAATGCAGCATATGCTCGCGACCAAGGCAGGTCACACACTCTCACGCACACACAACACACACTCCGGCCACGCTCCCGAGGCAAGGATAGGGAGCTCGAGAGTGGCCCTGTGCCTTGGCGTTGGCCGCGGGGTGGCTGTATGGCTTGGCCTTGGCCGCGGGCGAGCATTTGGCCAAAATGTGAGCACACGGTCCTCGCCGTTTCTTCGTATTCTTGGACCAAAAACTGAGATCCACACCTACCTTCCACTTCTTTCTCCGGTTTTGCCTGAATCGGACGAGTGGGCCCACCCGTTTGGGCACCCGTTCGCTGCCGGTAAGATGGCCGTAAAACAGGTTTCGGAGCTCGGAATTGGATTCCGTTTTCTCCCGCCACCGACTCCCACCAAACTCGACCACGCCAGCCCAAAATCCCACGCCGCCCCCAAAACGCGAAATTTGGCCACAATCCGTGTGCTATAGCTCACGGATTTTGGCCTTTTCTGGCGGAAAAATGGGCGCAGGGCCTCCTGCATTATTTTTGCTATTTCTTCGAGCGGAAAGCAGTACTTGCGCCGTGAGGAGGCCCCTGGCACAGTTTTACCACAATCGGACCAATTCGAGGGCACGTTTCTGTTAATTTTATAATAATGATTTTGATGATAACAAAAATTATATGTTCATGATTAAATTGTTGGGGCTATTAAAAAGAATTTTCTAAAAGCAATACACTTGTTTTAAATTCAAAAACGATGAAACTGGAAATTAACGGTGAACCGTTTCCTGGAAAACGGTGAACCGATAATTTACAGTGATGAACATTTCACATGTTCTGGAAAATAACGGTGAACCGTTTATTTAAAACGGCTAACCGATACATTCCAGTAAGTAAAAAATGTTTTAGCCTTGAACCGATTAGCCCAAACGGTTAGCAAAGTTTTGTGTCACAGCTTCTGGAAATTAACGGTGAACCGTTAATTAAAACGGCTAACCGAAAAATTCCAGTGAGTAAAAATGTTTTAGCCTTGAACCGTTTATTTAAAACGGCTGACCGATAACTTCCAGTGAGTAGAAGTTCTCTAGTCTTGAACCGTTTATTTAAAACGGCTAACCGATAACTTCCAGTGAGTAGAAGTTCTCTAGTCTTGAACCGTTTATCAAAAACGGAGAGCCGAGTTCTGTTTTGCAGGTTACTGGAAAGAAACGGTGATCCGATAAAGTTAACGGCAAACCGTTTATTTGAAGTCAAAGGATAACGGCTAGTTGGAAATTCAAAACGGCTAACCGATAGAGACAAACGGCGATCCGATTATTCTCAGAAAGTCAATAACGGCTAGTTTTCAGCTCCAACTATAAAAAGGCTCAATCAAATTCAAACAAGAGTGATCCAACATTTGATATTTGAGCTTACTACTGAGAAACAATCTTCTTTGAGCTTCAATTGTGTTTTATTTCATTCCCTCACACATTAAAATTTCAATTGTAATCATTTGGAGTGTGTGAGAGATTATTTGTTATTAAATCTCTATCATTGAGTGATTGTAAGTGTTGGGAAACACTTGGATTAAGAGATTGGGTTTAATCTCTTATTGTAAAGGTCCATTGACACCTTGGAAGTCAATTGTAAGTGTTGGGATACACTTGGGTTAAGAGATTGGGAATAATCTCTTGATTGTAAAGGTCCATTGACACCTTGAAGTCAAGTGTAAGTGTATTGAAGCCTTGGAGGCTTGCTTAGTGGAATCCTCAAGCCCGGTGAGCTTGGAGGCGTGGACGTAGGCACGGTTGGCCGAACCACGTAAAAATCACGTGTTTGATTTCTCTTCCCTTATCCTTTTTAATTTGAGCATTGTTGAATTTATTGCTTTTGATTTTGATTAAGACAATAGTTTTAATATTGTGCATTTTTATTGGCTTAGTTTTTAAAACCCAATTCACCCCCCCTCTTGGGTAGCCTATATAGAATTTCAGTTTCGTCCCCTTTTTGCACCCCCGCACCCTCGGTAAATCGGCCGTAAAGTGAGGTTCAGACCTCGAAATCGACTCCCCTCTTTTCCGACGTTCGACTGTCGCACGTATGTAATGCATCACCCCAAAATCCCGCACCACCCCGGAAACGCGAAAGTTGGCCAAGATCCGTGAGCGACAGCACACGGCCTTGGCCTCGGCCGCGGGGTGGCTGCGTGCCATGGCCTTGGCCTTTGCCTCAGGGTGGCTGCGTGCCAAGGCCTTGGCCGCGGCTGGCTGCGTGCCTAGGCCTTGGCCGCGGGCTGGCTGGGTGCCATGGCCTTGGCCGCGGGGTGGACGAATGCCTTGGCCTTGGCCACGGGGTGGCTGCGTGCCTCGGCCTTGGCCTTGGCCGCGGGCTGGCTCCGTGCCTTGCTCGAAATGCAGCACATGCTCGCGACCAAGGCAGGTCACACACACAACTCACACTCCGGCCGCGCTCCCGAGGCAAGGATAGGGAGCTCGAGCGTGGCCCTGTGCCTTGGCGTTGGCCGCGCGGTGGCTGCGTGGCTTGGCCTTGGCCGCGGACGAGCATTTGGCCAAAATGTGAGCACACGGTCCTCGCCGTTTCTTCGTATTTTTGGACCAAAAACTGAGATCCACACCTACCTTCCACTTCTTTCTCCGGTTTTGCCTGAATCGGATGAGTTGGCCCACCCGTTTGGGCAACCGTTCGCTGCCGGTAAGATGGCCGTAAAACAAGTTTCAGAGCTCAGAATTGGATTCCGTTTTCTCCCGCCACCGACTCCCACAAAACCCGACCACACCAGCCCAAAATTCCACGCCGCCCCCGAAACGCGAAATTTGGCCACAATCCGTGTGCTATAGCTCACGGATTTTGGCCTTTTCTTGCGGAAAATTGGGCGCAGGGCCTCCCACATTATTTTCGCCATTTCTTCGAGCGGAAAACAGTACTTGTGCCGTGAGGAGGCCCCCGGCCCAGTTCTACCACAATCGGACCAATTCGCGGGCACGTTTCGTCCCCTTTTCGCACCCCCGCACCCTCGGTAAATCGGCCGTAAAACGAGGTTCGGACCTCGAAATCGACTCCCCTCTTTTCCAACGCTCGACTGTCGTACGTATCTAATGCATCACCCCAAAATCCTGCACCGCCCTGGAAACGTAAAAGTTGGACAAGATCAGTGAGCTACAGCACACGGCCTTGGCCGCGGGGTGGCTGCGTGCCATGGCCTTGGCCTTGGCCGTGGGGTGGCTGCGTGCCATGGCCTTGGCCTTGGCCTCGGGGTGGCTGCGTGCCAAGGCCTTGGCCGCGGGCTGGCTGCGTGCCTAGGCCTTGGCCGCGGGCTGGCTGCGTGCCTAGGCCTTGGCCGCGGGCTGGCTGCGTGCCTAGGCCTTGGCCGCGGGCTGGCTGCGTGCCTAGGCCTTGGCCGCGGGCTGGCTCCATGCCTTGCTCGAAATGCAGCACATGCTCGCGACCAAGGCAGGTCGCACACTGTCACGCACACACAACACACGCTCAGGCCGCCAAATTTCGTGTTTCGGGGGCGGCGTGGGATTTTTGGCTGTCGTGGTCGGGTTTGGTGGGAGTCGGTGGCGGGAGAAAACGGAATCCAATTCCGAGCTCCGAAACTCGTTTAACAGCCATTTTACCGCCAGAGAACGGGTTCCCAAACGGGTGGGCCAACTCGTCGGATTCAGGCAAAACCGGAGAAAGAAGTGGAAGGTGGGTGTGGATCTCAGTTTTTGGACCAAGAATATGAAGCAACGGCGAGGACCGTGTGCTCTCATTTTGACCAAATGCTCGCCCGCGGCCAAGGCCAAGCCCAAGGCACGCGGCCTCCCCGCGGCGAAGGCCAAGGCACAGGGCCACGTTCGAGCTCCCTATCCTTGCCCCGGGAGCGCGACCCAAGTTTGTGTTGTGTGTGCGCGAGAGTGTGCGACGTGCCTTGGTCGCGAGCATGTGCTGCATTTCGAGCGAGGCACGCAGCCACCCCGCGGGCAAGGCCAAGGCCATGGCACCCAGCCACCCCGCGGACAAGGCCTAGGCACGCACCCACCCCGCGGCCAAGGCCAAGGGAATGGCACCTAGCCACCCGCGGCCAAGGCCTAGGCACGCAGCCACCCCGTGGCCAAGGCCAAGGCACGCAGCCACCCCGCGGCCAAGGCCAAGCCCATGGCACCCAGGCACCCCGCGGCCAAGGCCAAGGCACGCAGCCACCCCGTGGCCAAGTCCAAGGCCATGGCACCCAGCCACGCCGCTGCCAAGGCCTAGGCACGCAGCCACCCCGCGGCCAAGGGCGTGTGCTGTAGCTCACGGATCTTGGCCAACTTTCGCGTTTCCGGGCAGTGCGGGATTTTGGGGTGATGCATTAGATACGTGCGACAGTCGAACGTCGGAGAAGACGGGAGTCGATTCCGAGGTCCGAACCTCCTTTTACGGCCGATTTACCGAACGTGCGGGGGTGCGAAAAGGGGGCGAAATGTGCCCGCGAATTGGTCCGGTTGTGGTAGAACTGGGCGGGAGAAAACGGAATCCAATTCCAAGCTCCGAAACTCGTTTAACGGCCATTTTACCGCCAGAGAACGGGTTCCCAAACGGGTGGGCAAACTTGTCGGATTCAGGCAAAACCGGAGAAAGAAGTGGAAGGTAGGTGTGGATCTCAGTTTTTGGTCCAAGAATACGAAGCAACGGCGAAGACCATGTGCTCACATTTTTGCCAAATGCTCGCCCGCGGCCAAGGCCAAGGCCAAGGCACGCAGCCACCCCGCGGCCAAGGGCAAGGCCATGGCACCCAGCCACCCCGCGGCCAAGGCCTAGGCACGCAGCCACCCCGCGGCCAAGGCCGTGTGCTGTGGCTCACGGACCTTGGCCAACTTTCGTGTTTCCGGGGCGGGGCGGGATTTTGGGGTGATGCATTAGATACATACGACAGTCGAACGTCGGAGAAGATGGGAGTCGATTCCGACGTCCGAACCTCGTTTTACGTCTGATTTACCGAACGTGCGGGGGTGCGAAAAGGGAACGAAACTTGCCCGCGAATTGGTCCAGTTGTGGTAGAACTGGGCCGGGGGCCTCCTCACGGTGCTAGTACTGTTTTCCTCTCGAAGAAATGGCGAAAATAATGAGGGAGGGCCTGCGCACATTTTTCCGCCCGAAAAGGCCAAAATCCGTGAGCTACAGCACACGGATTGCGGCCAAATTTCGCGTTTCGGGGGCGGCGTGGGATTTTTAGCTGGCGTGGTCGGGTTTGGTGGGAGTCGGTGGCGGGAGAAAACGGAATCCAATTCCGAGCTCCGAAACTCGTTTTACGGCCATTTTACCGCCAGAGAACAGGTGCCCAAACGGGTGGGCCAACTCTTCGGATTCAGGCAAAACCAGAGAAAGAAGTGGAAGGTAGGTGTGGATCTCAGTTTTTGGTCCAAGAATACGAAGCAACGGCAAGGACCGCGTGCTCACATTTTGGCCAAATGCTCGCCCGCGGCCAAGGCACGCGGCCACCCCGCGGCCAAGGCAAAGGCACAGGGCCACGCTCGAGCTCCCTATCCTTGCCCCGGGCGCGCGGCCCAAGTGTGTGTTGTGTGTGTGCGAGAGTGTGCGACGTGCCTTGGTCACAAGCATGTGCTACATTTGGAGCAAGGCACGCAGCCAGCCCGCGGCCAAGGCCAAGGCACGCAGCCACCCCGCGGCCAAGGCCAAGGCCATGGCACCCGGCCACCCCGCGGCCAAGGCCTAGGCACGCATCCACCCCGCGGCCACGGCCAAGGCCATGGTACCCATCCACCCAGCGGCCAAGGCCAAGGCACGCAGCCACCTCGTGGCCAAGGCCAAGGCACGCAGCCACCCCGTGGCCAAGGCCAAGGCCATGGCACCCAGCCACGCTGCTGCCAAGTCCTAGGCACGCAGCCACCCCGCAGCAAAGGCCGTGTGCTGTAGCTCACGGATCTTGACCAACTTTCGCGTTTCCGGGGCGGGGCGGGATTTTGGGGTGATGCATTAGATACATACGACAGTCGAACGTCGGAGAAGACGGGAGTCGATTCCGAGGTCCGAACGTCGTTTTACGTCTGATTTAGCGAACGTGCGGGGGTACGAAAAGGGGCCGAAACGTGCCCGTGAATTGGTCCGGTTGTGGTAGAACTGGGCCGGGGGCCTCCTCACGGTGCTAGTACTGTTTTCCTCTCAAAGAAATGGCGAAAATAATGCGGGAGGCCCTGCGCCCATTTTTCCGCCCGAAAAGGCCAAAATCCATGAGCTATAGCACACAGATTGCGGCCAAATTTTGCGTTTCGGGGGCGGCGTGGGATTTTTGGCTGGCGTGGTCGGGTTTGGTGGGAGTCGGTGGCGGGAGAAAAGGGAATCCAATTCCGAGCTCCGAAACTCGTTTTACGGCCATTTTACCGCCAGAGAACGGGTGCCCAAACGGGTGGGCCAACTCGTCCGATTCAGGCAAAACCGGAGAAAGAAGTGGAAGGTAGGTGTGGATCTCAGTTTTTGGTCCAAGAATACGAAGCAACGGCGAGGACCGTGTGCTCACATTTTGGCCAAATTCTCTCCCGCGGCCAAGGCCAATGCCAAGGCACGCGGCCACCCCGCGGCCAAGGCCAAGGCACAGGGCCACGCTCGAGCTCCCTATCCTTGCCCCGGGAGCGCGGCCCAAGTGTGTGTTGTGTGTGCGTGAGAGTGTACGACGTGCCTTGGTCGCGAGCATGTGCTGCATTTCGAGCAAGGCAAGCAGCCAGCCCGCGGCCAAGGTCATGGCACTCAGCCACCCCGCGGCCAAGGCCAAGGCACGCCGCCCGCACGCAGCCCGCAAGCGCGCGGCATCAACGGCCAATGCATATAGGGGGCGTGGCCCAAGCGTCTGTCTGACTTTGTTTGGGCCGAAATTTTAGGAGGTGACGTATTTCGACCGAAGTTATCTTACGGGACTCAAAAGTGGGGGAAACAGCGCGGAAGCTCCGGGCCCCATTTTTCGGGCCAAAATGGCCAAAGACCGTGTGCTGTAGCTCGCGGATCTGGTCCAACTTTCGTGCCGCAGCCAATGCCCAGGTATGGTGCAGCCAACGCGCACTCCCGAGGCAAGGATAGGGAGCTTGAGCGTGGCCCCGTGCCTTGGCAGTGAGCACCCGTTTTGTCCCCCACTCCCAGCATGCCACGTGAGGCCAAAAACACCTCTTTTCGTGCTACGAAATATTTTTCTCTTTCTATTTAATAGTATTTCACATTTTTTTCTACCATCATGGAAAAAATCACACCGTAATTCAATATACTTTTTTTTTTTTTTTTTTTGGGGGGTGAGAGTCAGCTCAAGGACCGGTGGTGTCTCACTGCTTGGTGGGTCCAAAATTGCTCTAATACCTCGATTGTCGATTGCATATATATCCTAATATGCAGCAGAAAATAATTTTTAAATTAAATGTGAAATATTCAGATATGTTGTTTTTGAAATTAATGTAATAATATTTGAAGAGAATATTCGAAGCTTTAGCTGTCGCTTGAACCCCTAACATGTAGGTCAAAAATGCAAATAAATTTTCAAGCCTACAATTGAGACAACTTAAGATATCAATATACAACTCGCAAATAAAATTTATATTTGGATCTAAGATACAAATTAATTATAAATCAAATAATTAACGATTTCACATCACAATTGGACATTTAAGTTGCTGCTTTCTGTGGTCAAATCCAAATTAAAATGTCTTATTGTTGAAAATAGTTTGGGTTAAAACATTCGCTACAAAAATGTGTGAAAACATAAGAGAAAAAAAAATTAAGGTTCGGGAAACCCCCGCACGCTCCTACGAGAGGCCCTGCGCCCATTTTTCCTCCCGAAAAGGCCAAATTCCGTGAGCTATAGCACACGGATTGTGGCCAAATTTAGTTTTTCGGGGGCGGCGTGGGATTTTTGGCTGGCGTGGTCGGGTTTGGTGGGAGTCGGTGGCGGGAGAAAACGGAATCCAATTCCGAGCTCCGAAACTCGTTTTACGGCCATTTTACCGCCAGAGAACGGGTGCCCAATCGGGTGGGCCAACTCGTCCGATTCAGGCAAAACCGGAGAAAGAAGTGGAAGGTAGGTGTGGATCTCAGTTTTTGGTCCAAAAATACGAAGCAAAGGCGAGGACCGTGTGCTCACATTTTGGCCAAAATGCTCGCCCGCGGCCAAGGCACGCGGCCACCCCGCGGCCAAGGCCAAGGCACAGGGCCACGCTCGAGCTCCCTATCCTTGCCCCGGGAGCGCGGCCCAAGTTTGTGCTGTGTGTGCGCGAGAGTGTGCGACGTGCCTTGGTCGCGAGCATGTGCTGCATTTCGAGCAAGGCACGCAGCCAGCCCGCGGCCAAGGCCAAGGCACACAGCCACCCCGCGGCCAAGGCCAAGGCCATGGCACACAGCCACCCCGCGGCCAAGGCCAAGACCATGGCACCCAGCCACCCCGCGGCCAAGGCCAAGACCATGGCACCCAGCCACCCCGCGGCCAAGGCCTAGGAACGCAGCCGCCCCGTGGCCAAGGCCATGGCACCCAGCCACCCCGCAGCCAAGGCCTTGGCACGCAGCCACCCCGCGGCCAAGGTCGTGTGCTGTAGCTCACGGATCTTGGCCAACTTTCGCGTTTCTGGGGCCGGGCGGGATTTTGGGGTGATGCATTAGATACGTGCGACAGTCGAACGTCGGAGAAGACGGGAGTCGATTCTGAGGTCCGAACCTCGTTTTACGTCTGATTTACCGAACGTGCGGGGGTGCGAAAAGGGGACGAAACGTGCCCGCGAATTGGTCCGGTTGTGGTAGAACTGGGCTAGGGGCCTCCTCACGGTGCTAGTACTGTTTTCCTCTCGAAGAAATGGCGAAAATAATGCGGGAGGCCCTGCGCCCATTTTTCCGTCCGAAAAGGCCAAAATCCGTGAGCCATAGCACACGGATTGCGGCCAAATTTCGCATTTCGGGGGCGGCGTGGGATTTTTGGCGGGCATGGTCGGGTTTGGTGGGAGTCGGTGGCGGGAGAAAACGGAATCCAATTCCAAGCTCCGAAACTCGTTTTACGGCCATTTAACCGACAGAGAACAGGTGCCCAAACGGGTGGACCAACTTGTCGGATTCAGGAAAAACCGCAGAAAGAAGTGGAAGGTAGGTGTGGATCTCAGTTTTTGGTCCAAGAATACGAAGCAACGGCGAGGACCGTGTGCTAACATTTTGGCCAAATGCTCGACCGCAGCCAAGGCACGCGGCCACCCCGCGGCCATGGCCAAGGCACAGGGCCACGCTCGAGCTCCCTATCCTTGCCCTGGGAGCGCGGCCCAAGTGTGTATTGTGTGTGCGCGAGAGTGTGCAACGTGCCTTGGCCCCGAGAATGTGCTGCATTTCGAGCATGGCACGCAGCCAGCCCGAGGCCAAGGCCAAGGCACACAGCCACCCCGCGGCCAAGGCCAAGGCCATGGCACCCAGCCACCAAGCGGCCAAAGCCTAGGCATTTTCGCCAAATGCTCGCCTGCGGCCAAGGCCAAGGCCAAGACACGCGGCCACCCAGCGGCCAAGGCCAAGGCATAGGGCCACGCTCGAGCTCCCTATCCTTGCCCCAGGAGCGCGGCCCAAGTGTGTGTTGTGTGCGTGCGAGAGTGTGCGACGTGCCTTTGTCGCGAGCATGTGCTGCATTTCGAGCAAGGCACGCAGCCAGCCCGCGGCCAAGGCACGAAGCCACCCCTTGGCCAAGGCCAAGGCCGTGGCACCCAGCCACCCCGCGGCCATGGCACCCAGCCACCCCACGGCCAAGGCCAAGGCACGCAGCCACCCCGTGGCCAAGGCCAAGGCACGCAGCCACCCCGTGGCCAACGCCAAGGCCATGGCACGCAGCCACGCCAAGGCCATGGCACGCAGCCACGCCGCTGCCAAGCTCTAGGCAAGCAGCCACCCCGTGGCCAAGGCCGTGTGCTGTAGCTCATGGATCTTGGCCAACCTTCGTGTTTCCGGGGCGGTGCGGGATTTTGGTGTGATGCATTAGATACGTGCGACAGTCGAATGTCAGAGAGGACGGGAGTCGATTCCGAGGTCCGAACCTTGTTTTACGGCCGATTTACCGAGCGTGCAGGGGTGCGAAAAGGGGACGAAACGTGCCCGCAAATTGGTCCGGTTGTGGTAGAACTAGGCCGGGGGCCTCCTCACGGTCCTAGTACTGTTTTACGCTCGAAGAATTGGCGAAAATAATGTGGGAGGCCCTGCGCCCATTTTTCCGCCCGAAAAGGCCAAAATCCGTGAGCTATACAGCACACGGATTGCGGCCAAATTTCATTTTTCGGGGGGCGGCGTGGGATTTTGGGCTGCCGTGGTCGGGTTTGGTGGGAATCGGTGGCGGGAAAAAATGGTATCCAATCCTGAGCTCCGAAACTCGTTTTACGGCCATTTTACCGCCAGAGAACGGGTTCCAAAACAGGTGGGCCAACTCGTCGGATTCAGGCAAAACCGGAGAAAGAAGTGGAAGGTAGGTGTGGATCTCAGTATTTGGTCGAAGAATGCGAAGCAACGGCGAGGACCGTGTCCTCACATTTTGGCCAAATGCTCGCCCGCGGCCAAGGCCAAGGCCAAGGCACGCGGCCACCCCGCGGCCAAGGCCAAGGCACAGGGCCACGCTCGAGCTCCCTATCCTTGCCCCGGGAGCGCGGTCCAAGTGTGTGTTGTGTGTGTGTGAGAGTGTGCGACGTGCCTTGGTCGCGAGCATGTGCTGCATTCCGAGCAAGGCACGCAGCCAGCCCGTGGCCAAAGCCAAGGCACGCAGCCTCCCCGCGGCCAAAGCCAAGGCCATGGCACCCAGCCACCCCGCGGCCAAGGCCTAGGCACGCAGCCACCACGCGGCGAAGGCCTAGGCACGCCGCCACCCCGCGGACAAGGCCAAGGCACGCAGCCACCCCGTGGCCAAGGCCAAGGCCTAGGCACGCAGCCAGCCCGCGGCCAAGGCCTTGGAACGCAGCCACCCCGAGGCTGAGGCCAAGGCCCTGGCACGCAGCCACCCCGCGGCCACGGCCAAGGCTGTGTGCTGTAGCTCACGGATCTTGGCCAACTTTCGCGTTTCCGGGGCGGTGCGGGATTTTGGGGTTATGCATTAGATACGTGCGACCGTCGAGCATTGGAAAAGAGGGGAGTTGATTTCGAGGTCCGAACCTCGTTTTAAGGCCGATTTACCGAGGGCGCGAGGGTGCGAAAAGGGGACGAAACGTGCCCTCGAATTGGTCCATTTGTGGTAGAGCTGGGCCGGGGGCCTCCTCATGGCGCAAGTACTGCTTTCCTCTACAAGAAATGGCAAAAATAATGCGGGAGGCCCTGGCCCAATTTTTCCGCCAGAAAAGGCCAAAATCCGTGAGCTATAGCACACGGATTGTGGCCAAATTTCGCGTTTTGGGGGCGGGGTTGGATTTTGGGCTGGCGTCGTCGGGTTTGGTGGGAGTCGGTGGCGGGAGAAAACGGAATCCAATTCCGAGCTCCGAAACTCGTTTTACGGCCATCTTACCAGCAGCGAACGGGTGGGCCAACTCGTCCGATTCAGGTAAAACCGGAGAAAGAAGTGGAAGTTAGGTGTGGATCTCAGTTTTTGGTCCAAGAATACGAAGAAACGGTGAGGACCGTGTGCTCACATTTTGGCCAAATGGTCGCCCGCGGCCAAGGCCAAGCCACGCAACCACCCCGCGAGCATGTGCTTCATTTCGAGCAAGGCAAGGAGCAAGCCCGCGGCCAAGGCCAATGCCGAGGCGCGCAGCCACCCCGTGGCCAAGGCCAAGGCCCGCGTCCACCCCGTGGCCAAGGCCGTGGCACCCAGCCAGCCCGCGGCCAAGGCCATGGCACCCAGCCAGCCCGCGGCCAAGGCCTAGGCACGCTGCCAGCCCGCGGCCAAGGCCTTAGCACGCAGCCACCCCGAGGCCAAGGCCAAGGCCATGGCACGCAGGCACCCCGTGGCCAAGGCCAAGGCATGGCACGCAGCCACCCCGCGGCCAAGGCCAAGGCCGTGTGCTGTAGCTCACGGATCTTGGCCAACTTTCGCGTTTCCGGGGCGGTGCGGGATTTTGGGGTGATGCATTAGATACGTGCGACAGTCGAGCGTTGGAAATCATGGGAGTCGATTTCAAGGTCCGAACCTCGTTTTACGGCCGATTTACCGAGGGTGCGGGCGTGCGAAAGGGAGACGAAACGTGCCCGCGAAATGGTCCGATTGTGGTAGAACTGGGCCGGGGTCCTCCTCACGGCACAAGTACTGTTTTCCGCTCGAAGAAATGGCGAAAATAATGTGGGAGGCCCTGTGCCCATTTTTCCCCCGGAAAAGGCCAAAATCCGTGAGCTATAGCGCACGGATTGTGGCCAAATTTCGCGTTTCGGGGGCGGCGTGGGATTTTGGGCTGGCGTGGTCGGGTTTGGTGGGATTCGGTGGCGGGAGAAAACGGAATCCAATTCCGAGCTCCGAAACTCGTTTTACGGCCATCTTACCGGCAGCGAACGGGTGCCCAAACGGGTGGGCCAACTCGTCCGATTCAGGCAAAACCGGAGAAAGAAGTGGAAGGTAGGTGTGGATCTCACTTTTTGGTCCAAGAATATGAAGAAACGGCGAGGACCGTGTGCTCACATTTTGGCCAAATGCTCGCCTTCGGCCAAGGCCAAGCCACGCAGCCACCCCGCGGCCAACGCCAAGGCACATGGCCACGCTCGAGCTCCCTATTCTTGCCTCGGGAGCGCGGCCAGAGTGTGTGTTGTGTGAGCGTGAGAGTGTGCGACCTGCCTTGGTCGCGAGCATGTGCTGCATTTCGAGCAAGGCACGGAGCCAGCCCGCGGCCGAGGCACGCAGCCACCCGGTGGCCAACGCCAAGGCAAGCGTCCACCCCGCGGCCAAGACCATGGCACCCACCCAGCCCGCGTCCAAGGCCATGGCACCCAGCCAGCCCGCGGCCAAGGCCTAGGCATGCAGCCAGCCCGGGGCCAAGGCCTAGGCACGCAGCCATCCCGCGGCCAAGGCCTTGGGACGCAGCCACCCCGAGGCCAAGGCCAACGCCATGGCACGCAGCCACCCCGCGGCCAAGGCCGTGTGCTGTAGCTCACGGATCTTGGCCAACTTTCGAGTTTCCGGGGCGGTGCGGGATTTTGGGGTATTGCATTAGATACGCGCGTCAGTCGAGCCTTGGAAAAGAGGAGAGTCGATTTCGAGGTCCGAACCTCGTTTTACGGCCGATTAACTGAGGGTGCGGGAGTGCGAAAAGGGGACGAAACATGCCCTCGAATTGGTCCGATTGTGGTAGAACTGAGCCGGGGGCCTCCTCACGGAGCAAGTACTGCTTTCCACTCGAAGAAATGGCGAAAATAATGCGGGAGGCCCTGCGCCCATTTTTCCGCCAGAAAAGGCCAAAATCCGTGAGCTATAGCACACGGATTGTGGCCAAATTTTGCGTTTCGGGGGCGGCGTACGATTTTGGCCTGGCGTGGTCGGGTTTGGTGGGAGTCGGTGGTGGGAGAAAGCGAAATCCAATTCCGAGCTCGGAAACTCATTTTACGGCCATCTTACCGGCAGCGAACGGGTGCCCAAACGGGTGGGCCAACTCGTCCGATTCAGGCAAAACCGGAGAAAGAAGTGGAAGGTAGGTGTGGATCTCAGTTTTTTGTCCAAGAATACGAAGAAACGGCGAGGACCGTGTGCTCACATTTTGGCCAAATGCTCGCCCGCGGCCATGGCCAAGCCACGCAGCCACCCCGCGGCCAATGCCAAGCCACGCAGCCACCCCGCGGCCAACGCCAAGGCACAGGGCCATGCTCGAGCTCCCTATCCTTGCCTCGGCAGCGTGGCCGAAGTGTGTGTTGTGTATGCGTGAGAGTGTGCGACCTGCCTTGGTTGCAAGCATATGCTGCATTTCGAGCAAGGCACGGAGCCAGCCCACGGCCAAGGCCAAGGCCGAGGCACGCAGCCACCCGGTGGCCAAGGCCAAGGCACGCGTCCACCCCGCGGCCAAGGCCATGGCACCCACCCAGCCCGCGGCCAAGGCCATGGCACCCACCCAGCCCGCGGCCAAGGCCAAGGCCATGGCACGGAGCCACCCCGCGGCCAAGGCCAAGGCCGTGTGCTGTAGCTCACGGATCTTGGCCAACTTTCGCGTTTCCGGGGCGGAGCGGGATTTTCGGGTATTGCATTACATACGTGCGACAGTCGAGCGTTGGAAAAGAGGGGAGTTGATTTCGAGGTCCGAACCTCGTTTTACGGCCGATTTACCAAGGGTGCGGGGGTGCAAAAAGGGGACGAAACGAGTTTGGGAGCTCGGAATTGGATTCCGTTTTCTCCCGCCACCGACTCCTACCAAACCCGACCACGCCAGCCAAAAATCCCACGCCGCCCCCGAAAAGCGAAATTTGGCCGCAATCCGTGTGCTATAGCTCACGGATCTTGGCCAACTTTCGCGTTTCCGGGACGGGGCGGGATTTTGGGGTGATGCATTAGATACGTGCGACAGTCGAACGTCGGAGAAGACGGGAGTCGATTCCGAGGTCCGAACCTCGTTTTACGTCTGATTTAGCGAACGTGCGGGGGTGCGAAAAGGGGATGAAACGTGCCCGCGAATTGGTCCGGTTGTGGTAGAACTGGGCTGGGGGCCTCCTGAGGGCGCTAGTACTGTTTTCCTCTCGAAGAAATGGTTAAAATAATGCGGGAGGCCCTACGGCCTTTTTTCCGCCCGAAAAGGCCAAAATCCGTGAGCTATAGCACACGGATTGCGGCCAAATTTCGCTTTTCGGGGGCGGCGTGGGATTTTTGGCTGGCGTGGTCGGGTTTGGTGGGAGTCGGTGGCGGGAGAAAACGGAATCCAATTCCGAGCTCCCAAACTCGTTTTACGGCCATTTTACCGCCAGAGAACGGGTGCCCAAACGGGTGGGCCAACTCGTCGGATTCAGGCAAAACCAGAGAAAGAAGTGGAAGGTAGGTGTGGGTCTCAGTTTTTGGTCCCGTTCTATGGCGGTAAAATGGCCGTAAAACGAGTTTGGGAGCTCGGAATTGGATTCCGTTTTCTCCCGCCACAGACTCCTACCAAACCCGACCACGCCAGCCAAAAATCCCACGTCGCCCCCGAAAAGCGAAATTTGGCCGCAATCCGTGTGCTATAGCTCACGGATCTTGGCCAACTTTCGCGTTTCCGGGGCGGGGCGGGATTTTGGGGTGATGCATTAGATACGTGCGACAGTCGAACGTCGGAGAAGACGGGAGTCGATTCCGAGGTCCGAACCTCGTTTTACGTCTGATTTAGCGAACGTGCGGGGGTGCGAAAAGGGGATGAAACGTGCCCGCGAATTGGTCCGGTTGTGGTAGAACTGGGCTGGGGGCCTCCTGATGGCGCTAGTACTGTTTTCCTCTCGAAGAAATGGTTAAAATAATGCGGGAGACCCTGCGGCCTTTTTTCCGCCCGAAAAGGCCAAAATCCGTGAGCTATAGCATGCGGATTGCGGCCAAATTTCGCATTTCGGGGGCGGCGTGGGATTTTTGGGGGCGTGGTCGGGTTTGGTGGGAGTCGGTGGCGGGAGAAAACGGAATCCAATTCCGAGCTCCCAAACTCATTTTACGGCCATTTTACCGCCAGAGAACGGGTGCCCAAACGGGTGGGCCAACTCGACGGATTCAGGCAAAACCAGAGAAAGAAGTGGAAGGTAGGTGTGGATCTCAGTTTTTGGTCCAAGAATAAGAAGCAACGGCAAGGACCGTGTGCTCACATTTTGGCCAAATGCTCACCCGTGGCCAAGGCATGCGGCCACCCCGCGACCAAGGCCAAGGCACAGGGCCATGCTCGAGCTCCCTATCCTTGCCCCGGGAGTGCGGCCCAAGTGTGTGTTGTGCGTGCGCGAGAGTGTACGACGTGCCTTGGTCGCAAGCATGTGCTGCATTTCGAGCAAGGCACGCAGCCAGCCTGCGGCCAAGGCCATGGCACCCAGCCATGCCGCTGCCAAGGCCTAGGCACGCAGTCACCCCGCAGCCAAGGCCGTGTGCTGTAGCTGACGGATCTTGGCCAACTTTCGCGTTTCTGGGGCGGGGCGGGATTTTGGGGTGATGCATTAGATACGTGCGACAGTCGAACGTCGGAGAAGACGGGAGTCGATTCCGAGGTCCGAACCTCGTTTTACGTCTGATTTAGCGAACGTGCGGGGGTGCGAAAAGGGGACGAAACGTGCCCGCGAATTGGTCCGGTTGTGGTAGAACAGGGCCGGGGGCCTCCTGATGGTGCTACTACTGTTTTCCTCCCGAAGAAATGGCGAAAATAATGCGGGAGGCCCTGCACCCATTTTTCCGCCCGAAAAGGCCAAAATCCATGAGCTATAGCACACGGATTGCGGCCAAATTTCGAGTTTCGGGGGGCGGTGTGGGATTTCTGACGGGCGTGGTGGGGTTTGGTGGGAGTCGGTGGCGGGAGAAAACGGAATCCAATTCCGACCTCGGAAACTCGTTTTACGGCCATTTTACCGCCAGAGAACGGGTGCCCAAACGGGTGGGCCAACTCGTCGGATTCAGGCAAAACCGGAGAAAGAAGTGGAAGGTAGGTGTGGATCTCAGTTTTTGGTCCAAGAATACGAAGCAACGGCGAGGACCGTGTGCTCACATTTTGGCCAAATGATCGCCAGCGGCCAAGGCCAAGGCCAAGGCACGCGGCCACCCCGCGGCCATGGCCAAGGCACAGGGCCACGCTCGAGCTCCCTATCCTTGCCCCGGGAGCGCGGCAGAAGTGTGTGTTGTGTGTGCGCAAGAGTGTGCGACGTGCCTTGGTCGCGAGCATGTGCTGCATTTCGAGCAAGCCACGCAGCCAGCCCGCGGCCAAGGTCAAGGCACGCAGCCACCCCGCGGCCAAGGCCAAGGCCATGGCACCCAGCCACCCCGCGGCCAAGGCCTAGGCACGCAGCCACCCCGCGGCCAAGGCCAAGGCCATGTCACCCAGCCACCCTCTGGCCAAGGCCTAGGCACGCAGCCACCCCGTGGCCAAGGCCAAGGCACGCAGCCACCCCGTGGCCAAGGCCAAGGCCATGGCACCCAGCCACCCTGCGGCCAAGGCCGTGTGCTGTAGCTCACGGATCTTGGCCAACTTTCGCGTTTGCGGGGCGGGGCATGATTTTGGGGTGATGCATTAGATACGTGCGACAGTCGAACGTCGGAGAAGACGGGAATCGATTCCGAGGTCCGAACCTCGTTTTACGTCTAATTTACCGAACGTACGGGGGTTGCGAAAATGGGATGAAACGTGCCCGCGAATTGGTCCAGTTGTGGTAGAACTGGGCCGGGGGCCTCCTCACGGTGCTAGTACTGTTTTCCTCTCGAAGAAATGGCGAAAATTATGCGGGAGGCCCTGCGCCCTTTTTTCCGCCCTAAAAGGCCAAAATCCGTGAGCTATAGCACACGGATTGTGGCCAAACCTCGCGTTTCGGGGGCGGCATGGGATTTTTGGCTGGCATGGTCGGGTTTGGTGGGAGTCGGTGGCGGGAGAAAACGGAATCCAATTCCGAGCTCCGAAACTTGTTTTACAGCCATTTTACCGCCAGAGAACGGGTGCCCAAACGGGTGGGCCAACTCGTCGGATTCAGGCAAAACCGGAGAAAGAAGTGGAAGGTAGGCGTGGATCTCAGTTTTTGGTCCAAGAATACGAAGCAACAGCGAGGACCGTGTGCTCACATTTTGGCCAAATGATCACCCGCGGCCAAGGCCAAGGCCATGGCACCCAGCCACCCCGCGGCCAAGGCGAAGGGACGAAGCCACCCCGTGGCTAAGGCCAAGGCCATGGCACCCAGCCACGCCGCTGCCAAGGCCTAGGCACGCAGCCACCCCGTGGCCAAGGCCGTGTGCAATAGCTCACGGATCTTGGCCAACTTTCTCGTTTCCGGGGCGGTGCGGGATTTTGGGGTGATGCATTAGATACGTGCGACAGTCGAACGTCGGAGAAGACGGGAGTCGATTCTGAGGTCCGAACCTCATTTTACGGTCGATTTACCGAACGTGCGGGGGTGCGAAAAGGGGACGAAACGTGCCCGCGAATTGGTCCGGTTGTGGTAGAACTGGGCCGGGGGCCTCCTCACGGTGCTAGTACTGTTTTGCGCTCGAAGAAATGGCGAAAATAATGCGGGAGGCCCTGCGCCCATTTTTCCACCCGAAAAGCCCAAAATCCGTGAGCTATAGCACCCAGCCACCCCGTGGCCAAGGCCTAGGCACGCAGCCACCCCGCGGCCAAGGCCTAGGCACGCAGCCAGCCTGCGGCCATGGCCTAGGCACGCAGCCACCCCGCAGACAAGGCCAAGGCACGCAGCCCGCACGCGCGCGGCATCAACGGCCAATGCATATACCGTGCGTGGCCCAAGCGTCTGTCCGACTTTGTGTGGGCCGAAATTTTAGGAGGTGACGTATTTCGACCGAAGTTATCTTACGGGACTCAAAAGTGGGGGAAACAGCGCGGAAGCTCCGGGCCCCATTTTTCGGGCCAAAATGGCCAAAGTCCGTGTGCTGTAGCTCGCGGATCGGGTCCAACTTTCGTGCCGCGGCCAAGGCCCAAGTATGGTGCAGCCAACGCGCGCTCCCGAGGCAAGGATAGGGAGCTTGAGCGTGGCCCCGTGCCTTGGCCATGAGCGCCCGTTTTGGCCCCCACTTCCAGCACGCCACGTGAGGCCAAAAACACCTCTTTTCGTGCTACGAAATATTTTTCTCTTTCTATTTAATAGTATTTCACATTTTTTTCTACCATCATGGAAAAAATCACACCGTAATTCAATATACTTTTTTTTTGGGGGCGTGAGAGTCAGCTCAAGGACTGGTGGTGTCTACTGCTGGTGGGTCCAAAATTTCTCTAATACCGAACGTACGGGGGTTGCGAAAATGGGATGAAACGTGCCCGCGAATTGGTCCAGTTTTGGTAGAACTGGGCCGGGGGCCTCCTCACGGTGCTAGTACTGTTTTCCTCTCGAAGAAATGGCGAAAATTATGCAGGAGGCCCTGCGCCCTTTTTTCCGCCCTAAAAGGCCAAAATCCGTGAGCTATAGCACACGGATTGTGGCCAAATTTCGCGTTTCGGGGACGGCGTGGGATGTTGGACTGGCGTCGTCGGGTTTGGTGGGAGCCGGTGGCGGGAGAAAACGGAATCCAATTCCGAGCACCAAAAGTCGTTTTACTGCCTTCTTACCGGCAGCGAACGGGTGCCCGAACGGTTGGGCCAACTCATCCGATTCAGGCAAAACCGGAGAAAGAAGTGGAAGGTAGGTGTGGATATCAGTTTTTGTTCCAAGAATACGAAGAAACGGCGAGGACCGTGTGCTCACATTTTGGCCAAATGCTCGCCCGCGGCCAACGCCAAGCCATGCAGCCACCCAGCGGCCAACGCCAAGGCACAGCGCCACGCTCGAGCTCCCTATCATTGCCTCGGGAGCGCGGCCGGAGTGTGTGTTGTGTGTGCGTGAGAGTGTGCGACCTGCATTGGTCGCGAGCATATGCTGCATTTCGAGAAAGGCACATAGCCAGCCCGCGGCCAAGGCCATGGCCGAGGTACGCAGCCACCCCGTGGCCAAGGCCTAGGCACGCAGCCACCCCGCGGCCAAGGCCAAGGCCGTGTGCTGTCGCTCACGGATCTTGGCCTACTTTCGCGTTTCCGTGGCGGTACGGGATTTTGGGGTGATGCATTAGATACGTGCGACAGTCGAACGTCGGAAAAGAGGGGAGTCGCTTTCGAGGTCCGAACCTCGTTTTACGGACGATTTACCGAGGGTGCGGGGGTGCAAAAAGGGGACGAAACGTGCCCTCGAATTGGTCCGATTGTGGTAGAACTGGGCCTGGGGCCTCCTCACGGCGCAAGTACTGCTTTCTGCTCTGAGCTATGGCAAAAAGAATGCGGGAGGCCCTGCGCCCATTTTTCCGCCAGAAAAGGCCAAAATCCGTGAGCTATAGCACACGGATTGTGGCCAAATTTCCCGTTTCGGGGGCTGCGTGGGATTTTGGGCTGGTGTGGTCGGGTTTGGTGGGAGTCGGTGGCGGGAGAAAACGGAATCCCATTCCGAGCTCCGAAACTCGTTTCACGGCCATCTTACCGGCAGCGAACGGTTGCCCAAACGGGTGGGCCCACTCGTCCGATTCAGGCAAAACCGGAGAAAGAAGTGGAAGGCAGGTGTGGATCTCAGTTTTTGGTCCAAGAATACAAAGAAACGGCGAGGACCGTGTGCTCACATTTTGGCCAAATGCTCGCCCGCGGCCAACGCCAAGCCATGCAGCCACCCAGCGGCCAACGCCAAGGCACAGCGCCACGCTCGAGCTCCCTATCATTGCCTCGGGAGCGCGGCCGGAGTGTGTGTTGTGTGTGCGTGAGAGTGTGCGACCTGCCTTGGTCGCGAGCATATGCTGCATTTCGAGAAAGGCACGTAGCCAGCCCGCGGCCAAGGCCAAGGCCGACGCACGCAGCCACCCCGTGGCCAAGGCCTAGGCACGCAGCCACCCCGCGGCCAAGGCCAAGGCCGTGTGCTGTCGCTCACGGATCTTGGCCTACTTTCGCGTTTCCGGGGCGGTGCGGGATTTTGGGGTGATGCATTAGATACGTGCGACAGTCGAACGTCGGAAAAGAGGGGAGTCGATTTCGAGGTCCGAACCTCGTTTTACGGCCGATTTACCGAGGGTGCGGGGGTGCAAAAAGGGGACGAAACGTGCCCTCGAATTGGTCCGATTGTGGTAGAACTGGGCCGGGGGCCTCCTCACGGCGCAAGTACTGCTTTCTGCTCTGAGCTATGGCAAAAAGAATGCGGGAGGCCCTGCGCCCATTTTTCCGCCAGAAAAGGCCAAAATCCGTGAGCTATAGCACACGGATTGTGGTCAAATTTCCCGTTTCGGGCGCTGCGTGGGATTTTGGGCTGGTGTGGTCGGGTTTGGTGGGAGTCGGTGGCGGGAGAAAACGGAATCCCATTCCGAGCTCCGAAACTCGTTTCACGGCCATCTTACCGGCAGCGAACGGTTGCCCAAACGGGTGGGCCCACTCATCCGATTCAGGCAAAACCGGAGAAAGAAGTGGAAGGCAGGTGTGGATCTCAGTTTTTGGTGCAAGAATACGAAGAAACGGCGAGGACTGTGTGCTCACATTTTGGCCAAATGCTCGCTCGCGGCCAACGCCAAGCCATGCAGCCACCCCGCGGCCAACGCCAAGGCACAGGGCCACGCTCGAGCTCCCTATCCTTGCCTCGGGAGCGCGGCCCGAGTGTGTGTTGTGTGTGCGTGAGAATGTGCGACCTGCCTTGGTTGCGAGCATGTACTGCATTTCGAGCAAGGCACGGAGCCAGCCCGCGGCCAAGGCCGAGGCACGCAGCCACCCCGTGGCCAAGGCCAAGGCACGCGTCCACCCCGCGGCCAAGGCCATGGCACCCAGCCAGCCCGCGGCCAAGGCCTAGGCACGCAGCCAGCCCGCAGCCAAGGCCTTGGCACGCAGCCACCCCGAGGCCAAGGCCAAGGCCATGGCACGCAGCCACCCCGCGGCCAAGGCCAAGGCCATGGCACGCCGCCACCCCGCGGCCAAGGCCAAGGCCGTGTGCTGTAGCTCACGGATCTTGGCCAACTTTCTCGTTTCCGGGGCGGTGCGGGATTTTGGGTTGATGCATTAGATACGTACGACAGTCGAGCTTTGGAAAAGCCCGCACCGCCCCCGAAACGCGAAAGTTAGCCAAGATCCGTGAGCGACAGCGCACAGCCTTGGCCTTGGCCGCGGGGTGGCTGCGGGCCATGGCCTTGGCCGTGGCCTCGGGGTGGCGGCGTGCCATGGCCTTGGCCACGGGGTGGCTGTGTGCCTCGGCCTTGGCCTTGTCCGCGGGCTGGCTCCGTGCCTTGCTCGAAATGCAGCACATGCTCGCGACCAAGGCAGGTCGCACACTCTCACGCACACACAACACACACTCGGGCCGCGCTCCCGAGGCAAGGATAGGGAGCTCGAGCGTGCCCCTGTGCCTTGGCGTTGGCCGCGGGGTGGCTGCGTGCCTAGGCCTTGGCCGCGGGGTGGCTCGGTGCCATGGCCTTGGCCGCGGGGTGGCTCGGTGCCATGGCCTTGGCCTTGGCCACCAGGTGGCTGTGTGCCAAGGCATGGCCGCGGGGTGGCTGCATGCCTAGGCCTTGGCCGCGGGCTGGCTGGGTGCCATGCCCTTGGCCGCGGGTTGGACGCGTGCCTAGGCCTTGGCCACGGGGTGGCTGCGTGCCTCGGCCTTGGCCTTGGCCGCGGGCTGGCTACGTGCCTTTCTCGAAATGCAGAATATGCTCGCGACCAAGGTAGGTCGCACACTCTCACGCACACACAACACACACTCCGGCCGCGCTCCTGAGGCAAGGATAGGGAGCTCGAGCGTGGCCCTGTGCCTTGGCGTTGGCCGCGGGGTGGCTGCATGCCTTGGCCTTGGCCGCGAGCGAGCATTTGGCCAAAATGTGAGCACACAGTCCTTGCCGTTTCTTCGTATTCTTGCACCAAAAACTGAGATCCACACCTGCCTTCCACTTCTTTCTCCGGTTTTGCCTGAATCGGACGAGTGGGCCCACCCGTTTGGGCAACCGTTCGCTGCCGGTAAGATGGCCGTGAAACAAGTTTCGGAGCTCGGAATGGGATTCCGTTTTCTCCCACCACCGACTCCCACCAAACCCGACCACACCAGCCCAAAATCCCACGCCGCCCCCGAAACGCGAAATTTGGCCACAATCCGTGTGCTATAGCTCACGGATTTTGGCCTTTTCTGGCGGAAAAATGGGTGCAGTGCCTCCCGCATTATTTTTGTGATTTCTTCGAGCGGAAAGCAGTACTGGCGCCGTGAGGAGGCCCCTGGCCCATTTCTACCACAATCGGACCAATTCGCGGGCACGTTTCGGCCCCTTTTCGCACCCCCGCACCCTCGGTAAATCGGCAGTAAAACGAGGTTCGGACCTCGAAATCGACTCCCCTCTTTTCCGACGTTCGACTGTCGCACGTATCTAATGCATCACCCCAATATCCCGCACCGCCCCGGAAACGCGAAAGTTGGCCAAGATCCGTGAGCTACAGCACACGGCCTTGGACTTGGCCGCGGGGTGGCTGGGTGCCATGGCCTTGGGCTTGGCCGCGGGGTGGCTGCGTGCCAAGGCCTTGGCCTTGGCCTCGGGGTGGCTGCGTGCCAAGGCCTTGGCCGTGGGCTGGCTGCGTGCCTAGGCCTTGGCCGCGGGCTGGCTGGGTGCCATGGCCTTGGCCGCGGGCTGGCTGTGTGCCATGCCCTTGGCCGCGGGGTGGACGCGTGCCTTGGCCTTGGCCACGGGGTGGCTGCGTGCCTCGGCCTTCGTCTTGGCCGCGGGCTGGCTCCGTGCCTTGCTCGAAATGCAGCACATGCTCGCGACCAAGGCAGGTCGCACACTCTCACGCACACACAACACACACTCCGGCCGCGCTCCCGAGGCAAGGATAGGGAGCTCGAGCGTGGCCCTGTGCCTTGGCGTTGGCCGCAGGGTGGCTGCGTGGCTTGGCCTTGGCCGCGCGCGAGCATTTGGCCAAAATGTGAGCACACGGTCCTCGCCGTTTCTTCGTATTCTTGGACCAAAAACTGAGATCCTCACCTACCTTCCACTTCTTTCTCCGGTTTTGCCTGAATCGGACAAGTTGGCCCGTTTGGGCAACCGTTCGCTGCCGGTAAGATGGCCGTGAAACAAGTTTCGGAGCTCGGAATGGGATTCCGTTTTCTCCCACCACCGACTCCCACCAAACCCGACCACTCCAGCCCAAAATCCCACGCCGCCCCCGAAATGCGAAATTTGGCCACAATCCGTGTCCTATAGCTCATGGATTTTGCCCTTTTCCGGGGGAAAAATGGGCGAGGGCCTCCCGCATTATTTTCGCCATTTCTTCGAGCGGAAAACAGTACATGCGCCGTGAGGAGGCCCCCGGCCCAGTTCTACCACAATCAGACCAATTCGCGCGCACGTTTCGGCCCCTTTTCGCACCCCCGTACCCTCGGTAAATCGGCCGTAAAACGAGGTTCGGACCTCGAAATCGACTCCCCTCTTTTCCAACGCTCGACTGTCGCACGTATCTAATGCATCACCCCAAAATCCCGCACCGCCCCGGAAACGCAAAAGTTGGCCAAGATCCGTGAGCGAGAGCACACGGCCTAGGCCTTGGCCGCGGGGTGGCTGGGTGCCATGGCCTTGGCCTTGGCCACCGGGTGGCTGTGTGCGAAGGCCTTGACCACGGGGTGGCTGCGTGCCTAGGCTTGGCCGCCGGCTGGCTTGGTCCCAAGGCGTTGGCCGCGGGGTGGACGCGTGCTTAGGCCTTGGCCACGGGGTGGCTGCGTGCCTCGGCCTTGGCCTTGGCCGCGGGCTGGCTACGTGCCTTTCTCGAAATGCAGCATATGCTCACGACAAAGGCAGGTCGCACACTCTCACGCACACACAACACACACTCCGGCCGCGCTCCCGAGGCAAGGATAGGGAGCTCGAGCGTGGCCCTGTGCCTTGGCGTTGGCCGCAGGCTGGCTGCGTGGCTTGGCCTTGGCCGCGGGCGAGCATTTGGCCAAAATGTGAGCACACGGTCCTCGCCGTTTCTTCGTATTCTTCGACCAAAAACTGAGATCCACACCTACCTTCCACTTCTTTCTCCGGTTTTGCCTGAATCGGACAAGTTGGCCCACCGGTTTGGGCACCCATTCGCTGCCGGTAAGATGGCCGTAAAACGAGTTTCGGAGCTCGGAATTGGATTCCATTTTTGCCCGCCACCGACTCCCACCAAATCCGACCACGCCAGGCCAAAATCCCACGCCGCCTCCGAAACGCGAAATTTGGCCACAATCCGTTTGCTATAGCTCACGGATTTTGGCCTTTTCTGGCAGAAAAATGGGCGCAGGGCCTCCCGCATTATTTTTGCAATTTTGTCGAGCGGAAACCAGTACTTGCGCCGTGAGGAGGCCCCCGGCCCAGTTCTACCACAATCGGACCAATTCGAGGGCACGTTTCGTCCCCTTTTCGCACCCCCGCACCCTCGGTAAATCGGCCGTAAAACGAGGTTCGGACTTCGAAATCGACTCCCCTCTTTTCCGACGTTCGACTGTCGCACGTATCTAATGCATCACCCCAAAATCCCGCACCGCCCCGGAAACGCGAAAGTTGGCAAAGATCCGTGAGCGACAGTGGCTGCGTGCCTAGGCCTTGGCCGCGGGGTGGCTGCGTGCCTAGGCCTTGGCCGCGGGCTGGCTGGGTGCCATGGCCTTGGACGCGGGCTGGCTGGGTGCCATGGCCTTGGCCGCGGAATGGACGCGTGCCTTGGCCTTGGCCATGGGGTGGCTGCGTGCCTAGGCCTTGACCTTGGCCGCGGGCTGGCTCCGTGACTTGCTCGAAATGCAGCACATGCTCGCGACCAAGGCAGGTCGCGCACTCTCTCTCACACACAACACACACTCCGGCCGCACTCCCGAGGCAAGGATAGGGAGTTCGAGCGTGGCCCTGTGCCTTGGTGTTGGCCGCGGGCTAGCATTCGGCCAAAATGTGACCACACGGTCCTCGCCGTTTCTTCGTATTCTTGGACCAAAAACTGAGATCCACACCTACCTTCCACTTCTTTCGCTGATTTTGCCTGAATCGGACGAGTTGGCCCACCCGTTTGGGCACCCGTTCGCCGCCGGTAAGATGGCCATCAAACGAGTTTCGGAGCTCGGAATTAGATTCCGTTTTCTCCCGCCACCGACTCCCACCAAACCCGACGACGCCAGTCCAACATCCCACGCCGTCCCCGAAACGCGAAATTTGGCCACAATCCGTGTGCTATAGCTCACGGATTTTGGCCTTTTCTGGTGGAAAAATGGGCGCAGGGCCTCCCGCATTATTTTTGCCATTTCTTCGAGCGGAAAGCAGTACTTGCGCTGTGAGGAGGCCCCCGGCCCAGTTCTACCACAATCGAACCAATTCGAGGGCACGTTTCGTCCCCTTTTCGCACCCCTGCACCCTCGGTAAATCGGCCGTAAAATGAGGTTTGGACCTTGAAATTGACTCCCCTCCTTTCCGACGTTCGACTGTGGCACGTATCTAATGCATCACCCCAAAATCCCGCACCGCCCCGGAAACGCGAAAGTTGGCCAAGATCCGTGCGCGACAGCACACGGCCTTGGCCTTGGCCGCGGGGTGGCTGCGTGCCTAGGCCTTGGCCGCGGGGTGGCTGGGTGCCATGGCCTTGGCCTTGGCCACGGGCTGGCTGGGTGCCATGGCCTTGGCCGCGGGGTGGACGCGTGCCTAGGCCTTGGCCACGGGGTGGCTGCGTGCCTCGGCCTTGGCCTTGGCCGCGGGCTGGCTACGTGCCTTTCTCGAAATGCAGCATATGCTCGCGACCAAGGCAGGTCGCACACTCTCACGCACACACAACACACACTCCGGCCGCGCTCCCGAGGGAAGGATAGGGAGCTCGAGCGTGGCCCTGTGCCTTGGCGTTGGCCGCGGGGTGGCTGCATGGCTTGGCCTTGACCGCGGGCGAGCATTTGGCCAAAATGTGAGCACATGGTCCTCGCCGTTTCTTCGTATTCTTGGACCAAAAGCTGAGATCCACAGCTACCTTCCACTTCTTTCTCCGGTTTTGCCTGAATCAGACGAGTGGGCCCACCCGTTTGGGCACCCGTTCGCTGCAGGTAAGATGGCCGTAAAACGAGTTTCGGAGCTCGGAATTGGATTCCGTTTTCTCCCGCCACTGACTCCCACCAAACCCGACCACGCCAGGCCAAAATCCCATGCCGCCCCCGAAACGCAAAATTTGGCCACAATCCGTGTGCTATAGCTCACGGATTTTGGCCTTTTGCGGGGGAAAAATGGGTGCAGGGCCTCCCGCATTATTTTCGCCATTTCTTCGAGCGCAAAGCAGTACTTGCGCCGTGAGGAGGCCCCCGGCCCAGTTCTACCACAATCGGACCAATTCGAGGGCACGTTTCGTCCCTTTTTCACACCCCCGCACCCTCGGTAAATCGGCCGTAAAATGAGGTTCGGACTTCGAAATCGACTCCCCTCTTTTCCGACGTTCGACTGTCGCACGTATCTAATGCATCACCCCAAAATCCCGCACTGCCCCGGAAACGCGAAAGTTGGCCAAGATCCGTGAGCGACAGCACACGGCCTTGGCCTAGGCCGCGGGGTGGCTGCGGGCCATGGCCTTGGCCTTGGCCTCGGGGTGGCTGCGTGCCATGGCCTTGGGCTTGGCCACCGGGTGCCTGTGTGCCAAGGCCTTGGCCGCGGGCGGGCTGGGTGCCATGGCCTTGGCCGCGGGGTGGACGCGTGCCTAGGCCTTGGCTACGGGGTGGCTGCGTGCCTCGGCCTTGGCCTTGGCCGCGGGCTGGCTACGTGCCTTTCTCGAAATGCAGCATATGCTCGCGACCACGGCAGGTCGTACACACAACACACACTCGGGCCGCGCTCCCGAGGCAAGGATAGGGAGCTCGAGCGTGGCCCTGTGCCTTGGCGTTGGCCGCAGGGTTGCTGCGTGGCTTGGCCTTGGCCGCGGGCGCGCATTTGGCCAAAATGTGAGCACACGGTCCTCGCCGTTTCTTCGTATTCTTGGACCAAAAACTGAGATCCACACCTACCTTCCACTTCTTTCTCCGGTTTTGCCTGAATCGGACGAGTGGGCCCACCCGTTTGGGCACCCGTTCGCTGCCGGTAAGATGGCCGTAAAACGAGTTTCGGAGCTCGGAATTGGATTCTGTTTTTTCCCGCCACCGACTCCCACCAAACCCAACCACGCCAGCCCAAAATCCCACGCCGCCCCCGAAACGTGAAATTTGGCCACAATCCGTGTGCTATAGCTCACGGATTTTGGCCTTTTCCGGGGGAAAAATGGGCGCAGGGCCTCCCGCATTATTTTTGCCATTTCTTCGAGCGGAAAGCAGTACTTGCGCCGTGAGGAGGCCCCCGGCCCAGTTCTACCACAATCGGACCAATTCCAGGGCACGTTTCGTCCCCTTTCGCACCCCCGCACCCTCGGTAAATCGGCCGTAAATCGAGGTTCGGACCTCGAAACCGACTCCCCTCTTTTCCAATGCTCGACTCTCGCACGTATCTAATGCATCACCCAAAAATCCCGCACCGCCCTGGAAACGCGAAAGTTGGCCAAGATCCGTGAGCTACAGCACACGGCCTTGGCCTTGGCCGCGGGGTAACTGCGTGCCTAGGCCTTGGCCGCGGGGTGCTGGGTGCCATGGCCTTGGCCTTGGCCACCGGGTGGCTGGGTGCCAAGGCCTTGGCCGCGAGGTGGCCGCGTGCCTAGGCCTTGCCCGCGGGTGGCTGGGTGCCATGGCGTTGGCCTTGGCCACCGGGTGGCTTTGTGCCAAGGCCTTGGCCGCAGGGTGGCTGCGTGCCTAGGCCTTGGCCGCGGGCTGGCTGCGTGCAATGGCCTTGGCCGCGGGGTGGACGCGTGCCTAGGCCTTGGCCGCGGGGTGGACGCGTGCCTAGGCCTTGGCCACGGGGTGGCTGCGTGCCTCGGCCTTGCCCTTGGCCGCGGGCTGGCTATGTTCCTTTCTCGGAATGCAGCATATGCTCGTGACCAAGGCAGGTCGTACACTCTGACGCACACAGAACACACACTCCGCCCGCGCTCCCGAGGCAAGGATAGGGAGCTCGAGTATGGCCCTGTGCCTTGGCGTTCGCCGCGGGGTGGGTGCGTGGCTTGGCCTTGGCCGCGCGCGAGCATTTGGCCAAAATGTGAGCACACGGTCCTCGCCGTTTCTTCGTATTCTTGGACCAAAAACTGAGATCCACACCTACCCTCCACTTCTTTCTCCGGTTTTGCCTGAATCGGACAAGTGGGCCCACCCGTTTGGGCACCCGTTCGCTGCCGGTAAGATGGCCGTAAAACGAGTTTCGGAGCTTGGAATTGGATTCCGTTTTGTCTCGCCACCGCCTCCCACCAAACCCGACTACGCCAGCCCGAAATCCCACGCCGCCCCCGAAACGCGAAATTTGGCCACAATCCGTGTGCTATAGCTCACGGAGTTTGGCCTTTTCCGGGGGAAAAATGGGCGCAGGGCCTCCTGCATTATTTTCGCCATTTCTTCGAGCAGAAAACAGTACTTGCGCCGTGAGGAGGCCCCCAGCCCAGTTCTACGACAATCGGACCAATTCGCGGGCACGTTTCAACCCCTTTTCGCAACCCCGCACCCTTTGTAAATCGGCCGTAAAACGAGGTTCGGACCTCGAAATCGACTCCGCTCTTTTCCAACGCTCGACTGTCGCACGTATCTAACGCATCAACCCAAAATCCCGCACCGCCCCGGAAACGCGAAAGTTGGCCAAGATCCGTGAGCTACAGCACACGGCCTTGGCCTTGGCCGCGGGGTGGCTGCGTGCCAAGGCCTTGGCCTTGGCCTCGGGGTGGCTGTGTGCCAAGGCATGGCCGCGGGGTGGCTGCATGCCTAGGCCTTGGTCGCGGGCTGGCTGGGTGCCATGGCCTTGGCCGCGGGGTGGACGCGTGCCTAGGCCTTGGCCACGAGGTGGCTGCATGCCTCGGCCTTGGCCTTGGCCGCGGGCTGGCTCCGTGCCTTGCTCGAAATGCAGCACATGCTCACGACCAAGGCAGGTCGCACACTCTCACGCACACACAACACACACTCCGGCCGCGCTCCCGAGGCAAGGATAGGGAGCTCGAGCGTGGATAGGGATTTTGGGGTGATGCATTAGATACGTGCGACAGTCGAACGTCGGAAAAGAGGGGAGTCTATTTCGAGGTCGAAACCTCATTTTACGGCCGATTTACCGAGGGTGCGGGGGTGCGAAAATCGGACGAAACGTGCGCTCGAATTGGTCCGATTGTGGTAGAACTGGGCCGGGGGCCTCCTCACGGCGCAAGTACTGCTTTCCGCTCGAAGAAATGGCAAAAATAATGCGGGAGCTCCTGCGCCCATTTTTCCGCCAGAAAATGCCAAAATCCGTAAGCTATAGCACACGGATTGTGGCCAAATTTCGCGTTTCGGGGGCGGCGTGGGATTTTGGGCTGGCGTCGTCGGGTTTGGTGGGAGTCGGTGGCGGGAGAAAACGGAATCCAATTCCGAGCTCCGAAACACGTTTTTCGGCCATCTTACCGGCAGCGAATGGGTGCCCAAACGGGTGGGCCAACTCGTCAGATTCAGGCGAAACAGGAGAAAGAAGTGGAAGGTAGGTGTGGATCTCAGTTTTTGGTACAAGAATACGAAGAAACGGCGAGGACCGTGTGCTCACATTTTGGCCAAATGCTCGCCCGCGGCCAACGCCAAGGCACAGGGCCACGCTCGAGCTCCCTATCCTTGCCTCGGGAGCGCGGCCGGAGTGTGTGTTGTGTGTGCGTGAGAGTGTGCGACCTGCCTTGGTCGTGAGCATGTGCTGCATTTCGAGCAAGGCACGGAGCCAGCCCGCGGCCAAGGCGAAGGCCGAGGCACGCAGCCACCCCGTGGCCAAGGCCAAGGCACGCGTCCACCCCGCGTCCAAGTCCATGGCACCCAGCCAGCCCGCGGCCAAGGCCTAGGCATGCAGCCACCCCGCGGCCATGCCTTGGCACGCAGCCACCCCGAGGCCAAGCCCAAGGCCTTGGCACGCAGCCACCCCGCGGCCAAGGCCAAGGCCAAGGCCGTGTGCTGTAGCTCACGGATCTTGGCCAACTTTCGCGTTTCTGGGGCGGTGCGGGATTTTGGGTTGATGCGTTAGATACGTGCGACAGTCGAGCGTTGGAAAAGAGGGGAGTCGATTTCGAGGTCCGAACCTCGTTTTACGGCCGATTTACCAAGGGTGCGGGGGTGCGAAAAGGGGTTGAAACGTGCCCACGAATTGGTATGATTGTCGTAGAACTGGGCTGGGGCCTCCTCACGGCGCAAGTACTGTTTTCTGCTCGAAGAAATGGCAAAAATAATGCGGGAGGCCCGCGCCCATTTTTCCCCCGGAAAAGGCCAAACTCCGTGAGCTATAGCACACGGATTGTGGCCAAATTTCGCGTTTCGGGGGCGGCATGGGATTTTGGCCTGGCGTGGTCGGGTTTGGTGGGAGGCGGTGGCGAGACAAAACGGAATCCAATTCCGAGCTCCGAAACTCGTTTTACGGCCATCTTACCGGCAGCGAACGGGTGCCCAAACGGGTGGGCCCACTTGTCCGATTCAGGCAAAACCGGAGAAAGAAGTGGAGGGTAGGTGTGGATCTCAGTTTTTGGTCCAAGAATACGAAGAAACGGCGAGGACCGTGTGCTCACATTTTGGCCAAATGCTCGCGCGCGGCCAAGGCCAAGCCACGCAGCCACCCCGCGGCGAACGCCAAGGCACAGGGCCATACTCGAGCTCCCTATCCTTGCCTCGGGAGCGCGGACGGAGTGTGTGTTGTGTGTGCGTCAGAGTGTGCGACCTGCCTTGGTCACGAGCATATGCTGCATTCCGAGAAAGGAACATAGCCAGCCCGCGGCCAAGGGCAAGGCCGAGGCACGCAGCCACCCCGTGGCCAAGGCCTAGGCACGCGTCCACCCCGCGGCCAAGGCCATTGCACGCAGCCAGCCCGCGGCCAAGGCCATTGCACGCAGCCAGCCCGCGGCCAAGGCCTAGGCACGCAGCCACCCTGCGGCCAAGGCCTTGGCACAAAGCCACCCGGTGGCCAAGGCCAAGGCCATGGCACCCAGCCACCCCGCAGGCAATGCCTAGGCACGCGGCCACCTCGCGGCCAAGGCCTTGGCACCCAGCCACCCGGTGGCCAAGGCCAAGGCCATGGCACCCAGCACCAGGCGGCCAAGGCCTAGGCACGCAGTTACCCCGCGGCCAAGGCCAAGGCCGTGTGCTGTAGCTCACGGATCTTGGCCAACTTTCGCGTTTCCAGGGCGGTGCGGGATTTTGGGGTGATGCATTAGATACGTGCGAGAGTCGAGCATTGGAAAAGAGGGGAGTCAATTTGGAGGTCCGAACCTCATTTTTCGGCCGATTTACTGAGGGTACGGGTGTGCGAAAAGGTGACGAAACCTGCCCTCGAATTGGTCCGATTGTGGTAGAACTGGGCCGGGGGCCTCCTCACGGTGTAAGCACTGCTTTCTGCTCGAAAAAATGGCAAAAATAATGCGGGAGGCCCTGCGCCAAGTTTTCCGCCAGAAATGGCCCAAATCCGTGAGCTATAGCACACGGATTGTGGCCAAATTTCGCGTTTCGGGGGCGGCGTGGGATTTTGGGCTGGCGTCGTCGGGTTTAGTGGGAGTCGGTGGCTGGAGAAAATGGAATACAATTCCGAGCTCCGAAACTCGTTTTACGGCCATCTTACCGGCTGCGAACGGGTGCCCAACGGGTGGGCCAACTCGTCCGATTCAGGCAAAACCGGAGAAAGAAGTGGAAGGTACGTGTGGATCTCAGTTTTTGGTCCAAGAATACGATGAAACGGCGAGGAACGTGTGCTCACATTTTGGCCAAGTGCTCGCCCGCGGCCAAGACCAAGACACGCAGCCACCCCGCGGCCAACGCCAAGGCACAGGGCCACGCTCGAGCTCCCTATCCTTGCCTCGGGAGCACGGCCGGAGTGTGTATTGTGTGTGCGTGAGAGTGTGCGACCTGCCTTGGTCGCGAGCATGTGCTGCATTTCAAGCAAGGCACGGAGCCAGCCCGTGGCCAAGGCCAAGGCCGAGGCACGCAGCCACCCCGTGGCCAAGGCCAAGGCACGCGTCCACCCCGCGGCCAAGGCCATGGCACCCAGCCAGCCCACGGCCAAGGCCTAGGCAAGGAGCCAACCCGCGGCCAAGGCGTTGGCACGCACCCACCCCGAGGCCAAGGCCAAGGCCATGGCATGCAGCCACCCCGCGGCCAAGGCCAAGGCCGTGTGCTGTAGCTCACGGATCTTGGCCAACTTTCGCATTTCCGGGGCGGTGTGGGATTTGGGGATGATGCATTAGATACATGCGACAGTCGAGCGTTGGAAAAGAGGGGAGTCGATTTCGAGGTCCGAACCTCGATTTACGGCCGATTTACCGAGGGTGCGGGGGTGCGAAAGGGGACGAAACGTGCCCTGGAATTGGTCCGATTGTGGTAGAACTGGGCCCGGGGCCTCCTCACAGCGCAAGTACTGCTTTCCGCTCGAAGAAATGGCAAAAATAATGCGGGAGGCCCTGCGCCCATTTTTCCATCGGAAAAGGCCAAAATCCGTGAGCTATAGCACACGGATTGTGGCCAAATTTCGCGTTTCGGGGGCGGCGTGGGATTTTGGGCTGGCGTGGTTGGGTTTGGTGGGAGTCGGTGGCGGGAAAAAACTGAATCCAATTCCGAGCTCCGAAACTCGTTTTACGGCCATCTTACCTGCAGCGAACGGGTGCCCAAACGGGTGGGCCCACTCGTCTGATTCAGGCAAAACCGGAGAAAGAAGTGGAAGGTAGGTGTGGATCTCAGCTTTTGGTCCAAGAATACGAAGAAACGGCGAGGACCGTGTGCTCACATTTTGGCCAAATGCTCGCCCGCGGTCAAGGCCAAGCCATGCAGCCACCCCGCGGCCAACGCCAAGGCACAGGGCCACGCTCGAGCTCCCTATCCTTCCCTCGGGAGTGCAGCCGGAGTGTGTGTTGTGTGTGCGTGAGAGTGTGCGACCTGCCTTGGTCGCGAGCATATGCTGCATTTCGAGAAAGGCACGTAGCCAGCCCGCGGCCAAGGCCAAGGCCGAGGCACGCAGCCACCCCGTGGCCAAGGCCTAGGCACGCGTCCACCCCGCGGCCAAGGCCATGGCACCCAGCCAGCCCGCGGCCAAGGCCAAGGCCATGGCACCCAGCCACCCCGCGGCCAAGGCCTAGGCACGCAGCCACCCCGCGGCCAAGGCCAAGGCCGTGTGCTGTCGCGCACGGATCTTGGCCAACTTTCGCGTTTCCGGGGCTGTGCGGGATTTTGGGGTGATGCATTAGATGCGTGCCACAGTTGAACGTCGGAAAGGAGGGGAGTCAATTTCAAGGTCCAAACCTCGTTTTACGGCCGATTTACCGAGGGTGCAGGGGTGCGAAAAGGGGACGAAACGTGCCCTTGAATTGGTTCGATTGTGGTAGAACTGGGCCGGGGGCCTCCTCACAGCGCAAGTACTGCTTTCCGCTCGAAGAAATGGCAAAAATAATGCGGGAGGCCCTGCGCCCATTTTTCCACCAGAAAAGGCCAAAATCCGTGAGCTATAGCACACGGATTGTGGCCAAATTTCGCGTTTCGGGGACGGCGTGGGATGTTGGACTGGCGTCGTCGGGTTTGGTGGGAGTCGGTGGCGGGAGAAAACGGAATCTAATTCCGAGCTCCGAAACTCGTTTGATGGCCATCTTACCGGCGGCGAACGGGTGCCCAAACGGGTGGGCCAACTCGTCCGATTCAGGCAAAATCAGCGAAAGAAGTGGAAGGTAGGTGTGGATCTCAGTTTTTGGTCCAAGAATACGAAGAAACGGCGAGGACCGTGTGGTCACATTTTGGCCGAATGCTCGCCCGCGGCCAACACCAAGGCACAGGGCCATGCTCGAGCTCCCTATCCTTGCCTCGGGAGCGTGGCCGGAGTGTGTGTTGTGTGTGCGAGAGAGTGCGCGACCTGCCTTGGTCACGAGCATGTGCTGCATTTCGAGCAAGTCACGGAGCCAGCCCGCGGCCAAGGTCAAGGCCTAGGCACGCAGCCACCCCATGGCCAAGGCCAAGGCACGCGTCCATTCTGCGGCCAAGGCCATGGCACCCAGCCAGCCCGCGTCCAAGGCCATGGCACCCAGCCAGCCCGCGGCCAAGGCCTAGGTACGCAGCCACCCCGCGGCCAAGGCCTAGGCACGCAGCCACTGTCGCTCACGGATCTTTGCCAACTTTCGCGTTTCCGGGGCGGTGCGGGATTTTGGGGTGATGCATTAGATACGTGCGACAGTCGAACGTCGGAAAAGAGGGGAGTCGATTTCGAAGTCCGAACCTCGTTTTACGGCTGATTTACCGAGGGTGCGGGGGTGTGAAAAGGGGACGAAACGTGCCCTCGAATTGGTCCGATTGTGGTAGAACTGGGCCGGGGGCCTCCTCACGGCGCAAGTACTGGTTTCCGCTCGACAAAATTGCAAAAATAATGCGGGAGGCCCTGGGCCCATTTTTCTGCCAGAAAAGGCCAAAATCCGTGAGCTATAGCAAACGGATTGTGGCCAAATTTCGCGTTTCGGGGGCGGCGTGGGATTTTGGCCTGGCGTGGTCGGATTTGGTGGGAGTCGGTGGCGGGCGAAAATGGAATCCAATTCCGAGCTCCGAAACTCGTTTTACGGCCATCTTACCGGCAGCGAATGGGTGCCCAAACGGGTGGGCCAACTTGTCCGATTCAGGCAAAACCGGAGAAAGAAGTGGAAGGTAGGTGTGGATCTCAGTTTTTGGTCCAAGAATACGAAGAAACGGCGAGGACCGTGTGCTCACATTTTGGCCAAATGCTCGCCCGCGGCCGAGGCCAAGCAACGCAGCCACCCTGCGGCCAACGCCAAGGCACAGGGCCAGGCTCGAGCTCCCTATCCTTGCCTCGGGAGCGCGGCCGGAGTGTGTGTTGTGTGTGCGTGAGAGTGTGCGACCTGCCTTGGTCGCGAGCATGTGCTGCATTTCGAGCAAGGCACGGAGACAGCCCGCGGCCAAGGCGAAGGCCGAGGCACGCAGCCACCCCGTGGCCAAGGCCAAGGCACGCGTCCACCCCGCGGCCAAGGGCATGGCACACAGCCAGCCCGCGGCCAAGGCCATGGCACCCAGCCAGCCCGCGGCCAAGGCCTAGGCACGCAGCCAGCCCACGGCCAAGGCCTTGGCACGCAGCCACCCCGAGGCCAAGGCCAAGGCCTTGGCACGCAGCCACCCCGCGGCCAAGCCCAAGGCCATGGCACCCAGCCACCCCGCGGCCAAGTCCAAGGCCGTGTGCTGTAGCTCACGGATCTTGGCCAACTTTCGCGTTTCCGGGGCGGTGCGGGATTTTGGGGTGATGCATTAGATACGTGCGACAGTCGAGCGTTGGAAAAGAGGAGAGTCGATTTCGAGGTCCGAACCTCGTTTTACGGCCGATTTACCGAGGGTGCGGGGATGCGAAAAGGGGCCGAAACGTGCCCGCGAATTGGTCCGATTGTGGTAGAACTGGGCTGGGGGTCTCCTCACGGCGCAAAAATAATGCGGGAGGCCCTGCGCCCATTTTTCCGCCAGAAAAGGCCAAAATCCGTGAGCTATATAGCACACGGATTGTGGCCAAATTTCAGGTTTCGGGGGCGGCGTGGGATTTTGGGCTGGCGTGGTCAGGTTTGGTGGGAGTCGGTGGCAGCAGAAAACGGAATCCAATTCCGAGCTCCGAAACTCGTTTTACGGCAATCTTACCGGCAGCGAACGGGTGCCCAAACGGGTGGGCCAACTCGTCAGATTCAGGCGAAACAGGAGAAAGAAGTGGAAGGTAGGTGTGGATCTGAGTTTTTGGTCCAAGAATACGAAGAAACGGCGAGGACCGTGTGCTCACATTTTGGCCAAATGCTCGCCCGCGGCCAAGGCCAAGCCACGCAGACACCCTGCGGCCATCCGTAAGGCACGGGGCCACGCTGGAGCTCCCTATCCTTGCCTCGGGAGCGCGGCCTGAGTGTGTGTTGTGTGTGCATGGGAGTGTGCGACCTGCCTTGGTCGTGAGCATGTGCTGCATGTCAATCAAGGCACGGAGACAGCCCGCGGCCAAGGCCAAGGCCGAGGCACGCAGCCACCCCGTGGCCAAGGCCAAAGCACGGGTCCACCCCGCTGCCAAGACCATGGCACTCAGCCAGCCCGCGGCCAAGGCCATGGCACCCAGCCAGCCCACGGCCAAGGCCTTGGCACACAGCCACCCGGTGGCCAAGGCCAAGGCCATGGCACGCAGCCACCCCGAGGCCAAGGCCATGGCCATGGCACGCAGCCACCCCGCGGCCAAGGCCAAGGCCGTGTGCTGTCGCTCACGGATCTTGGCCAACTTTCGCATTTCCGGGGTGGTGCGGGATTTGGGGATGATGCATTAGATACATGCGACAGTCGAGCGTTGGAAAAGAGGGGAGTCGATATCGAGGTCCGAACCTCGATTTACGGCTGATTTACCGAGGGTGCAGGGGTGCGAAAAGGGGACGAAACGTGCCCTCGAATTGGTCCGATTGTGGTAGAACTCAGCCGGGGCCTCCTCACGGCGCAAGTACTGCTTTCCGCTCGAAGAAATGGCAAAAATAATGCGGGAGGCCCTGCGCCCATTTTTCCGCCAGAAAAGGCCAAAATCCGTGAGCTATAGCACACGGATTGTGGCCAAATTTGGCGTTTCGGGGGCGGCATGGGATTTTGGGCTGGCGTGGTCGGGTTTGGTGCGAGTCGGCGGCGGGAGAAAACGTAATCCAATTCCGAGCTCCGAAACTCGTTTTACGGCCATCTTACCGGCAGCGAACGGGTGCCCAAACGGGTGGGCCAACTCATCCGATTCAGGCAAATCCGGAGAAAGAAGTGGAAGGTAGGTGTGGATCTCAGTTTTTGGTCCAAGAATACGAAGAAACGGCGAGGACCGTGTGCTCACATTTTGGCCAAATGCTCGCCCGCGGCCAAGGCCAAGCCACGCAGCCACGCCGCGGCCAACCGCAAGGCACGGGGCCACGCTGGAGCTCCCTATCCTTGCCTCGGGAGCGCGGCCCGAGTGTGTGTTGTGTGTCCATGAGAGTGTGCGACCTGCCTTGGTCGCAAGAATGTGTTGCCTGTCAATCAAGGCACGGAGACAGCCCGCGGCCAAGGCCAAGGCCGAGGCACGCAGCCACCCCGTGGCCAAAGCCAAGGCACGGGTCCACCCCGCTGCCAAGGCCATGGCACTCAGCCAGCCCGCGGCCAAGGCCATGGCACCCAGCCAGCCCACGGCCAAGGCCTTGGCACACAGCCACCCGGTGGCCAAGGCCAAGGCCATGGCACGCAGCCACCCCGAGGCCAAGGCCATGGCCATGGCACGCAGCCACCCCGCGGCCAAGGCCAAGGGCCAACTTTCGCATTTCCGGGGCGGTGCGGGATTTTGGGGTGATGCATTAGATACGTGCGACAGTCGAACATCAGGAAAGAGGGGAGTCGATTTCGAGGTCCGAACCTCATTTTACGGCCGATTTACCGAGGATGCGGGGGTGCGAAAAGGGGACGAAACGTGCCCTCGAATTGGTCCGATTGTGGTAGAACTCAGCCGGGGCCTCCTCACGGCGCAAGTACTGCGGGAGGCCCTGCGCCCATTTTTCCCCCGGAAAAGGCCAAAATCCGTGAGCTATAGCACACG
This sequence comes from Luvunga scandens, assembly GCA_030449905.1. Lineage (NCBI taxonomy): Eukaryota > Viridiplantae > Streptophyta > Magnoliopsida > Sapindales > Rutaceae > Luvunga > Luvunga scandens. Next base: position 41,074 of record JASUUG010001139.1, on the reverse strand, counting down.
GATTGTGGCTAACTTTCGCGTTTCGGGGGCGGCGTGGGATTTTGGGCTGGCGTGGTCGGGTTTGGTGGGAGTTGGTGGCGGGAGAAAACGGAATCCAATTCCGAGCTCCGAAACTCGTTTTACGGCCATCTTACTGGCAGCGAACGGGTGCCCAAACGGGTGGGCCCACTCGTCCGATTCAGGCAAAACCGGAGAAAGAACTGGAAGGTAGATGTGGATATCAGTTTTTGTTCCAAGAATACGAAGAAACGGCGAGGACCGTGTGCTCACATTTTGGCCAAATGCTCGCCCGCGGCCAAGGCCAAGCCATACAGCCAGCCTGCGGCTAACGCCAAGGCACAGGGCCACGCTCGAGCTCCCTATCCTTGCCTCGGGAGCGCGGCCGGAGTGTATGTTGTGTGTGCGTGAGAGTGTACGACCTGCCTTGGTCGCGAGCATATGCTGCATTTCGAGAAAGGCACGTAGCCAGCCCGCGGCCAAAGCCGAGGCCGAGGCACGCAGCCACCCCGTGGCCAAGGCCTAGGAACGCGTCGACCCCGCGGCCAAGGCCATGGCACCCAGCCAGCCCACGGCCAAGGCCTTCGCACACAGCCACCCGGTGGCCAAGGCCAAGGCCATGGCACCGAGCCACACCGCGGCCAAGGCCTAGGCACGCAGCCACCCTGCGGCCAAGGCCGAGGCCGTGTGATGTCGCTCACGGATCTTGGCCAAGTTTCGCGTTTCCGGGGCGGTGCGGGATTTTGGGGTGATGCATTAGATACGTGCGACAGTCGAACGTCGGAAAAGAGGGGAGTCGATTTCGAGGTCCGAACCTCGTTTTACTGCCGATTTACCGAGGGTGCGGGGGTGCGAAAAGGGGACGAAACGTGCCCTCAAATTAGTCCGATTGTGGTAGAAATGGGCCGGGGGCCTCCTCACGGCGCCAGTACTGCTTTCCGCTCGAAGAAATCACAAAAATAATGCGGGAGGCACTGCACCCATTTTTCCGCCAGAAAAGGCCAAAATCCGTGAGCTATAGCACACGGATTGTGGCCAAATTTCGCGTTTGGGGGGCGGCGTGGGATTTTGGGCTGGTGTGGTCGGGTTTGGTGGGAGTCGGTGGCGGGAGAAAACGGAATCCCATTCCGAGCTCCGAAACTCGTTTCACGGCCATCTTACCGGCAGCGAACGGTTGCCCAAACGGGTGGGCCCACTCGTCCGACTCAGGCAAAACCGGAGAAAGAAGTGGAAGGCAGGTGTGGATCTCAGTTTTTGGTGCAAGAATACGAAGAAACGGCGAGGACTGTGTGCTCACATTTTGGCCAAATGCTCGCTCGCGGCCAAGGCCAAGCCATGCAGCCACCCCGCGGCCAACGCCAAGGCACAGGGCCACGCTCGAGCTCCCTATCCTTGCCTCGGGAGCACGGCCGGAGTGTGTGTTGTGTGTGCGTGAGAGTGTGCGACCTACCTTGGTCGCGAGCATATTCTGCATTTCGAGAAAGGCACGTAGCCAGCCCGCGGCCAAGGCCAAGGCCGAGGCACGCAGCCACCCCGTGGCCAAGGCCTAGGCACGCGTCCACCCCGCGGCCAAGGCCATGGCACCCAGCCAGCCCGCGGCCAAGGCCTAGGCATGCAGCCACCCCGCGGCCATGCCTTGGCACACAGCCACCTGGTGGCCAAGGCCAAGGCCATGGCACCCAGCCACCCCGCGGCCAAGGCCATGGCACCGAGCCACCCCGCGGCCAAGGCCTAGGCACGCAGCCACCCCGCGGCCAAGAATACGCAGCCACCCCGCGGCCAACGCCAAGGCACAGGGGCAGGCTCGAGCTCCCTATCCTTGCCTCGGGAGCGCGGCCCGAGTGTGTGTTGTGTGTGCGTGAGAGTGTGCGACCTGCCTTGGTCGCGAGCATGTGCTGCATTTCGAGCAAGGCACGGAGCCAGCCCGCGGCCAAGGCCAAGGCCAAGGCACACAGCCACCCCGTGGCCAAGGCCATGGCACGCCGCCACCCCGAGGCCACGGCCAAGGCCATGGCCCGCAGCCACCCCGCGGCCAAGGCCAAGGCTGTGTGCTGTCGCTCACGGATCTTGGCTAACTTTCGCGTTTCGGGGGCGGTGCGGGCTTTTCCAAAGCTCGACTGTCGTACGTATCTAATGCATCACCCCAAAATCCCGCACCGCCCCGGAAACGAGAAAGTTGGCCAAGATCCGTGAGCTACAGCACACGGCCTTGACCTTGGCCGCGGGGTGGCGGCGTGCCATGGCCTTGGCCTTGGCCGCGGGATGGCTGCGTGCCATGGCCTTGGCCTTGGCCGCGGGGTGGCTGCGTGCCATGGCCTTGGCCTTGGCCTCGGGGTGGCTGCGTGCCATGGCCTTGGCCTTGGCCTCGGGGTGGCTGCGTGCCAAGGCCTTGGCCGCGGGCTGGCTGCGTGCCTAGGCCTTGGCCGCGGGCTGGCTGCGTGCCTAGGCCTTGGCCGCGGGCTGGCTGGGTGCCATGGCCTTGGCCGCGGGGTGGACGCGTGCCTTGGCCTTGGCCACGGGGTGGCTGCGTGCCTCGGCCTTGGCCTTGGCCGCGGGCTGGCTCCGTGCCTTGCTCGAAGTGCAGCACATGCTCGCGACCAAGGCAGGTCGCACATTCTCACGCACACACAACACACACTCGGGCCGCGCTCCCGAGGCAAGGATAGGGAGCTCGAGCGTGGCCCTGTGCCTTGGCGTTGGCCGCCGGGTGGCTGCATGGCTTGGCGTTGGCCGCGGGCGAGCATTTGGCCAAAATGTGAGCACACGGTCCTCGCCGTTTCTTTGTATTCTTGGACCAAAAACTGAGATCCACACCTGCCTTCCACTTCTTTCTCCGGTTTTGCCTGAATCGGACGAGTGGGCCCACCCGTTTGGGCAACCGTTCGCTGCCGGTAAGATGGCCGTGAAACGAGTTTCGGAGCTCGGAATGGGATTCCGTTTTCTACCGCCACCGACTCCCACCAAACCCGACCACACCAGCCCAAAATCCCATGCAGCCCCCGAAACGGGAAATTTGGCCACAATCCGTGTGCTATAGCTCACGGATTTTGGCCTTTTCTGGCGGAAAAATGGGTGCAGTGCCTCCCGCATTATTTTTGTGATTTCTTCGAGCGGAAAGCAGTACTGGCGCCGTGAGGAGGCCCCCGGCCCATTTCTACCACAATCGGACCAATACGAGGGCACGTTTCGTCCCGTTTTCGCACCCCCGCACCCTCGGTAAATCGGCCGTAAAACGAGGTTCGGACCTCGAAACCGACTCCCCTCTTTTCCGACGTTCGACTGTCGCACATATCTAATGCAATACCCCAAAATCCCGCCCCGCACCGGAAACGCAAAAGTTGGCCAAGATCCGTGAGCTACAGCACACGGCCTTGCCCTTGGCCGCGGGGTGGCTGCGTGCCATTGCCTTGGACTTGGCCGCGTACCAAGGCCTTGGCCGCGGGCTGGCTGCGTGCCTAGGCCTTGGCCGCGGGCTGGCTGGGTGCCATGGCCTTGGCCGCAGGGTGGACGCGTGCCTTGGCGTTGGCCACCGGGTGGCTGCGTGCCTCGGCCTTGGCCTTGGCCGCGGGCTGGCTCCGTGCCTTGCTCGAAATGCAGCACATGCTCGCGACCAAGGCACGTCGCACACTCTCACGCACACACAACACACACTTCGGCCGCGCTCCCGGGGCAAGGATCGGGAACTGGAGCGTGGCCCTGTGCCTTGGCCTTGGCCGCGGGCGTTCATTTGGCCAAAATGTTAGCACACGGTCCTCGCCGTTGCTTCGTATTCTTGGACCAAAAACTGAGATCCACACCTACGTTCCACTTCTTTCTCCGGTTTTGCCTGAATCCGACGAGTTGGCCCACCCTTTTGGGCACCCGTTCTCTGGCGGTAAAATGGCCGTAAAACAAGTTTCGGAGCTCGGAATTGGATTCCGTTTTCTCCCGCACCGACTCCCACCAAACCCGACCACGCCAGCCAAAAATCCCATGCCGCCCCCGAAACGCGAAGTTTGGCCGCAATCCGTGTGCTATAGCTCACGGATTTTGGCCTTTTCGGGCGGAAAAATGGGCGCAGGGCCTCCCGTAGGAGCTTGCGGGGCTTTCCCGAACCTTAATTTTGTGTTTCTCTTATGTTTTCACACATTTTTTGTAGCACGAATTTTTTGACCCTAACTTTTTTCAACAATAAGACATTTTAATTTGGATTTGACCACAGAAAGCAGCAACTTAAATGTCCAATTGTGATGTGAAATCGTTAATTATTTGATTTATAATTAATTTGTATCTTAGATGCAAATATAAATTTTATTTGCGAGTTGTATATTGATATTTTAAGTTGTCTCAATGGTAGGCTTGAAAATTTATTTGCATTTTTGACCTACATGTTAGGGGTTCAAGCTGGAGCTAAAGCTTCGAATATTCTCTTCAAATATTATTACATTAATTTCAAAAACAACATATCTGAATATTTCACATTTAATTTATAAATTATTTTCTGCTGCATATTAGGATATATATGCAATCGACAATCGAGGTATTAGAGAAATTTTGGACCCACCAGCAGTAGACACCACCAGTCCTTGAGCTGACTCTCACGCCCCCAAAAAAAAAGTATATTGAATTACGGTGTGATTTTTTCCATGATGGTAGAAAAAAATGTGAAATACTATTAAATAGAAAGAGAAAAATATTTCGTAGCACGCAAAGAGGTGTTTTTGGCCTCACGTGGCGTGCTGGGAGTGGGGGCCAAAACGGGCGCTCATGGCCAAGGCACGGGGCCACGCTCAAGCTCCCTATCCTTGCCTCGGGAGCGCGCGTTGGCTGCACCACACCTGGGCCTTGGCCGCGGCACGAAAGTTGGACCCGATCCGCGAGCTACAGCACACGGACTTTGGCCATTTTGGCCCGAAAAATGGGGCCCGGAGCTTCCGCGCTGTTTCCCCCACTTTTGAGTCCCGTAAGATAACTTCGGTCGAAATACGTCACCTCCTAAAATTTTGGCCCACACAAAGTCGGACAGACGCTTGGGCCACGCACGGTATATGCATTGGCCGTTGATGCCGCGCGCGTGCGGGCTGCGTGCCTTGGCCTTGTCTGCGGGGTGGCTGCGTGCCTAGGCCATGGCCGCAGGCTGGCTGCGTGCCTAGGCCTTGGCCGCGGGGTGGCTGCGTGCCTAGGCCTTGGCCACGGGGTGGCTGGGTGCTATAGCTCACGGATTTTGGGCTTTTCGGGCGGAAAAAAGGCCGCAGGGCCTCCCGCATTATTTTAACCATTTCTTCAAGAGGAAAACAGTACTAGCGCCATCAGGAGGCCCCCAGCCCAGTTCTACCACAACCGGACCAATTCGCGGGCACGTTTCATCCCCTTTTCGCACCCCCGCACGTTCGCTAAATCAGACGTAAAACGAGGTTCGGACCTCGGAATCGACTCCCGTCTTCTCCGACGTTCGACTGTCGCACGTATCTAATGCATCACCCCAAAATCCCGCCCCGCCCCGGAAACGCGAAAGTTGGCCAAGATCCGTGAGCTATAGCACACGGATTGCGGCCAAATTTCACTTTTCGGGGGCGGCGTGGGATTTTTGGCTGGCATGGTCGGGTTTGGTAGGAGTCGGTGGCGGGAGAAAACGGAATCCAATTCCGAGCTCCCAAACTCGTTTTACGGCCATTTTACCGCCATAGAACGGGACCAAAAACTGAGATCCACACCTACCTTCCACTTCTTTCTCTGGTTTTGCCTGATTCCGACGAATTGGCCCACCCGTTTGGGCACCCATTCTCTGGCGGTAAAATGGCCGTAAAACGAGTTTGGGAGCTCGGAATTGGATTCTGTTTTCTCCCGCCACCGACTCCCACCAAACCCGACCACGCCAGCCAAAAATCCCACGCCACCCCCGAAAAGCGAAATTTGGCCGCAATCCGTGTGCTATAGCTCACGGATTTTGGCCTTTTCCGGCGGAAAAATGGGCTCAGGGCCTCCCGCATTATTTTTGCCATTTCTTCGCGAGGAAAACAGTACTAGCACCGTGAGAGGTCCCGGCCCAGTTCTACCACAACCGGACCAATTCGCGGGCACGTTTCGTCCCCTTTTCGTACCCCCGCACATTTGGTAAATCAGAGGTAAAACGAGGTTCGGACCTCGGAATCGACTCCCGTCTTCTCCGACGTTCGACTGTCGTACGTATCTAATGCATCACCCCAAAATCCAGCCCCGCCCCGGAAACGCGAAAGTTGGCCAAGATCCGTTAGCTACAGCACACGGCCTTGGCCGCGGGGTGGCTGCGTGCCTATGCCTTGGCCGTGGGGTGGCTGGGTGCCATGGCCTTGGCTTTGGCCGCGGGGTGGCTGCGTGCCTAGGCCTTGGCCGCGGGGTGGCTGGGTGCCATGGCCTTGGCTTTGGCCGAAGGGTGGCTGCGTGCCTTGGCTTTGGCCGCGGGCTGGCTGCGTGCCTTGCTCGAAACCAAGGCACGTCGTACACTCTCGCGCAGACACAACACAAACTTGGGCCACGCTACCGGGGCAAGGATAGGGAGCTCGAGCGTGGCCCTTTGCCTTGGCCTTGGCCGCGGGCGAGCATTTGGCCAAAATGTGAGCACACGGTCCTCGCCGTTGCTTCGTATTCTTGGACCAAAAACTGAGATCCACACCTACCTTCCACTTCTTTCTCCGATTTTGCCTGAATCGGACGAGTTGGCCCACCCGTTTGGGAACCCGTTCTCTGGCGGTAAAATGGCAGCTAAACGAGTTTCGGAGCTCAGAATTGGATTCCGTTTTCTCCCGCCACCGACTCCCACCAAACCCGACCACGCCAGCAAAAAATCCCACGCCGCCCCGGAAACACGGAATTTGGCCGCAATCCATGTGCTATAGCTCACGGATTTTGGCCTTATCGGGTGCAAAAATGGGCGCAGGGCCTCCCGCATTATTTTCGCCATTTCTTTGATCGCAAAACAGTACTAGCTCCGTGAGGAGGCCCCCGACCCAGTTCTACCACAACCGGACCAATTCGCGGGCACGTTTCGGCCGTAAAATGAGGTTCGGACCTCGGAATTGACTCCCGTCTTCTCCGACGTTCGACTGTCGTACGTATCTAATGTATCATCCCAAATCCTGCACTGCCCCAGAAACACGAAAGTTGGCCAAGATCCGTGAGCTACAGCACAAGGCCTTCGCCGCGGGGTGGCTGCGTGCCTAGGCCTTGGCAGCGGCGTGGCTGGGTGCCATGGCCTTGGCCTTGGCCACGGGGTGGCTGCGTGCCTTGGCCTTGGCCACGGGGTGGATGCGTGCCTTGGCCTTGGCCGCGGGGTGGCTGGGTGCCATGGCCTTGGCCTTGGCCGCGGGGTGGCTGCGTGCCTAGGCCTTGGCCGCGGGGTGGCTGGGTGCCATGGCCTTGGCCTTGGCCGCGGGGTGGCTGCGAGCCTTGGCCTTGGCCTTGGCCGCTGGCTGGCTAAGTGCCTTGCTCGAAATGCAGCACATGCTCGCGACCAAGGCACGTCGCACACTCACGCACACACACAACACACACTTGCGCCGCGCTCCCGGGGCAAGGATAGGGAGCTCGAGCGTGGCCCTGTGCCTTGGCCTTGGCCTTGGCTGCGGGGTGGCCGCGGGCGAGCATTTGGCCAAAATGTGAGCACACGGTCCTCGCCGTTGCTTCGTATTCTTGGACCAAAAACTGAGATCCACACCTACCTTCCACTTCTTTCTCCGATTTTGCCTGAATCGGACGAGTTGGCCCACCCGTTTGGGAACCCGTTCTCTGGCGGTAAAATGGCAGCTAAACGAGTTTCGGAGCTCAGAATTGGATTCCGTTTTCTCCCGCCACCGACTCCCACCAAACCCGACCACGCCAGCAAAAAATCCCACGCCGCCCCGGAAACACGGAATTTGGCCGCAATCCATGTGCTATAGCTCACGGATTTTGGCCTTATCGGGTGCAAAAATGGGCGCAGGGCCTCCCGCATTATTTTCGCCATTTCTTTGATCGCAAAACAGTACTAGCTCCGTGAGGAGGCCCCCGACCCAGTTCTACCACAACCGGACCAATTCGCGGGCACGTTTCGGCCGTAAAATGAGGTTCGGACCTCGGAATTGACTCCCGTCTTCTCCGACGTTCGACTGTCGTACGTATCTAATGTATCATCCCAAATCCTGCACTGCCCCAGAAACACGAAAGTTGGCCAAGATCCGTGAGCTACAGCACAAGGCCTTCGCCGCGGGGTGGCTGCGTGCCTAGGCCTTGGCAGCGGCGTGGCTGGGTGCCATGGCCTTGGCCTTGGCCACGGGGTGGCTGCGTGCCTTGGCCTTGGCCTTGGCCATGGGGTGGCTGCGTGGCTTGGCCTTGGCCACGGGGTGGCTGCGTGCCTAGGCCTTGGCTGCGTGGTGGCTGGGTGCCATGGCCTTGGCCTTGGCCACGGGGTGGCTGCGTGCCTTGGCCTTGGCCACGGGGTGGCTGCGTGCCTTGGCCTTGGCCGCGGGGTGGCTGGGTGCCATGGCCTTGGCCTTGGCCGCGGGGTGGCTGCGTGCCTAGGCCTTGGCCGCGGGGTGGCTGGGTGCCATGGCCTTGGCCTTGGCCGCGGGGTGGCTGCGTGCCTTGGCCTTGGCCTTGGCCGCTGGCTGGCTAAGTGCCTTGCTCGAAATGCAGCACATGCTCGCGACCAAGGCACGTCGCACACTCACGCGCACACACAACACACACTTGCGCCGCGCTCCCGGGGCAAGGATAGGGAGCTCGAGCGTGGCCCTGTGCCTTGGCCTTGGCCGCGGGGTGGCCGCGGGCGAGCATTTGGCCAAAATGTGAGCACACGGTCCTCGCCGTTGCTTCGTTATTCTTGGACCAAAAACTGAGATCTACACCTACCTTCCACTTCTTTCTCTGGTTTTGCGTGAATCCGACGCGTTGGCCCACCCGTTTGGGCACCCGTTCTCTGGCGGTAAAATGGCCGTAAAACGAGTTTGGGAGCTCGGAATTGGATTCCGTTTTCTCCCGCCACCGACTCCCACCAAACTCGACCACGTGCGACAAAAATCCCACGCCGCCCCCGAAAAGCGAAATTTGGCCGCAATCCGTGCGCTATAGCTCACGGATTTTGGCCTTTTCGGGCGGAAAAATGGGCGCAGGGCCTCCCGCATTATTTTCGCCGTTTCTTCGAGAGGAAATCAGTACTAGCACCGTGAGGAGGCCCCCAGCCCAGTTCTACCACAACCGGACCAATTCGCGGGCACGTTTCATCCCCTTTTCGCACCCCCGCACGTTCCGTAAATCGGCCGTAAAATGAGGTTCGGACCTCGGAATTGACTCCCGTCTTCTCCGACGTTCGACTGTCGCAAGTATCTAATGCATCACCCCAAAATCCCGCACCGCCCCGGAAACGCGAAAGTTGTTCCAGATCCGTGAGCTACAGCACACGGCCTTGCCCGCGGGGTGGCTGCGTGCCTAGGCCTTGGCAGCGGCGTGGCTGGGTGCCATGGCCTTGGCCTTAGCCACGGGGTGGCTGCGTGCCTTGGCCTTGGCCGCGGGGTGGCTGGGTGCCATGGCCCTGGCCATGGCCGCGGGGTGGCTGCATGCCTAGGCCTTGGCTGCGGGGTGGCTGCGAGCCTTGGCCTTGGCCGTGGGTTGGCTAAGAGCCTTGCTCGAAATGCAGCACATGCTCGCGACCAAGGCACGTTGCACACTCTCGCGCACACACAACACACACTTCGGCCGCGCTCCCAGGGCAAGGATAGGGAGCTCGAGCATGGCCTTGAGCCTTGGCCTTGGCCGGGGGGTGGCCTCGTGCCTTGGCCTTGGCCTTGGCCACGGGCGAGCATTTGGCCAAAATGTGAGCGCACGGTCCTCGCCGTTGCTTCGCATTCTTGGCCCAAAAACTGAGATCCACACCTACCTTCCAGTTCTTTCTCTGGTTTTGCCTGAATCCGACGAGTTGGCCCGCCCGTTTGGGCACCCGTTCTCTGGCGGTAAAATGGCCGTAAAACGAGTTTGGGAGCTCGGAATTGGATTCCGTTTTCTCCCGCCACCGACTCCCACCAAACCCGATCACGCCAGCCAAAAATCCCACGCTGCCCCCGAAACGCGAAATTCTCGCCATTTCTTCGAGAGGAAAACAGTACTAGCACCGTGAGGAGGCCCCCGGCCCAGTTCTACCACAACCGGACCAATTCGCAGGCACGTTTCGTCCCCTTTTCGCACCCCCGCACGTTCGGTAAATCGGCCATAAAACGAGGTTCGGACCTCGGAATCGACTCCCGTCTTCTCCGACGTTCGGCTGTCACAAGTATATAATGCATCCCCCCAAAATCCCGCACCGCCCCAGAAACGCGAAAGTTGGCACAGATCCGTGAGCTACAGCACACGGCCTTGCCCGCGGGGTGGCTGCGTGCCTAGGCCTTGGCCGCGGGGTGGCTGGGTGCCGTGGCCTTGGCCGCGTGGTGGCTGCGTGCCTTGGCCTTGGGCGCGGGCTGGCTGCGTGCCTTGCTCGAAATGCAGCACATGCTCGCGACCAAGGCACGTCGCACACTCTCGCGCACACACAACACAAACTTGGGCCGCGCTCCCGGGGCAAGGATAGGGAGCTCGACCGTGGCCCTGTGCCTTGGCCTTGGCCGCGGGGTGGCCGCGTGCCTTGGCCTTGGCCTTGGCCGCGGGCGAGCATTTGGCCAAAATGTGAGGACACGGTGCTCGCCGTTACTTCGCATTCTTGGACCAAAAAATGAGATCCACACCTACCTTCCACTTCTTTCTCCGGTTTTGCCTGAATCGGACGAGTTGGCCCACCCGTTGGGGAACCCGTTCTCTGGCGGTAAAATGGCCGTAAAACGAGTTTCGGAGCTCGGAATTGGATTCCGTTTTCTGCCACCACCGACTCCCACCAAACCCGACCACGCCAGCCAAAATCCCACGCCACCCCCGAAACGCGAAATTTGGCCGCAATCCGTGTGCTATAGCTCACGGATTTTGGACTTTTCGGGCAGAAAAATGCGAAAGTTGGCCAAGATCCGTGAGCTACAGCACACGAATATGGCCGCGGGGTGGCTGTGTGTCTAGGCCATGGCCGCGGGGTTGCTGCGTGCCTAGGCCCATGCCGCGGTGCAGCTGCCTGCCTAGGCCTTGGCCGCGGGGTGGCTGGGTGCCATGGCTTTGGCGTTGGCCGCGGGGTGGCTGCGTGCTTTGGCTTTGGCGGCGGGCTGGCTGCGTGCCTTGCTCGAAATGCAGCACATGCTCGCGACCAAGGCACGTCGCACACTCTCGCACACACACAACACACACTTCGGCCGCGCTCCCGGGGCAAGGATAGGGAGCTGGAGCGTGGCCCTGTGCCTTGGCCTTGGCCGCGGGTGGCCGCGTGCCTTGGCCTTGGCCTTCGCCGCAGGCGAGCATTTTGCCAAAATGTGAGCACACAGTCCTCGCCGTTGCTTCGTATTCTTGGACCAAAAGCTGAGATCCACACCTACCTTCCACTTCTTTCTCCGGTTTTGCCTGAATCCGACGAGTTGGCCCACCCGTTTGGGCACCCGTTCTCTGGCAGTAAAATGGCCGTAAAACGAGTTTCGGAGCTCGGAGTTGGATTCCATTTTCTCCCGCCACCGACTCCCACCAAACCCGACCACGCCAGCACAAAATCCCACGCCGCCCCTAAAACGCGAAATTTGGCCGCAATCCGTGTGCTATAGCTCACGGATTTTGGCCTTTTCGGGCGGAAAAATGCGAAAGTTGGCCAAGATCCGTGAGCTACAGCACACGAATATGGCCGCGGGGTGGTTGTGTGCCTAGGCCATGGCCGCGGGGTGGCTGTGTGCCTAGGCCATGGCCGCGGGGTGGATGCGTGCCTAGGCCTTGGCCGCGGGGTGGCTGCGTGCCTAGGCCTTCGCCGCGGGGTGGCTGGGTGCCATGGCCTTGGCTTTGGCCGCGGGGTGGCTGCGTGCTTTGGCTTTGGCCGCGGGGTGGCTGCGTGCCTTGGCTTTGGCCGCGGGCTGGCTGCGAGCCTTGCTCGAAATGCAGCACATGCTCGCGACCAAGGCACGTCGCACACTCTCGCACACACACAACACACACTTGGACCGCGCTCACGGATTTTGGCCTTTTCGGGCGGAAAAATGGGCGCAGGGCCTCCCGCATTATTTTCGCCATTTCTTCGAGAGGAAAACAGTACTAGCACCGTGAGGAGGCCCCCGGCTCAGTTCTACCACAACTGGACCAATTCACGGGCACGTTTTTTTCCCTTCTCGCAACCCCGCACGTTCGGTAAATTAGACGTAAAACGAGGTTCGGACCTCGCAATCGACTCCCGTCTTCTCCGACGTTCGACTGTCGCACATATCTATTGCATCACGCCAAAATCCTGCCCCGCCCCGGAAACGCGAAAGTTGGCCAAGATCCGTGAGCTACAGCACACGGCCTTGGCCTAGGGGTGGCTGCGTGCCTAGGCCTTGGCCGCGGGGTGGCTGGGTGCCTTGGCCTTGGCCGCTGGGTGCCATGGCCTTGGCCTTGGCCGCTGGGTGCCATGGCCTTGGCCTTGGCCGCTGGGTGGCTGCGTGCCTTGGCCTTGGCCTCGGGCTGGCTGCGTGCCATGCTCGAAATGCAGCACATTCTCGTGACCAAGGCACGTCGCACACTCTCACGCACACACAATACACACTTCGGCCGCGCTCCCGGGGCAATGATAGGGAGCTCGAGCGTGGCCCAGTGCCTTGGCCTTTGCCGCGGGGTGGCCGCGTGCCTTGGCCGCGGGTGGCCGCGTGCCTTGGCCGCGGGTGTCCGCGTGCCTTGGCCGCGGGGTGCCGCGTGCCTTGGCCGCGGGGTGCCGCGTGCCTTGGCCACGTGCTTTACCCGCGGGGTGGCCGCGTGCCTTGGCCGCGGGCGAGCATTTGGCCAAAATGTGAGCACACGGTCCTCGCCGTTGCTTCGTAATCTTGGACCAAAAACTGAGATCCACACCTACCTTCCACTTCTTTCTCTGGTTTCGCCTGAATCGGATGAGTTGGCCCACCCGTTTGGGCACCTGTTCTCTGGCGGTAAAATGGCTGTAAAACGAGTTTCGGAGCACGGAATTGGATTCCATTTTCTCCCACCACCGACTCCCACCAAACCCGACCACGCCGGCCAAAAATCACACGCCACCCCCGAAACGCAAAATTTGGCCGTAATTCGTGTGCTGTAGCTCACGGATTTTGGCGTTTTCGGGCGGAAAAATGGGCGCAGGGCCTCCCGCATTATTTTCGCCATTTCTTCGAGAGGAAAACAGTACTAGCACCGTGAGGAGGCCCCCGGCCCAGTTCTTCCGCAACCGGACCAATTCGCGGCCACGTTTCGTCCCCTTGTCGCACCCCCGCACGTTCGGTAAATCAAACATAAAACGAGGTTCGGACCTCAGAATCGACTCCCCTCTTCTCTGACGTTCGACTGTCGCACGTATCTAATGCATCACCCCAAAATCCCGCCACGCCCCGAAAACGCAAAAGTTGGCCAATATCCGTGAGCTACAGCACACGGCCTTGGCCGCGGGGTGGCTGGGTGCCATGGCCTTCGCCTTGGCCGCGGGCTGGCGGCGTGCCATGCTCGAAATGCAGCACATGCTCGCGACCAAGGCACGTCGCACACTCTCGCGCACACACAATACACACTTGGGCCGCGCTCCCGGGGCAAGGATAGGGAGCTCGAGCGTGGCTGTGCGCCTTGGCCATAGCCTGGGGGTGGCCGCGTGCCGTGGCCTTGGCCTTGGCCGCGGGCGAGCATTTGGCCAAAATGTGAGCACACGGTCCTCTCCGTTACTTCGTATTCTTGGACCAAAACTGAGATCCACACCGACCTTCCACTTCTTTCTCCGGTTTTGCCTGAATCCGATGAGTTGGCCCACCCGTTATCTGGCGGTAAAATGGCCGTAAAATGAGTTTCGGAGCTCGGAATTGGATTCCGTTTTCTCCTGCCACCGACTCCCACCAAACCCGACCAGGCCAGCCAAAAATTCCATGCCGACCCTGAAACACGAAATTTGGGCACAATCCGTGTGCTATAGCTCACGGACTTCGGCCCTTTCGTGCGGAAAAATGGGCGCAGGGCCTCCCGCCTTATTTTTTCCATTTCTTCGACCGGAAAACAGTACTAGCACCGTGAGGATTCCCCTGGCCCAGTTCTACCACAACCGGACCAATTCGCGGGCACGTTTCGTCCCCTTTTCGCACCCTCGCACGTTCGGTAAATCGGCCGTAAAACGAGGTTCGGTCCTTGGAATCGACTCCCGTCTTCTCCGACGTTCGACTGTCGCACGTATCTAATGCATATCCCCAACATCCCGCACCGCCCCGGAAACGCGAAAGTTGGCCAAGATCTGTGAGCTACAGCACACGGCCTTGGCCGCGGGGTGGCGGCGTGCCTAGGCCTTGGCCGCAGCGTGGCTGGGTGCCATGGCCTTGGCCACGGGGTGGCTGGGTGCCATGGCCTTGGCCTTGGGCTCGGGGTGGCTGCGTGCCTTGGCCTTGGCCGCGGGGTGGCTGCATGCCTTGGCTTTGGCCGCGGGCTGGCTGCGTGCCTTGCTCGAAATGCAGCACATGCTCGCGACCAAGGCACGTCGCACACTCTCGCACACACACCACACACACTTGGACCGACCTCCCGGGGCATGGATAGGGAGCTCGAGTGTGGCCCTGTGCCTTGGCCTTAGCCGCGGGGTGGCCGCGTGCCTTGGCCTTGGCCACGGGGTGGCTGGGTGCCATGGCCTTGGCCTTGGCCACGGGGTGGCTGCGTGCCTAGGCCTTGGCCGCGGGGTGGCTGGGTGCCATGGCCTTGGCCTTGGCCGCGGGGTGGCTGCGTGCCTTGGCCTTGGCCGCGGCGTGGCTGGGTGCCATGGCCTTGGCCTTGGCCGCGGCGTGGCTGGGTGCCATGGCCTTGGCCTTGGCCACGGGGTGGCTGCGTGCCTAGGCTTTGGCCGCTGGGTGGCTGCGTGCCTAGGCCTTGGCCGCAGGGTGGCTGGGTGCCATGGCCTTGGCCTTGGCCGAGGGGTGGCTGCATACCTATGCGTTGTCCGCGGGGTGGCTGGGTGCCATGGCCTTGGCCTTGGCAACGGGGTGGCTGCGTGCCTTGGCCTTGGCCGCGGGCTGGCTGCGTGCGTTGCTCGAAATGCAGCACATGCTTGCGACCAAGGCACGTCGCACACTCTCGCGCACACACAACACACACTTGGGCCGTGCTCCCGGGGCAAGGATAGGGAGCTCGAGCATGGCCCTGAGCCTTGGCCTTGGCCACGGGGTGGCCGCGTGCCTTGGCCTTGGCCTTGGCCGCGGGCGAGCATTTGGCCAAAATGTGAGCACACGGTCCTTGCCGTTGCTTCGTATTCTTGGACCAAAAACTGAGATCCACACCTACCTTCCACTTTTTTCTCCGGTTTTGCCTGAATCCGACGAGTTGGTCCACCCGTTTGGGAACCCGTTCTCTGGTGGTAAAATGGCCGTTAAACAAGTTTCGGAGCCCGGAATTGGATTCCGTTTTCTCCCGCCCAGTTCTACCACAACCGGACCAATTCGAGGGCACATTTCGTCCCCTTTTCGCACCCCCGGACGTTCGGTAAATCGGCCGTAAAAGGAGGTTCGGACCTCGGAATCGACTACCGTGTTCTCCGACGTTCGACTGTCGCACGTATCTAATGCATCACCCCAAAATCCCGCACCAGCCCGGAAACGCGAAAGTTGGCCAAGATCAGTGAGCTACAGCACACGCCCTTGGCCGCGGGGTGGCTGCGTGCCTAGGCCTTGGCAGCGGCGTGGCTGGGTGCCATGGCCTTGGCCTTGGCCACGGGGTGGATGCGTGCCTTGGCCTTGGCCTTGGCCGTGGGGTGGCTGGGTGCCATGGGCTTGGCCTTGGCCGCGGGGTGGCTGCGTGCCTTGGCCTTGGCCACGGGGTGGCTGCGTGACTAGGCCTTGGCCGCGGGGTGGCTGCGTGCCTAGGCCTTGGCCGCGGGGTGGCTGGGTGCCATGGCCTTGCCCTTCGCCGCGGGGTGGCTGCGTGCCTAGGCCTTGTCCACGGGGTGGCTGGGTGCCATGGCCTTGGCCTTGGCCGTGGGGTGGCTGCGTGCCTTGACTTTGTCCGCGGGCTGGCTTCGTGCCTTGCTCGAAATGCAGCACATGCTCGTGACCAAGGCACGTCGCACACTCTCGCGCACACACAACACAAACTTGGGCCGCGCTCCCGGTGCAAGGATAGGGAGCTCGAGCGTGGCCCTGTGCCATGGCCTTCGCCGCGGGGAGGCCGCGTGCCTTGGGCTTGGCCTTGGCCGCGGGCGAGCATTTGGTCAAAATGTGAGCACACGGTCCTCGCCGTTGCTTCGTATTCTTGGACCAAAAACTGAGATCCACACCTACCTTCCACTTCTTTCTCCGGTTTTGCCTGAATCCGACGCGTTGGCCCACCCGTTTGGGCACCCGTTCTCTGGCGGTAAAATGGCTGTAAAACGAGTTTCGGAGCTTGGAATTGGATTCCGTTTTCTCCCGCCACCGACTCCCACCAAACCCGACCAAGCCCGCCAAAAATCACACGCCACCCCCGAAACGCAAAATTTGGCCGTAATCCGTGTGCTGTAGCTCACGGATTTTGGCGTTTTCGGGCGGAAAAATGGGCGCAGGGCCTCCCGCATTATTTTCGCCATTTCTTTGAGAGGAAAACAGTACTAGCACCGTGAGGAGGCCCCTGGCCCAGTTCTACCACAACCGGACCAATTCGCGGGCACGTTTCGTTCTCTTTTCGCACCCCCGCATGTTCGGTAAATCAGACGTAAAACGAGGTTCGGACCTCGGAATCGACTCCCGTCTTCTCCGACGTTCGACTGTCGCATGTATCTAATGCATCACCCGAAAATCCTCCCCCGCCCTGGAAATGCGAAAGTTGGCCAAGGTCCGTGAGCTACAGCACACGGCCTTGGCCGCGGGGTGGCTGCGTGCCTAGGCCTTGGCCGCGGGCTGGCTGCGTGCCATGCTCGAAATACAGCACATGCTCGCGACCAAGGCATGTCGCACACTCTCGCGCACACACAATACACACTTGGGCCGCGCTCCCGGGGCAAGAATAGGGAGCTCGAGCGTGGCCCTGTGCCTTGGCCTTGGCCGCGGGGTGGCCGCGTGCCTTGGCCTTGGCCTTGGCCGCGGGCGAGCATTTTGCCAAATGTGAGCACACGGTCCTCGCCGTTGCTGGGTGCCTTGGCCTTGGCCACGGGGTGGCTGCGTGCCTTGGCCTTGGCCACGGGTTGGCTGCGTGCCTTGGCCTTGGCCTTGGGGTGGCTGGGTTCCATGGCCTTGGCCTTGGCCGCGGGGTGGCTGCGTGCCTTGGCCTTGGCCGCTGGCTGGATGCGTCCCTTGCTCGAAATGCAGCACATGCTCGCGACCAAGGAACGTCGCACACTCTCGCGCACACACAATACACACTTGGGCCGCGCTCCCGGGGCAAGAATAGGGAGCTCGGGCGTGGCCCTGTGCCTTGGCCTTGGCCTTGGCCGCGGGCGAGCATTGTGCCCAATGTGAGCACACGGTCCTCGCCGTTGCTGGGTGCCTTGGCCTTGGCCACGGGGTGGCTGGGTGCCTTGGCCTTGGCCATGGGTTTGCTGCGTGCCTTGGCCTTGGCCGCGGGGTGGCTGGGTTCCATGGCCTTGGCCTTGGCCGCGGGGTGGCTGCGTGCCTTGGCCTTGGCCGCTGGCTGGATGCGTGCCTTGCTCGAAATGCAGCACATGCGCGCGACCAAGGAACGTCGCACACTCTCGCGCACACACAACACACACTTGGGCCGCGCTCCATGGGCAAGGATAGGGAGTTCGAGCGTGGCCCTGTGCCTTGGCCGCGGGCGAGCATTTGGCAAAAATGTGAGCACATGGTCCTCGCCGTTGCTTCGTATTCTTGGACCAAAAACTGAGATCCACACCTACCTTCCACTGCTTTTTCCGGTTTTTCCTGAATCCGACGAGTGGGCCCACCCGTTTGGGCACCCAGACCAATTCGAGGGCGCATTTCGTCCCCTTTTCGCACCCCCGAACGTTCGGTAAATCGGCCGTAAAAGGAGGTTCGGACCTCGGAATCGACTCCCGTCTTCTCCGACGTTCGACTGTCGCACGTATCTAATGCATCACCCCAAAATCCCGCACCGCCCCGGAAACGCGAATGTTGGCCAAGATCTGTGAGCTACTGCGCACGCCCTTGGCCGCGGGGTGGCTGCGTGCCTAGGCCTTGGCAGCGGCGTGGCTGGGTGCCATGGCCTTGGCCGTGGCCACGGGGTGGCTGCGTGCCTTGGCCTTGGCCGTGGGGTGGCTGTGTGCCATGGGCTTGGCCTTGGCCGCGGGGTGGCTGCGTGCCTTGGCCTTGGCCACGGGGTGGCTGCGTGACTAGGCCTTGGCCGCGGGGTGGCTGCGTGCCTAGGCCTTGGCCGCGGGGTGGCTGTGTGCCTAGGCCTTGGCCGCGGGGTGGCTGCGTGCCTAGGCCTTGGCCGCGGGGTGGCTGGGTGCCATGGCCTTGGCCTTCGCCGCGGGGTGGCTGGGTGCCATGGCCTTGGCCTTGGCCGCGGGGTGGCTGCGTGCCTTGATTTTGGCCGCGGGCTGGCTTCGTGCCTTGCTCGAAATGCAACACATACTCGTGACCAAGGCACGTCGCACACTCTCGCGCACACACAACACAAACTTGGGCGGCGCTCCCGTGGCAACAATAGGGAGCTCGAGCGTGGCCCTGTGCCTTGGCCTTCGCCGCGAGGAGGACGCGTGCCTTGGGCTTGGCCTTGGCCGCGGGCAAGCATTTGGTCAAAATGTGAGCACACGGTCCTTGCCATTGCTTCGTATTCTTGGACCAAAAACTGAGATCCATACCTACCTTCCACTTCTTTCTCCGGTTTTGCCTGAATCGGACGGGTTGGCCCACCCGTTTGGGCACCCGTTCTCTGGCGGTAAAATGGCTGTAAAACGAGTTTCGGAGCTTCGAATTGGATTCCGTTTTCTCCCGCCACCGACTCCCACCAAACCTGGCCACGCCCGCCAAAAATCACACGCCGCCCCCTAAACGCAAAATTTGGCCGCAATCCGTGTGCTGTAGCGCACAGATTTTGGCGTTTTCGGGCGGAAAAATTGGCGCAGGGCCTCCCGCATTATTTTCGCCATTTCTTCGAGAGGAAAACAGTACTAGCACCGTGAGGAGGCCCCCGGCCCAGTTCTACCACAACCGGACCAATTCGCGGGCACATTTCGTTCCCTTTTCGCACCCCCGCACGTTCGGTAAATCAGTCGTTAAACGAGGTTCGGACCTCGGAATCAACTCCCGTCTTCTCCGATGTTCGACTGTCGCATGTATCTAATGCATCACCCCAAAATCGTCCCCCACCCCGGAAACGCGAAAGTTCGGCAAGGTCCGTGAGCTACAGCACACGGCCTTGGCCGCGGGGTGGCTGGGTGCCATGGCCTTGCCCTTGGCCGCGGGGTGGCTGCGTGCCTTGGCCTTGGCCGCGGGCTGGCTGCGTGCCTTGGCCTTGGCCGCGGGCTGGCTGCGTGCCATGCTCGAAATGCAGCACATGCTCGCGACCAAGGCACGTCGCACACTCTCGCGCACACACAATACACACTTGGGCCACACTCCCGAGGCAAGAATAGGGAGCTCGAGCGTGGCCCTGTGCCTTGGCCTTGGCCGCGGGGTGGCTGCGTGCCTTGGCCGCAGGGTGGCCGCGTGCCTTGGCCGAGGGCGAGCATTTGGCCAAAATGTGAGCATGGTCCTCGCCGTTGCTTCGTATTCTTGGACCAAAAACTGAGATCCACACCTACCTTCCACTGCTTTCTCCGGTTTTTCCTGAATCCAAGAGTTGGCCCACCCGTTTGGGAACCCGTTCTCTGGCGGTAAAATGGCCGTTAAACGAGTTTCGGAGCTCGGAATTGGATTCCGTTTTCTCCGGCCCAGTTCTACCACAACCGGACAAATTCGCGGGCACATTTCGTCCCCTTTTCACACCCCCGCACGTTCGGTAAATCGGCCGTAAAAGGAGGTTCGGACCTCGGAATCGACTCCCGTCTTCTCTGACGTTCGACTGTCGCACGTATCTAATGCATCACCCCAAAATCCCCCACTGCCCCGGAAACACGAAAGTTGGCCAAGATCCGTGAGCTACAGCACACGCCCTTGGCCGCGGGGTGGCTGCGTGCCTAGGACTTGGCAGCGGCGTGGCTGGGTGCCATGGCCTTGGCGTTGGCCACGGGGTGGCTGCGTGCCTTGGCCTATGCCTCGGGGTGGCTGGGTGCCATGGGCTTGTCCTTGGCCGCGGGGTGGCTGCGTGCCTTGGCCTTGGCCACGGGGTGGCTGCGTGCCTAGGCCTTGTCCGCGGGGTGGCTGGGTACCATGGCCTTGGCCTTGGCCGCGGGGTGGCTGCGTGCCTTGACTTTGGTCGCGGGCTGGCTTCGTGCCTTGCTCGAAATGCAGCACATGCTCGCGACCAACGCACGTCGCACACTCTCGCACACACACAACACAAACTTGGGCCGTGCTCCCGGGGCAAGGATAGGGAGCTCGAGCGTGGCCCTGTGCCTTGGCCTTCGCCGCGGGTAGGCCGCGTGCCTTGGGGTTGGCCGCGGGGAGGCTGCGTGCCTTGGCGTTGGCTGCGGGGAGGCTGCGTGGCATGGCCTTGGCCGCGGGCGAGCATTTGGTCAAAATGTGAGCAAACGGTCCTCGCCGTTGCTTCGTATTCTTGGACCAAAAACTGAGATCCACACCGACCTTCCACTTCTTCCTCCGGTTTTGCCTGAATCGTACGATTTAGCCCACCCGTTTGGGCACCCGTTCGCTGCCGGTAAGATGGCCGTAAAACGAGTTTCGGTACTCGGAATTGGATTCCGTTTTCTCCCACCACCGACTCCCACCAACCACGCCAGCCAAAAATCCCACGCCGCCACCGAAACGCAAAATTTGGCCACAATCCGTGCGCTATAGCTCACGGATTTTGGCCTTTTCCGGGGGAAAAATGGGCGCTGGGCCTCCCGCATTATTTTCGCCATTTCTTCGAGTGGAAAACAGTACTTGCGCTGTGAGGAGGCCCCCGGCCCAGTTCTACCACAATCGGACCAATTCGGGGGCACATTTCGTCCCCTTTTCGCACCCCCGCACCCTCGGTAAATCGGCCGTAAAACGAGGTTTGGACCTCGAAATCGACTCCCCTCTTTTCCGACGTTCGATTGTCGCACGTATCTAATGCATCACCCCAAAATCCCGCACCGCCCGGGGAACGCGAAAGTAGGCCAAGATCCGTGAGCGACAGCACACGGCCTTGGCCTTGGCCGCGGGGTGGCTGCGTGCCTTTCTCGAAATGCAGCATATGCTCGCGACCAAGGCAGGTCGTACACTCTCATGCACACACAACACACACTCCGGCCGCGCTCCCGAGGCAAGGATAGGGAGCTCGAGCGTGGCCCAGTGCCTTAGCATTTGCCGCGGGGTGGCTGCATGGCTTGGCCTTGGCCGCGGACGAGCATTTGGCCAAAATGTGAGCACACAGTCCTCGCCGTTTCATGTTATTCTCGGACCAAAAACTGAGATCCACACCTACCTTCCACTTCTTTCTCCGGTTTTGCCTGAATCGGACGATTTGGCCCACCCGTTTGGGCACCCGTTCGCTGCCGGTAAGATGGCCGTAAAACGAGTTTCGGAGCTCGGAATTGGATTCTGTTTTCTCCCGCCACCGACTCCCACCAAAACCCGACTACACCAGCCCAAAATCCCACGCCGCCACCGAAACGCGAAATTTGGCCACAATCCGTGCGTTATAGCCCACGGATTTTGGCCTTTTCCGCGGGAAAAATGGGCGCAGGGCCTCCCGCATTATTTTCGCCATTTCTTCGAGTGGAAAACAGTACTTGCGCCATGAGGAGGCCCCCGGCCCAGTTCTACCACAATCGGACCAATTCGGGGGCACGTTTCGTCCCCTTTTCGCACCCCCGCTCCCTCGGTAAATCGGCCGTAAAACGAGGTTCGGACCTCGAAATCGACTCCCCTCTTTTCCAACGCTCGACTGTCGCACGTATCTAATGCATCACCCCAAAATCCCGCAACGCCCCGGAAACACGAAAGTTGGCCAAGATCCGTGAGCTACAGCACACGGCCTTGGCCTTGGCCGCGGGGTGCCTGCGTGCCATGGCCTTGGCCTTGGCCGTGGGGTGGCTGCGTGCCATGGCCTTGGCCTTGGCCGCGGGCTGGCTGGGTGCGATGGCCTTGGCCACGGGTTGGCTGGGTGCCATGGCCTTGGCCGTGGGGTGGACGCGTGCCTTCGCCTTGGCCACGGGGTGGCTGCGTGCCTCGGCCTTGGCCTTGGCCGCGGGCTGGCTCCGTGCCTTGCTCGAAATGCAGCACATGCTTGCGACCAAGGCAGGTCGCACACTCTCACGCACACACAACACACACTCCGGCCGCGCTCTCGAGGCAAGGATAGGGAGCTCGAGCGTGGCCCTGTGCCTTGGCGTTGGCCGTGGGGTGGCTGTGTTGCTCGGCCTTGGCCACGGGCGTGCATTTGGCCAAAATGTGAGCACACGGTCCTTACCGTTTCCTCGTATTCTTGGACTAATAACTGAGATCCACACCTACCTTCCACTTCTTTCTCCGGTTTTGCCTGAATCGGATGGGTTGGCCCACCCGTTTGGGCACCCGTTCGCTGCCGGTAAGATGGCCGTAAAACGAGTTTCGGAGGTCGGAATTGGATTCCGTTTTCTCCAGCCACCGAGTCCCACGAAACCCGACGACACCAGCCCAAAATCCCACGCTGCCCCCGAAACGCGAAATTTGGCCACAATCCGTGTGCTATAGCACACGGATTTTGGCCTTTTCTGGCGGAAAAATGGGCGCAGGGCCTCCGGCATTATTTTTGCCATCTCTTCAAGCGGAAAGCAGTACTTGCGCAGTGAGGACGCCCCTGGCCCAGTTCTACCACAATCGGACCAATTTGAGGGCACGTTTCGTCCCCTTTTCGCACCCCCGCACCCTTGGTAAATCAGCCGTAAAACGAGGTTCGGACCTCGAAATCGACTCCCCTCTTTTCCGACGTTCGACTGTCGAACGTATCTAATGCATCACCGCAAAATCCCGCACCACCCCGGAAAGGCGAAAGTTGGCCAAGATCCGTGAGCGACAGCACACGGCCTTGGCCTTGGCCGCGGGGTGGCTGCGTGCCTAGGCCTTGGCCGCGAGGTGGCTGGATGCCATGCCCTTGGCCTTGGCCACCGGGTGGCTGTGTGCCAAGGCCTTGGCAGCGGGGTGGCTGGGTACCATGGCCTTGGCCGCGGGGTGGACGCGTGCCTAGGCCTTGGCCACGGGGTGGCTGCGTGCCTAGGCCTTGGCCGCGGCCTGGCTGGGTGCCACGGCCTTGGCCGCGGGGTGGACGCGTGCCTAGGCCATCGCCACGGGGCGGCTGCGTGCCTCGGCCTTGGCCTTGGCCACGGGCTGGCTACGTGCCTTTCTCGAAATGCAGCATATGGTCGCGACCAAGGCAGGTCGTACACTCTCACGCACAAACAACACACACTCCAGCCGCGCTCCCGAGGCAAGGATAGGGAGCTCGAGCGTGGCCCTGTGCCTTGGCGTTGGCCGCTGGGTGGCTGCGTAGCTTGGCCTTGGCCGCGGGCGAGCATTTGGCCAAAATGTGAGCACACAGTCCTCGCCGTTTCTTCGTATTCTTGGACCAAAAACTGAGATCCACACCTACCTTCAACTTCTTTCTCCAGTTTTGCCTGAATCGGACGAGTTGGCCCACCCGTTTGGGCACCCGTTCGCTGTCGGTAAGATGGCCGTAAAATGAGTTTCGGAGCTCGGAATTGGATTCCGTTTTCTCCCGCCACCGACTTCCACCAAACCCGACGACGCCTGCCCAAAATCCCACGCCGCCCCCAAAACGCGAAATTTGGCCACAATCCGTGTGCTATAGCTCACAGATTTTGGCCTTTTCTGGCGGAAAAATGGGCGCAGGGCCTCCCGCATTATTTTTGCCATTTCTTCGAGCGGAAAGCAGTACTTGCGCCGTGAGGAGGCCCCCGGCCCAGTTCTACCACAATCGGACCAATTCGAGGGCACGTTTCGTCCCCTTTTCGCACCCCCGCACCCTCGGTAAATCGGCCGTAAAAAGAGGTTCGGACCTCGAAATCGACTCCCCTCTTTTCCGACGTTCGACTGTCGCACGTATCTAATGCATCACCCCAAAATCCCACACCGCCCCGGAAACGCGAAAGTTGGCCAAGATCCGTGAGGGACAGCACACGGCCTTGCCCTTGGCCGCGGGGTGGCTGCATGCCTAGGCGTTGGCCGCGGGGTGGCTGTGTCCCATGGCCTTGGCCTTGGCCACCAGGTGGCTGTGTGCCAAGGCCTTGGCCGCGGGGTGGCTGTGTGCCTAGGCCATGGCCGCGGGCTGGCTGGGTGCCATGGTCTTGGCCGCGGGCTGACTGGGTGCCATGGCCTTGGCCGCGGGGTGGACGCGTGCCTAGGCCTTGGCCACGGGGTGGCTACGTGCCTTTCTCGAAATGCAGCATATGCTCCCGACCAAGACAGGTCGCACACTCTCACGCACACACAACACACACTCCGGCCGCGCTCCCGAGGCAAGGATAGGGAGCTCCAGCGTGGCCCTGTGCCTTGGCGTTGGCCGCGGGTTGCCTGCATGGCTTGGCCTTGGCCGCGGGCGAGCATTTGGCCAAAATGTGAGCACACGGTCCTCGCCGTTTCTTCGTATTCTTGGACCAAAAACTGAAATCCACACCTACCTTCCACTTCTTTCTCCGGTTTTGCCTGAATCGGACGAGTGCACCCACCCGTTTGGGCACCCGTTCGCTGCCGGTAAGATGGCCGTAAAAAGAGTTTCGGAGCTCGGAATTGGATTCCGTTTCTCCGGCCACCAAATCGCACCAAACCCGACCACGCCAGCCCAAAATCCCACGCCGCCCCCAAAATGCGAAATTTGGCCACAATCCGTGTGCTATAGCTCACGGATTTTGGCCTTTTCCGGGGGAAAAATGGGAGCAGAGCCTCCTGCTTTATTTTCACCATTTCTTCGAGCGGAAAACAGTATTTGCACCGTGAGGAAGCCCCCGGCCCAGTTCTACAACAATCGGACCAATTCGAGGGCACGTTTCGTCCCCTTTTCGCACCCCCGCACCCTCGGTAAATTGGCCGTAAAACGAGGTTCGGACCTCGAAATCGACTGCTCTCTTTTCCGACGTTCGACTGTCGCATGTATCTAATGCATCACTCCAAAATTCCGAGCTCCAAAATTCCGAAATTTTTCCGACGTTCGACTGGCGTCGTCGGGTTTGGTGGGAGTCGGTTGCGGGAGAAAACGGAATCCAGTTCCGAGCTCCGAAACTCATTTTACGGCCATCTTACCGGCAGCGAACGGGTGCCCAAACGGGTGGGCCAACTCGTCCGATTCAGGCAAAACCGGAGAAAGAAGTTGAAGGTAGGTGTGGATCTCAGTTTTTGGTCCAAGAATACGAAGAAACGGCGAGGACCGTGTGCTCACATTTTGGCCAAATGCTCGCCCGCGGCCAAGGCCAAGCCATGCAGCCACCCCGCGGCCAACGCCAAGGCACAGGGCCACGCTCGAGCTCCCTATCCTTGCCTCGGGAGCGCGGCCGGAGTGTGTGTTGTGTGTGCATGAGAGTGTGCGGCCTGCCTTGGTCGCGAGCATATGCTGCATTTCGAGAAAGGCATGTAGCCAGCCCGCGGCCAAGGCCAAGGCCGAGGCACGCAGCCACCCCGTGGCCAAGGCCTAGGCACGCGACCACCCTGCGGCCAAGGCCATGGCACCCAGCCAGCCCGCGGCCAAGGCCTAGGCACGCCGCCACCCCGCGGCCAAGGCCTAGGCACGCAGCCACCCCACGGCCAAGGCCTTGGCACACAGCCACCCGGTGGCGAAGGCCAAGGCCATGGCACCCAGCCAACCCGCGGCCAAGGCCTAGGCACGCAGCCACCCCCCGGTGAAGGCCAAGGCCGTGTGCTGTCGCTCACGGATCTTGGCCAACTTTCGCGTTACAGGGGCGGTGCGGGATTTTGGGGTGATCCATTAGATACGTGCGACAGTCGAGCGTTGGAAAAGAGGGGAGTCGATTTCGAGGTCCGAACCTCGTTTTACGGCCGATTTACCTAGGGTACGGGGGTACGAAAAGGGGACAAAACGTGCCCGCGAATTGGTCCGATTGTGGTAGAACTGGGCCGGGGGCATCCTCATGGCGCAAGTACTGTTTTCCGCTCGAAGAAATGGCAAAAATAATGCGGAGGTCTTGCGGCCGTTTTTCCCCCGGAAAAGGCCAAAATCCCTGAGCTATAGCACACGGATTGTGGCCAAATTTCGCGTTTCGGGGGCGGCGTGGGATTTTGGGCTGGCGTCGTCGGGTTCGGTGGGAGTCGGTGGCATGAGAAAACGAAATCCAATTCCAAGCTCCGAAACTCGTTTTACGGCCATCTCACTGGCAGCGAACGGGTGCCCAAACGGGTGGGTGCACTCGTCCGATTCAGGCAAAACCGGAGAAAGAAGTGGAAGGTAGGTGTGGATCTCAGTTTTTGGTCCAAGAATACGAAGAAACGGCGAGGACCGTGTGCTCACATTTTGGCCAAATGCTCGCCCGCGGCCAAGGCCAAGCCATGCAGCCACCCCGCGTCCAACGCCAAGGCACAGGGCCACGCTCGAGCTCCCTATCCTTGGCTCAGGAGCCCGGCCAGAGTGTGTGTTGTGTGTGCGTGAGAGTGTGCGTCCTGCCTTGGTCGCGAGCATATGCTGCATTTTGAGAAAGGCACGTAGCCAGCCCGAGGCCAAGGCCAAGGCCGAGGCCGATGCACACAGCCACCCCGAGGCCAAGGCCTAGGCACGCAGCCACCCCGCGGCCAAGGCCATGGCACCCAGCCAGCCCGCGGCCAAGGCCTAGGCACGCAGCCACCCCGCGGCCAAGGCCTTGGCACACAGCCACCCGGTGGCCAAGGCCAAGGCCATGGCACCCATCCACCCCGCGGCCAAGGCCAAGGCCGTGTGCTGTGGCTCACGGATCTTGGCCAACTTTCGCGTTTCTGGGGCGGTGCGGGATTTTGGGGTGATGCATTAGATACGTGCGACAGTCGAACGTCGGAAAAGAGGGGAGTCGATTTCGAGGTCCGAACCTCGTTTTATGGCCGACATACCGAGGGTGCGGGGGTGCGAAAAGGGCACGAAACGTGCCCTCGAATTGGTCCGATTGTGGTAGAACTGGGCCGGGGGCCTCCTCACGGCACAAGTACTACTTTCCGCTCGAAGAAATGGCAAAAATAATGCGGGAGGCCCTGCGCCCATTTTTCCGCCAGAAAAGGCCAAAATCCGTGAGCTATAGCACACGGATTGTAGGCAAATTTCACGTTTCGGGGGCGGCGTAGGATTTTGGCCTGGCATCGTCGGGTTTGGTGGGAGTCGGTGGCAGGAGAAAACGGAATCCAATTCCGAGCTCCGAAACTCGTTTTACGGCCATCTTACCAGCAGCGAACGGGTGCCCAAACGGGTGGGCCAACTCGTCCGATCAGGAAAAACCGGAGAAAGAAGTGGAAGGTAGGTGTCGATGTCAGTTTTTGGTCGAAGAATACGAAGCAACGGCGAGGACCGAGTGCTCACATTTTGCATAAAATTGCTCGCCCGCGGCCAACGCACGCGGCCACCCCGCGTCCAAGGCCAAGGCACAGGGTCACGCTCGATCTCCCTATCCTTGCCCCGGAAGCGCGGCACAAGTTTGTGTTGTGTCTGTCCCAGAGTGTGCGACGTGCCTTGGTCGCGAGCATGTGCTGCATTTCGAGCAAGGCACTGAGCCAGCCCGCGCCCAAGGCCATGGCACCCAGCCACCACGCGGCCAAGGCCTAGGCACGCAGCCACCACGCGGCCAAGGCCAAGGCCAGGGCACCCACCCACCCCGCGGCCAAGGCCAAGGCACGCAGCCACCCCGTGGCCAAGGCCAAGGCACGCAGCCACCCCGCGGCCAAGGCCAACGCAATGGCACCCAGACACCCCGCTGCCCAGGCCTAGGAACGTAGCCACCCCGCGGCCAAGGCCGTGTGCTGTAGCTCACAGATGTTAGCCAACTTTCGCGTTTCCGGGGTGGTGCGGGATTTTGGGGTGATGCATTAGATACGTACGACAGTCGAACGTCGGAGAAGACGGGAGTCGATTCCGTGGTCCGAACCTCCTTTCACGGCCGATTTACCGAACGTGCGTGGGTGCGAAAAGGGAAGGAAACGTGCCCGCGAATTCGTCCGGTTGTGGTAGAACTGGGCCGGGGGCCTCCTCACGGTGCTAGTACTGTTTTGCGATCGAAGAAATGGCGAAAATAAAGCGGGAGATCCTGCGCCCATTTTTCCGCCCGAAAAGGCCAAAATCCGTGAGCTATAGCACACGGATCGCGGCCAAATTTCGCGTTTCAGGGGCGGCGTTGGATTTTTGGGGGCGTGGTCGGGTTTGGTGGGAGTCGGTGGCGGGAGAAAACGGAATCCAATTCCGAGCTCCGAAACTCATTTTATGGCCATTTTACCGCCAGAGAACGGGTGCCCAAACGGGTGGGCCAACTCGTCCGATTCAGGCAAAACCAGAGAAAGAAGTGGAAGGTAGCTGTGGATCTCAGTTTTTGGTCGAAGAATACGAGGCAACGGCGAGGACCGTGTGCTCACATTTTGGCCAAATGCTCGCCCGCGGCCAAGGCACGCGGCCACCCCTCGGCCAAGGCCAAGGCACAGGGCCGCGCTCGAGCTCCCTATCCTTGCCCCGGAAGCGCGGCCCAAGTTTGTGTTGTGTGTGCGCGAGAGTGTGCGACGTGCCTTGGTCGCGAGCATGTGCTGCATTTCGAGCAAGGCACGCAGCCACCCCGCAGCCAAGACCAAGGCCATGGCACGCAGCCACCCCGCGGCCAAGGCCAACGCAATGGCACCCAGACACCCCGCTGCCCAGGCCTAGGAACGTAGCCACCCCGCAGCCAAGGCCGTGTGCTGTAGCTCACAGATGTTGGCCAACTTTCGCGTTTCCGGGGTGGTGCGGGATTTTGGGGTGATGCATTAAATACGTGCGACAGTCGAACGTCGGAGAAGACGGGAGTCGATTCCGACGTCCGAACCTCGTTTTACGGCCGATTTACCGAACGTGCGGGGGTGCGAAAAGGGGACGAGACGTGCCCGCGAATTGGTCCGGTTGTGGTAGAACTGGGCCGGGGGCCTCCTCATGGTGCTAGTACTGTTTTGCGCTCGAAGAAATGGAGAATATAATGCAGGAGGCCCTGCGCCCATTTTTCCGCCCGAAAAGGCCAAAATCCTTGAGCTATGGCACACGGATTGCGGCCAAATTTCGCGTTTCGGGGTCGGCGTGGGATTTTTGGCTGGCGTGGTCGGGTTTGGTGGGAGTCGGTGGCGGTAGAAAATCGAATCCAATTCCGGGTTCCGAAACTCGTTTTACGGCCAGTTTACTGCCAGAGAACGGGTGCCCAAACGGGTGGGCCAACTCGTCGGATTCAGGCAAAACCGGAGAAAGAAGTGGAAGGTAGGTGTGGATCTCAGTTTTTGGTCCAAAAATACGAAGCAGCGGCGAGGACCGTGTGCTCACATTTTGGAAAAATGCTCGCCCACGGCCAAGGCCAAGGCCAAGGGACGCGGCCACCCTGCGGTGAAGGCCTAGGCACACCGCCACCCCGCGGCCAAGGCCGTGTGCTGTAGCTCACGGATCTTCGCCAACTTTTGCGTTTCCAGGGCTGTGCGAGATTTTGGGGTGATGCATTAGATATGTGCGACAGTCGAACGTCGGAGAAGACGGGAGTCGATTCCGAGGTCCGAACCTCGTTTTACGGCCAATTTACCTAACGTGCGGGGGTGCGAAAAGCGGACGAAACGTGCCCGCGAATTGGTCCGGTTGTGGTAGAACTGGGCCGCGGGCCTCCTCTCGGTGCTAGTACTGTTTTACGCTCGAAGATATGGCGAAAATAATGCGGGAGGCCCTGCGCCCATTTTTCCGCCCGAAAACGCCAAAATCCGTGAGCTATAGCACACGGATTGCGGCCAAATTTCGCGTTTTGGGGGCGGCGTGGGAATTTTGGCTGGCGTGGTCGGGTTTGGTGGCACTCGGTGGCGGTAGAAAACGGAATCCAATTCCGAGTTCCGAAACTCGTTTTACGGCCATTTTACCGCCAGAGAACGGGTGCCCAAACGGGTGGGCCAACTCGTCGGATTCAGGAAAAACAGGAGAAAGAAGTGGAAGGTAGGTGTGGATCTCAGTTTTTGGTCCAAGAATACAAAGCAACGGCGAGGACCGTGTGCTCACATTTTGGCAAAATGCTCGCCCACGGCCAAGGCCAAGGCCAAGGGACGCGGCCACCCCGCGGCCAAGGCCTAGGCACGCCGCCACCCCGCGGCCAAGGCCGTGTGCTGTAGCTCACGGATCTTGGCCAACTTTTCCGTTTCCAGGGCTGTGCGAGATTTTGGGGTGATGCATTAGATATGTGCGACAGTCGAACGTCGGAGAAGACAGGAGTCGATTCCGAGGTCCGAACCTCGTTTTACGGCCGATTTACCGAACTGCGGGGGTGCGAAAAGGGGACGAAACGTGCCTGCGAATTGGTCCGGTTTTGGTAGAACTGGGCCGGGGGCCTCCTCACGGTGATAGTACTGTTTTCCTCTCGAAGAAATGGCGAAAATAATGCGGGAGGTCCTGCGCCCATTTTTCCGCTCGAAAAAGCCAAAATCCGTGAGCTACAGTACACGGATTGCGGCCAAATTTCGCGTTTCGTGGGCGGCCTGTGATTTTTGGCCGGCGTGGTTGGGTTTGGTGGGAGTCCGTGGCGGGAGAAAACGGAATCCAATTCCAAGCTCCGAAACTCGTTTTACAGCCATTTTACCGCCAGAGAACGGGTGCCGAAACGGGTGGGCCAACTTGTCAGATTCAGGCAAAACCGGAGAAAGAAGTGGAAGGTAGATGTGGATCTCAGTTTTTGGTCCAAGAATACGAAGAAACGGCGAGGACCGTGTGCTCACATTTTGACCAAATGCTCGCCCGCGGCGAAGGCCAAGGCACAGGGCCACGATCGAGCTCCCTATCCTTGCCCCAGGAGCGCGGCCCAAGTTTCTGTTGTGTGTGCGCGAGAGTGTGCGACGTGTCTTGGTCGCGAGCATGTGCTGCATTTCGAGCAAGGCACGAAGCCAGCCCGCGGCCAAAGTCAAGGCACGCAGCCACCCCGCGGCCATGGCCAAGGCCATGGCACCCAGCCACCCCGCGGACAAGGCCTAGGCACGCAGCCACCCCGCGGCCAAGGCCAAGGCCTAGACACGCAGCCAACCCGCGGCCAAGGCCTAGACACGCAGCCACCCCGTGGCCAAGGCCAAGGCACGCAGCCACCCCGCGGCCAAGGCCAAGCCCATGGCACCCAGCCACGCCGTGGCCATGGCCAAGGCATGCAGTCACCCCGTGGCCAAGGCCAAGGCACGCAGCCACCCCGTGGCCAAGGCCAAGGCCATGGCACCCAGCCACGCCGCTGCCAAGGCCTAGGCACGCAGCCACCCCACGGCCAAGGGCGTGTGCTGTAGCTCACGGATCTTGGCCAACTTTCGCGTTTCCGGGGCAGTGCGGGATTTTGGGGTGATGCATTAGATACGTGTGACAGTCGAATGTCGGAGAAAACGGGAGTCGATTCCGAGGTCCGAACCTCCTTTTACGGCCGATTTACCGAACGTGCAGGGGTGCGAAAGGGGGACAAAATGTGCCCGCGAATTGGTCCGGTTGTGGTAGCACTGGGTGGGAGAAAACAGAATCTAATTCCGAGCTCCGAAATTCGTTTAACGGCCATTTTACCGCCAGAGAACGGGTTCCCAAATGGGTTGGCCAACTCGTCGGATTCAGGCAAAACCGGAGAAAGAAGTGGAAGGTAGGTGTGGATCTCAGTTATTGGTCCAAGAATACGAAGCAACGGCGAGGACCATGTGCTCACATTTTGGCCAAATGCTCGCCCGCGGCCAAGGCCAAGGCCAAGGCACGCGGCCACCCCGCAGCAAAGGCCAAGGCACAGGGCCACGCTCGAACTCCCTATCGTTGCCCCTGGAGCGCGGCCCAAGTGTGTGTTGTGTGTGCGCGATGTGCCTTGGTCGCGAGCATGTGCTGCATTTCGAGCAAGGCACCCAGCCACCCCGCGGCCAAGGCCTAGGCACGCAGCCACCCCGCGGCCGCGGCCGTGTGCTGTAGCTCACGTATCTTGGCCAACTTTAGCATTTCCGGGGCCGGGCGGGATTTTGGGGTAATGCATTAGATACGTGCGATAGTCGAACGTCGGAGAAGACGGGAGTCGATTCCGAGGTCCGAAGCTCGTTTTACGTCTGATTTACCTAACGTGCGGGGGTGCGAGGACCGTGTGCTCACATTTTGGCCAAATGCTCGCCCGCGGCCAAGGCAAGCGGCCACCCCGCGGCCAAGGCCAAGGCACAGGGCCACGCTCGAGCTCCCTATCCATGCCCCGGGAGGGCGGTCCAAGTGTGTGTTGTGTGTGTGTGAGAGTGTGCGACGTGCCTTGGTCGCGAGCATGTGCTGCATTTCAAGCAAGGCACGCAGCCAGCTCGCGGCCAAAGCCAAGGCATGCAGCCACCCCGCGGCCAAGGCCAAGGCCATGGCACGCAGCCACCCCGTGGCCAAGTCCTAGGCACGCAGCCACCCAGTGGCCAAGGCCAAGGCCATGGCACCCATCCATGCCGCGGCCAAGGCCGTGTGCTGTAGCTCATGGATCTTGGCCAACTTTCACGTTTCCGGGGCGGTGCGGGATTTTGGGGATATGCATTAGATACGTGTGACAGTCGAACGTCGGAGAAGACGGGAGTCGATTCCGAGGTCCGAACCTGGTTTTACGGCCGATTTACCGAAAGTGCGGGGGTGCGAAAAGGGGACGAAACGTGCCCGCGAATTGGTCCGGTTGTGATAGAACTGGGCGGGGGCCTCCTCACGGTGCTAGTACGGTTTTCCGCACGAAGAAATGGCGAAAATAATGCGGGAGGCCCTGCGCCCATTTTTCCGCCCGAAAAGGCCAAACTCCGTGAGCTATAGCACACGGATTGCGCCCAAATTTCGTGTTTCAGGGGCGGCGTGGAATTTTTGGCTGGCGTGGTCGGGTTTGGTCGGAGTTGGTGGCGGGAGAAAACAGAATCGAATTCCGAGCTCCGAAACTAGTTTTACGGCCATTTTACCACCAGAGAACGGGTGCCCAAACGAGTGGGCCAACTAGTCGGATTCAGGCAAAACCGGAGAAAGAAGTGGAAGGTAGCTGTGGATCTCAGTTTTTGGTCCAAGAATACGAAGCAACGGCGAGGACCGTGTGCTCACATTTTGGCCAAATGCTTGCCTGTTGCCAAGGCACGCGGCCACCCCGCGGCCAAGGCCAATGCACAGGGACACGCTCGAGCTCCCTATCCTTGCCCCGGGAGCGCGGCCCAAGTGTGTATTGTGTGTGCGCGAGAGTGTGCGACGTGCCTTGGTCGCGAGCATCTGCTGCATTTCGAGCATGGCACGCAGCCAGCCCGCGGCCAAGTCCAAGGCCATGGCACCCAGCCACCCCGCGGCCAAGGCCTAGGCACGCAGCCACTCCGCGGCCAAGGCCGTGTGCTGTAGCTCACGGATCTTGGCCAACTTTCGCGTTTCCGGGGCGTGGCGGGATTTTGGGGTGATGCATTAGATACGTGCGACAGTCGAACGTCGGAGAAGGCGGGAGTCGATTCCGAGGTCCGAACCTCGTTTTACGTCTGATTTACCGAACGTGCGGGGGTGCGACAAGGGGACGAAACGTGCGCGCGAATTGGTCCGGTTGTGGTAGAACTAGGCCGGGGGCCTCCTTACGGTGCTAGTACTGTTTTCGTCTCGAAGAAATGGCGAAAATAATGCGGGAGGCCCTGCGCCCATTTTTCCGCCCGAAAAGGCGAAAATCCGTGAGCTATAGCACACGGATTGCGGCCAAATTTCGCGTTTCGGGGGCGGCGTGGGATTTTTGGCCGGCGTGGTCGGGTTTGGTGGGAGTCGGTGGCGGGAGAAAACAGAATCCAATTCCGAGCTCCGAAACTCATTTTACGGCCATTTTACCGCCAGAGAACGGGTGCCCACACGGGTGGGCCAACTCATCCGATTCAGGCAAAACCGGGAAAGAACTGGAAGGTAGATGTGGATCTCAGTTTTTGGTCCAAGAGTACGAAGCAACGGCGAGGACCGTGTGCTCACATTTTGGCAAAATGCTCGCCCACGGCCAAGGCCAAGGCCAAGGCACAGGGCCACGCTCGAGCTCCCTATCCTTGCCCCGGGAGAGCGGCCGAAGTGTGTATTGTGTGTGCGCGAGAGTATGCGACGTGCCTTGGTCCCGAGAATGTGCTGCATTTTGAGCGTGGCACGCAGCCAGCCCGAGGCCAAGGCCAAGGCACGCAGCCACCCCGCAGCCAAGGCCAAGGCCATGGCACCCAGCCACCCCGCGGCCAAGGCCTAGGCACGCAGCCACCCCTAGACCAAGGCCGTGTACTGTAGCTCACTGATCTTGGCCAACTTTCGCGTTTCCGGGGCGGGGCAGGATTTTGGGGTGATGCATTAGATATGTACGACAGTCGAACGTCGGAGAAGACGGGAGTGGTTTCCGAGGTCCGAACCTCGTTTTACGTCTAATTTAACGAACGTGTGGGGTTGCGAAAAGGGAACGAAACGTGCCCGTGAATTGGTCCGGTTGTGGTAGAACTGAGCCGGGGGCCTCCTCACGGTGCTAGTACCGCTTTCCTCTCGAAGAAATGGCAAAAATAATGCGGGAGGCCCTGCGCCCATTTTTCCGCCCGAAAAGGCCAAAATCCGTGATCGCGGTCCAAGTGTGTGTTGTGTGTGTGCGAGAGTGTGCGACATGCCTTGGTCGCGAGCATGTGCTGCATTTCAAGCAAGGCTCGCAGCCAGCCCGCGGCCAAGGCCAAGGCACGCAGCCACCCCGCGGCGAAGGCCTAGGCACGCAGCCACCCCGCAGGCAAGGCCTAGGCACGCATCCACCCCGCGGCCATGGCCTAGGCACGCAGCCACCCCGCGGCCGTGGCCTAGGCACGCAGCCACCCCGCGGCCTAGGCCGTGTGCTGTAGCTCGCGGATCTTGGCCAACTTTCGCGTTTCCGGGGCGGTGCAGGATTTTGGGGTGATGCATTAGATACGTGCGACAGTCGAATGTCAGAGAAGACGGGAGTCGATTCCGAGGTCCGAGCGTGCAGAGGTGCGAAAAGGGGACGAAACGTGCCCGCGAATTGGTCCGGTTGTGGTAGAACTGGGCCGGGGGCCTCCTCACGGTCCTAGTACTGTTTTACGCTCGAAGAAATGGCGAAAATAATGCGGGAGGCCCTGCGCCCATTTTTCCGCCCGAAAAGGCCAATATCCGTGAGCTATAGCACACGGATTGCCGCCAAATTTCGTGTTACGGGGCTTGGTGGGAGTCGGTGGCGGGCGAAACCGGTATCCAATTACGAGCTCCGAAACTCGTTTTACGGCCATTTTACCGCCAGAGAACGGGTTCCAAAACAGGTGGGCCAACTCGTCCGATTCAGGCAAAACCGGAGAAAGAAGTGGAAGGTAGGTGTGGATGTCAGTATTTGGTCCAAGAATGCGAAGCAACGGCGAGGACCGTGCCCTCACATTTTGGCCAAATGCTCGCCCGCGGCCAAGGCCAAGGCCAAGGCACACGGCCACTCCGCGGCCAAGGCCAAGGCACAGGGCCACGCTCGAGCTCCCTATCCTTGCCCCGGGAGCGCGGTCCAAGTGTGTGTTGTGTGTGTGCGCGGTCCAAGTGTGTGTTGTGTGTGTGCGAGCATGTGCTGCATTTCGAGCAAGGCACGCAGCCAGGCCGCGGCCAAAGCCAAGGCGCGCAGCCTCCCCGCGGCCAAAGTCAAGGCCATGGCACCCAGCCACCCCGTAGCCAAGGCCTAGGCACGCAGCCACCACGCGGCCAAGGCCTAGGCACGCAGCCACCCTGCGGCCAAGGCCAAGGCCATGGCACCCAGCCACGCCGCTGCCAAGGCCTAGGCACGCAGACACCCCGCAGCCAAGGCCGTGTGCTGTAGCTCACGGATCTTGGCCAACTTTCGCGTTTCCGGGGCGGTGCGGGATTTTGGGGTGATGCATTAGATACGTGCGACAGTCGAACGTCGGAGAAGACAGGAGTCGATTCCGAGGTCCGAACCTCATTTTACGGCTGATTTACCGAACTTGCGGGGGTGCGAAAAGGGGATGAAACGTGCCCGCGAATTGGTCCGCTTGTGGTAGAACTGGGCCGGTGGCCTCCTCATGGTGCTAGTACTGTTTTGCGCTCGAAGAAATGGCGAAAATAATGCGGGAGGCACTGCGCCCATTTTTCCACCCGAAAAGGACAAAATCCGTGAGCTATAGCACACGGATTGCGGCCAAATTTCGTGTTTCGGGGGCGGCGTGGGATTTTTAGCTGGCGTGGTCGGGTTTCGTGGGATTCGGTGGCAGGAGAAAACGGAATGCAATTCCGAGCTCCGAAACTCGTTTAACGGCCATTTTACCGCCAGAGAACGGGTTCCCAAACGGATGGGCCAACTCGTCCGATTCAGGCAAAACCAGAGAAAGAAGTGGAAGGTAGGTGTGGATCTCAGTGTTTTGTCCAAGAATACGAAGCAACGCCGAGGACCGTGTGCTCGCATTTTGGCCAATTGCTCGCCCGCGGCCAAGGCACGCGGCCACCCTGCGGCCAAGGCACGCGGCCACCCCGCGGCCAAGGGCAAGGCACAAGGCCACGCTCGAGCTCCCTATCCTTGCCCCGGGAGCGCGGCCCAAGTTTGTGTTGTGTGTGCGCGAGAGTGTGCGACGTGCCTTGGTCGCGAGCATGTGCTGGATTTCGAGCAAGGCACGCAGCCAGCCCGCCGCCAAAGCCAAGGCACGAAGCCACCCCGCAGCCAAGGCCGAGGCCATGGCACCCAGCCACCCCACCGACAAGGCCTAGGCACGCAGCCACCCCGCGGCCAAGGCCAAGGCCATGGCACCCAGCCACCCCGCGGCCAAGGCCAAGGCCATGGCACCCAGCCACCCCGCGGCCAAGGCCAAGGCCATGGCACCCAGCCACCCCGCGGCCAAGGCCAAGGCCATGGCACCCAGCCACCCCACGGCCAAAGCCAAGGACTTGGCACCCAGCCACCCCGTGGCCAAGGCCTAGCCACGCAGCCACCCCACGGCCAAGGCCAAGGCCATGGCACTCAGCCACCCCGCGGCCAAGGCCAAGGCACGCAGCCACCCCGTGGCCAAGGCCAAGGCCATGGCACCCAGCCACGCCGCTGCCAAGGCCTAGGCACGCAGCCACCCCGCGGCCAAGGCCCTGTGCTGTAGCTCACGGATCTTGGCCAACTTTCGCGTTTCCGGGGAGGTGCCGGATTTTGGGGTGATGCATTAGATACGTGCGACAGTCGAACGTCGGAGAAGACGGGAGTCGATTCCGAGGTCCGAACGTCGTTTTACGGCCGATTTACCGAACGTTCGGGGGTGCGAAAAGGGGATGAAACGTGCCCACGAATTGGTCCGGTTGTGGGAGAACTGGGCTGGGGGCCTCCTCACGGTGCTAGTAGTGTTTTGCGCTCGAAGAAATCAAAAAAATAATGCGGGAGGCCCTGCGACCATTTTTCCGCCCGAAAAGGCCAAATCCGTGAGCTTTATAGCACTCGGATTGCGGCCAAATTTCGTGTTTCGGGGGCGGCATGGGATTTTTGCCTGGCGTGGTCGGGTTTGGTGGGAGTCGGTGGCAGGAGAAAACGGAATCCAATTCCGAGCTCCGAAACTCGTTTTACGGCCATTTTACCGCCAGAGAACGGGTGCCCAAACGGGTGGGCCAACTCGTACGATTCAGGCAAAACCGGAGAAAGAGGTGGAAGATAGGTGTGGATCTTAATTTTTGGTCCAATAATACGAAGCAACGGCAAGGACCGTGTGCTCAAATTTTGGCCAAATGCTCGCCTGCGGCCAAGGCCAAGGCACAGGGCAAGCCTCGAGCTCCATATCCTAGCCCCGGGAGCGCAGCCGGAGTGTGTGTTGTGTGTGCGTGAGAGTGTGCGACCTGCCTTGGTCGCGAGCATGTGCTGCAATTCGAGCAAGGCACAGAGCCAGCCCGCGGCCAAGGCTAAGGCCGAGGCACGCAGCCACCCCATGGCCAAGGCCTAGGCACGCGTCCACCCCGCGGCCAAGGCCATGGCACCCAGCCAGCACGTGGCCAAGGCCTAGGCATGCAGCCACCCCGAGGCCAAGGCCTTGGCACACAGCCACCCGGTGGCCAAGGACAAGGCCATGGCACCCAGCCAACCCGCGGCCAAGGCCTAGGCACGCAGCCACCCCGCGGCCAAGGCCAAGACCGTGTGCTGTGGCTCACGGATCTTGGCCAACTTTCGCGTTTCCGGGGCGGTGCGGGATTTTGGGTTGATGCATTAGATACGTGCGACAGTCGAACGTCGGAAAAGAGGGGAGTCGATTTCGAGGTCCGAACCTCGTATTACGGCCGATTTACCGAGGGTGCGGGGGTGCGAAAAGGGGACGAAAGGTGGCCTCAAATTGGTCCGATTGTGGTAGAACTGGGCCGGGGGCCACCTCACGGCGCAAGTACTGCTTTCCGCTCGAAGAAATGGCAAAAATATTGCGGGAGGCCCAGCGCCCTTTTTTCCGCCCGAAAAGGCCCAAATCCGTGAGCTATAGCACACGGATTGTGGCCAAATTTCGTGTTTCGGGGGCGGCGTGGGATTTTGGGCCGGTGACGAAGGGTTTGGTGGGAGCCGGTGGCGGGAGAAAACGGAATCCAATTCCGAACTCCGAACTCGTTTTACGGCCATCTTACCGGCAGCGAACGGGTGCCCAAACGGGTGGGCCCACTCGTCCGATTCAGGCAAAACCGGAGAAAGAAGTGGAAGGTAGGTGTGGATCTCAGTTTTTGGTCCAAGAATACGAAGAAATGGCGAGGACCGTGTGCTCACATTTTGGCCAAATGCTCGCCCGCGGCCAAGGCCAAGCCATGCAGCCATCCCGCGGCCAACGCCAAGGCACAGGGCCACGCTCGAGCTCCCTATCCTTGCCTCGGGAGCGCGGCCGGAGTGTGTGTTGTGTGTGCGTGAGAGTGTGCGACCTGCCTTGGTCGCGAGCATGTGCTGCATTTCGAGCAAGGCACAGAGCCAGCCCGCGGCCAAGGCCAAGGCCGAGGCACGCAGCCACCCCGTGGCCGAGGCCAAGGCACGCGTCCACCCCGCGTCCAAGGCCATGGCACCCAGCCAGCTCGCGGCCAAGGCCTAGGCACGCAGCCACCCCGAGGCCAAGGCCTTGGCACACAGCCACCCGGTGCCCAAGGACAAGGCCATGGCACCCAGCCAACCCGCGGCCAAGGCCTAGGCACGCCGCCACCCCGCGGCCAAGGCCAAGGCCGTGTGCTGTGGCTCACGGATCTTGGCCAACTTTCGCGTTTCCGGGGCGGTGCGGGATTTTGGGTTGATGCATTAGATACGTGCGACAGTCGAACGTCGGAAAAGAGGGGAGTCGATTTCGAGGTCCGAACCTCGTATTACGGCCGATTTACCAAGGGTGCGGGGGTGCGAAAAGGGGACGAAATGTGGCCTCAAATTGGTCCGATTGTGGTAGAACTGGGCCAGGGGCCTCCTCACGGCACAAGTACTGCTTTCCGCTCGAAGAAATGTCAAAAATATTGCGGGAGGCCCAGCGCCCATTTTTCCGCCCGAAAAGGCGAAAATCCGTGAGCTATAGCACACGGATTGTGGCCAAATTTCGTGTTTTGGAGGCGGCGTGGGATTTTGGGCCGGCGACGTCGGGTTTGGTGGGAGTCGGTGGCGGGAGAAAACCGAATCCAATTCCGAACTCCGAACTCGTTTTACGGCCATCTTACCGGCAGCGAACGGTTGCCCAAACGGGTGGGCCCACTCGTCCGATTCAGGCAAAACCGGAGAAAGAAGTGGAAGGTAGGTGTGGATCTCAGTTTTTGGTCCAAGAATACGAAGAAACGGCGAGGACCGTGTGCTCACATTTTGGCCAAATGCTCGCCCGCGGCCAAGGCCAAGCCATGCAGCCACCCCGCGGCCAACGCCAAGGCACAAGGCCACGCTCGAGCTCCCTATCCTTGCCTCGGGAGTGCGGCCGGAGTGTGTGTTCTATGTGCGTGAGAGTGTGCGACCTGCCTTGGTCGCGAGCATGTGCTGCATTTCGAGCAAGGCACGGAGCCAGCCCGCGGCCAAGGCCAAGGCCGAGGCACGCAGCCACCCCGTGGCCAAGGCCAAGTCACGCGTCCACCCCGCGGCCAAGGCCATAGCACCCAGCCAGCCCGCGACCAAGGCCTAGGCACGCAGCCACCCCGAGGCCAAGGCCTTGGCACACAGCCACCCGGTGCTCAAGGACAAGGCCATGGACCGTGTGCTCACATTTTTGCTAAATGCTCTCCCGCGGCCAAGGCCAAGCCATGCAGCCACCCCGCGGCCAACGCCAAGGCACAGGGCCACGCTCGAGCTCCCTATCCTTGCCTCGGGAGCGCGGCCGGAGTGTGTGTTGTGTGTGCGTGAGAGTGTGCGTGAGAGTGTGTGTGAACGCAGCCACCCAGTGGCCAAGGCCTAGGCACGCGTCCACCCCGCGGCCAAGGCCATGGCACCCAGCCAGCCCGCGGCCAAGGCCTAGGCACGCAGCCACCCCGAGGCCAAGGCTTGGCACACAGCCACCAGGTGGCCAAGGACAAGGCCATGGCACCCAGCCACCCCGCGGTAAAGGCCTAGGCACGCAGTCACCCCGCGGCCAAGACCAAGGCCATGTGCTGTCGCTCACGGATCTTCGCCAACTTTCGTGTTTCCGGGGCGGTGCGGGATTTTGGGGTGATGCATTAGATACGTGCGACAGTCGAACGTCGGAAAAGAGGGGAGTCGATTTCTATGTCCGAACCTCATTTTACGGCCGATTTACCGAGGGTGCGGGGGTGAGAAAAGGGGACGATAGGTGCCCTCAAATTGGTACGATTGTGGTAGAACTGGGCCGGGGGCCTCCTCACGGCGCAAGTACTGCTTTCCGCTTGAAGAAATGGCAAAAATAATGCGGGAGGCCCTGCGCTCATTTTTCGGCCAGAAAAG
>JASUUG010001138.1:0-53462 GCA_030449905.1 Luvunga scandens | reverse complement strand
GGTGATGACGACGACGACGACGACAAAGGAATGTGAAGACAGTTTTGATATAAGAGCTTTTGCAGTTTCTGTAAAAGCAGCGAAACCAGCGGCTGACTGGTAGTGGCAGTAGTAGTGTAAGCAAGGTGAGAAGAACCCATTTCGCTGCTCTCGCACTGCGATGCAAAACTCGCAGAGACACTACTAGAACCTATTTGCGGGTTAAAATGGTAACCGACCCGTATTGATGACATTGGGCTACTACGAGCCCACTGGTGTGGCC
Source organism: Luvunga scandens (assembly GCA_030449905.1). Classification (NCBI taxonomy): domain Eukaryota; kingdom Viridiplantae; phylum Streptophyta; class Magnoliopsida; order Sapindales; family Rutaceae; genus Luvunga; species Luvunga scandens. The sequence continues at coordinate 53,200 of JASUUG010001138.1, read as the reverse complement.
CGGCCTCTTAAACAAAAATGTAAAATTATTATTTCTTTTTAAAATAAAAAATAAACTGAAAAAAACTGATGGTCCATGTGACGTTGGTTACCATATCAAAGATGGGAGGGAAGTTTGGTGGCAGCAGGCAGCAGCAGCAGCTAACAATGTCTCTGGTTCTGCCACCGTTCAAGTTCAGAGTTGAAGCCCATCTGCTGCTCTTCCTCTCCCGCCACCTCCCATTTCCAATGCCGCCCCGCCGTCATTCTACCAGTAAGTGGTAGTATTTACTCAGCTTCCCACTTTCTCTCTTTCTCTCAAGTCAAATGGATGATTAGCTGTAATATTGACTTAGTGGGGGTTGTTCTGTTTTCAGGGTTGGGTAACAATTCTGGAGACTACCAGAGGCTGCAGCTGACACTCAAAGATTACGGGGTTCCCACTGTCGTTGCTGAGGTGTCGAGGTTTGATTGGCTGCGAAATGCCGCCGGCTTAGTCGACCGCAACTACTGGCGCGCTACTCTTCGCCCTCGCCCTGTTCTTGACTGGTACTTCTCTAGGATGAATGACGCCATCCAGAAAGCCAAGGAATTCACGCCAGGTATTAGTAGTTCTATTTCATTTTTCTGGCAGTAATTGCCTGAATTTTGGATATTGAGAGAAATGAAAGAGAAAGTTATCGGGGTTCAAGAATCATGATGGTGACGTGAGATTGAGTTTTGTTTTGCTTACTACATTGTGGTTTCTAAAGACCTGTACTATTTGATCTTATTGTTATTATAGGAGAAAATTATCGCTGATTGGTCACTCCGCAGGAGGATGGCTTGCACGCGTCTACATGGAAGAATTTGGGTCCTCTGATATATCTTTGTTATTGACCCTTGGTACTCCCCACCTGTAGGTTATCAATTTCATTGTTAGAATCATGCTCTTGTAAATGATTTTTGTTGTTTATGAAACATCAAAAATGAGCCTAGGCATGATAAATTTTCACTTGTACTTTTTGTCACATCCCATCATGCATGCATGAGTCCAAAACAGATCGTATCTACTTGGTTATTAGGCTCGGCTGTTATGCTTTCAGTATACATTGTTGGGTTATTCTACTTGCAAGAAGTTGATTGAAATTTATTCTCAGTTTTGAGTAGAGTGAATTGTACTCGCCTGAATTGAATTTATTAAGTCATGGCTATAACCACCAGCATTTTCTTTTCCTTTCTTTTTTTTTTTCCTGAAAAAATTTTCCAGGCCACCTCCAAAAGGTTTGCCCTGGGTTATTGATCAAACAAGGGGTCTCCTGAATTATGTTGAGAAACATTGCTCGAAAGCTGTTTACACACCTGAATTGAAATACGTATGTATCGCAGGGAGGTAAACTCAAAAAATCAGATCCTGTTACGTATTGTTCTTGCTTCTACAATGCATTCTCTTTTAAAGTTTTCCACACTCCTTCAATGCCTGTTGTCCACTGCAACAGCCCACCAAAGAAATTATGTTATTGTAACTGATTTACCTTGAATTTTCAGTAATAGTTTTTGTTGTAGAAATTGCGTATCATGAACTCACATATGGTATGCACACAAAATAAATCTTATCAGATTAGCTTTAAATGGGACTGTAGCTGCTTTACTTACTGAAATTAAATAGTTGTGATTTCTTTCCGTTCTTTTCTTTTCTATCAGTTTTCCTTCAGTGTGGCTGAATTACATGCACCAATAACTGGGTCAATGTATCGACAAGAGGGACTTAGAGATCATTAATTAGAGATCATTAATTCTAGTCTGAGCTGTAATATACCATCAGCCATTTAGAACTCGGCTGGGCTTCCTTTTTCCTACATTTTTATAACAAGAAGGGATGCTAATGAGGCATATGTCAAAAATAGTAAAATGTGGCTGAAGCTGTACTTGTATATGCATCCTTGATATAAAAAGAGTAGAATGAAAGTAGAGAAGAAAGAAACAATTAGTGTAAAGTGATCTGTATAAGAAGTTGACTTTCAAAAGACAGAATTTAAAACAAATTACAAAATCATGTTGTAATGATGTTGTAATGAAGCAACGTCCTAGATTTATTTTCATAATCCTTTATGAATTTCTATTTCCTTTTGGATTAAGGGCACGTTTGGTGCTGTAGTTAGACGGTTGTGGTTTTTAAGTTACAGCTCTAAAGTGTTTGGTAAATACTTATAGCTCCAGCTAGGAAGCTGAAGTGATTTTATCCCTAAGTACAGTTAGCAGTTAAAAAGATATTGCTTGTAACTACAGCCTTATAACTGTAACCTATTAATCAAAATAGTTGCTACAAATTACAGGTATATTCAGGGAGCTCGCTTCTTTGAGAACTCAAATGTTGATGTTGATTCAACTGTTGCCATTGACACTGACCAGCCAATTTCAGAGGTAGCTACAGTTGATAATAAGACTATCTCAACATCAACTTCAACCACGTTCCGTGCTAGAATAGTTGGACAGGGATACAAGCAGGTAAACTCAATCGCTGGTACACCTCATCTATACATTACAAAAATGTTCCACTGAGTTCATTTCTCTTGGGTAAACAAACACCAATGAGTGTTCAACCGTGGCAGGTTTGTGGGCAGGCAGATGTATGGGGTGATGGAGTTGTGCCGGAAGTATCAGCACATTTGGAGGGGGCACTCAACATAAGCGTGGACAGAGTTTATCATTCTCCGGTTGGTTCAGATGATGAATTGAGACCATGGTATGGTTCTCCTGCCGTTGTAGAAAAATGGATACGCCACCTCCTCAACTAGTCATTTCTTAGATACTAGTGCTTAAAAAGCTATTAATTCATGTACTGCAAAATCTTCCACTCAGCAATCTTTTGATTCCATTAAACCTTCTTTTTTTTTAATCTTCCAGCAGATCATCTATTGTCGAGATGTATCTGATATTATTAGCTGCTGATACTAATAAGGTAAGATGAGAAACGAATGTAAAAACGAATGTGAAATAGAATATGAAAAGATAATCTAATGGGTTTTTTTTTTCCCCCTAAAATTTACTATAAAAACTCTAAAACGCATATATCTGAATCAAATATTTAAAAACTAAAAGATTTTTTTATTTTTAATTAGTATTACATTTTTTAGAGCAAAACTTTAAACAAAGGCAAAGCAGTACTCTAACTGTTCATTTAGCAAGCTCTTTCTTCTTTTGGATATAATTCAAGCAGTAATTTAGGTCATAGTTGTATTATTTTACATGGATGATGAAGTTCTGCCCTCGTTCTCAAATTAAAAAAAGCGTATCTGTTAAAGTTATATCCATGGAATCGAACTATACATATCAATAAAAGAATAATCGAAATTTTATTGCAATAACATAAAGAATAGTGTTGCTAGCAGCTAGCTTATTCAGCTCACTAACATTATTATTAATTATTTATTTATTTATTTTAAACATGAGTTTAGTTGAAGGTAATATCAATTGAAGCTGATGGTGGCCATAGTCTTGAACACCTATAGTGCATTCACAAAAATTTTGTTACTTTCGAAATCCTTCTTGAAAAACAGGAAATGGAAGTAGCATGAATAAGCCACATGATGATCCAAGAAATCAAAGATTGAAAATGATTTTTATTTCAAATTTTAAAAAATTTAAATAGTATGCAATTTATATTGCAAAATGAGCAATATCAATTATTCTTCAAAGAATCAATGAGAGAACTAGAATTTTTGGGCAGCCAAATATTAACACTCAAATCAGATTCAGGAGACCCCATGCTAGCTGAAGAAACCACTGTGCTAATCTCCGTCCGTCATGGAGGGCGAAAAACAGGAACCATAACCGAATAAGGGAGAGAGTTTAGTGCAGGAAAAGAAAATAGGATTATCTTACGCTGGTATTGGATAGAAACTAGCGCCAAAGGGGCGGGGTGAGCCCACGATTTGAAGCTCAAATCAGGCACAAACCCACGTCAAACTTAAGTTTAACCTCAATTTAATGCGATTGGTTGCAAGTCTGCACCGCCACCGGAAAGGGTTCTTTTTTTGGGTTAGTATTATCTGGAAGTCTGGGTTGCTACATGTGTATACCTTCAGGGCGCCCGCTTCTTTCAGAACTCTCAAATATTGATATTGATTCAGCTGCTACCATACTAATCACATCAACCACATTGGTGAAATGAAAATCTGCTAGCAGTTTTTTACCCGCATTCTGTTTTCGGCATTTGCACACAGAGAAGGTGGGTTAATTAATACATATAATTACCTCGAGATTCCTAAAGTTTGCCCAAAAGTACATACCAACAATCGTTGAGATGAATCCGATGAGTCTGATCGTATCATCTGCTAATAATAATAAGGTAAGGTGAGAAACAACACGGTTACAGGCAATTCCCAGACAAGTATATCCACAACTACAGAGAATGCAGACCGACATTAGGGAAACCAATACATGATATGAACTTCTTCCCCTCACTAATTTTTACAGCATGTCCACCTAAACAATTTAGAAAGAGTCACAAACCCAACCATGAGACCAACCATGTGTCAATGTTAGAACACAATTACATCAACAAAAGGTTAAGAATGAAAAGTGACAAGAGCCCCCTCATGGAGTTGGGACAGCAGTTTAAAGCCAAACACCTATACTTGCTATCAGAACCACCAGTCAAGGAATCAAGCAGTCTTCACGAAATGGGGGCTCAACAGTTTCCCAATCTCCAGGAATCCGACAGCATTTTTCCACTTGAAGATGACTTTCAGCTTCTCATCACAGAGGAGTTTCCTTGTTCTCAGGATTCTGCAGCCAAAAGTATCCATCATACACACAATTAAACGAAACGGGGTGGTGGTAAAGCAAAATCTCCTCAATATGAACTCTGATTGCATTCTGATATCAAAGTTTAATTCCAATAATAAGTATGACCAAAAACATTGAAAGCTAAAGAGCAATAAGCCATTAGCTCTCTCCATAACATCCCAAAGAAGCAGGATATATAGAAATAATATTCTCAAAAGCGAATCTGCTTCAAGAGAGAGAATGACAGAGTTCTTAGAAAACTGGTGGTGCGGGAAGAACAAACAACACTTCATCATGGGCTAAACTAAGAGAACAAGTTTCCATTCTCAAAATCATGTATTCATTACAAAATCAAAATCATTGGGTATATAATATATTGATTAAAACATGTCTTTTAACAGCAATGAAGGATAACAAGACGAAGAAACCTGAAATTTACTTTATCCTGCATAGTAGTTCTTTATAGAATCTTTTGTTTCTTAATGCACCTCTCTCCTTCAAAAAAATTAGAGGAAGAGAACACAAAAAATGATCCAGTTGGTTTAGACTCATAATGGCAATCACGCTTCTCTATAGAGTCTTGCAATTACAACTCGTTTATCAATACAACCCCCAAATTTATACTTGTTCTCTACTCAATGATGGATGTAATCTGTACACTGAGACTTGGGAACAGTGGAGCGCTGAATATTATGTCTGGGGAATTTATAATTAAACCCACTCCAATTACACCAACATTGAGAGGGGAGAGGGAGAGAGAGAAAACTGGGGAGACCCTAAAGATGAGAACAAATGCCAATGAGTCCTGGATCATCTCAACTTGATAGAGATGAATTACCATGCATGCAGCCTTGATAAATGAGAAAATTATGAATGTAAATAACACTTAAGAGGTTGAGACACACTGAGCTAAAAAAAAACTGATGCTGCCATATTTGTAAGAGTTGCCATATGATGCATGAGTTCGCTTCTTATTCAAGAGAGAACACCAGCACAATCACAAGCCGAAATATGTTTTTATAGGCACCTTAATATGATCTTTCTGGAAGCATGCAGAACACAGAACAGCAAAATTCAAAAACAATAAATCGAGATTTGCCAAACCAGAAGACCAAAAACAGCTACACAACGTAGAAATGAAACCATTAATCTCTTTCTCCAGACATCCCTTGTTGGGAAATTACAAGTGTCCACAGCTATAGCGACCCCATTGCAGTGTGCTTACAAATAAAGTTTCATTTAGAGATATAAAAGCACAAGTGTTCTTTCTAAAGAAGCAGTTGATAAAAACTATACCAAACAGCCATTCTCGAGTAAGAAAAGCACCAAGCAGTCAAACACACGTCATGTTTACTTTTATAGAAAGTGATTTTATTTCCAGCGGTTCTTAGAATCAAAATTACTTTTCTACGAACGCACGCTGAAACACACCCACCCCGAATACAATCTCACCGTTAAACAAACAAAGAACAAAACCCACATACAAAATACAAAAGCAACGTAAAAATACAACTCATTCGTAAAGTTCAACAAGGAACAAGAAATTTTACCCGAAAATGGAATTTAAAAATTAGGGTTCAAACCTGGAGGTTGTGGGTCTTGATGTGAGCCCAGATCTGACGGACGGCTTCAGAGCGGGAGGCTTCAGGGGCGCCCAGAAATTTCGCAAGCGCAGGAGAGACAGGGCTGACCTTGGAAATTCCAGTGGGTCGAGTTGGTGCATCGCGCTTTACTGGCGATTTGGCTCTGGGTTTCTTCGTTGTTTTCGGTTTCGCTTTAGTGGAAGCCGCTGAGGAGGAAGCGGCGGAGGACTTGGCCGGAGCCAGGAGGGCCCGGCAGCCGTTGAAAACCCTAGCGGCAGCTGAAGACATTGCGATCACCAAGTATTTGTTAGCTTGCTTGAGAGTAAACTAACAACCGAGTGAGTGAGAAAGCGAGCGGACCTTTCAAGCAGGTGCCTGGCGAATTTATTAAGAGGGTGGCGCTATTTTGAATTCAATCTTTATTTCAGTTTATTTATTTTTAAGAGGATTTGAATTTCAAATTTTCATAAAATTTAATTATTCTTGAAATTGATAGTTTAAAATTTATTTGTCACATATTTTTAAGATAGATGATATTCAATAAAAGTAGTAAATCGAAACAAATCCCTTGCCTTGAGGGAAAAAATATATAATTTCAATTGAATACTGTAATATTTAGAAATTAAACATTTTTTCAAAATTATTCATTTATTAACTTCTTAATTTCATTGAAAGAGGTCAAATTGATTCCGTACGACTTGTATGTTGCAACTTTGTATACATACTAATATGACTACTTAATATATGTCATCAACTCTATAATAAGCTATTTAACTCATTTTTTTTGCTTCTATTTACTACTGTCTTTATTGTTTAAAATTGAAAAATGGTGGATTCGCCATATTAAAAGGGAGGGAATAAAAATTTCCTGGCTATGTTTATTTTGTTTTTTATTTTTCTTAAATGAAACAATTTCAATACTTAACTCAAGACAAATATATCAATAGCTGTCACATATATTAGGATAATTTTATAAATATGGTAGTACAAATAAGCAATCACTTAGTTGATACTATGAGTGGGCATTTTTCTCCAATCAAAACTCAAATTAAAACTAAACCAATATGCTAAGATAGAATTTTTTTCATATGTTTGTAAGCAATTCAAAATTTATTTTATATGTTTTTTAACTAAATTAGCCATAAATTCCATATCCCAATTAATGAAATTATATATGACTTAATTTTTGAAATTTAAAATCATAATGTATTGAACTTGAATTGTTTGATGCCCGTAATTATCAAAGTTCATGCAAGAAAAAGAGTAAGTTTTTTATGCTTGTGAATTGAATCTTTATCTCAATCTCAAGTATAAACTTTTCTCTATTATAGTAAGGGTGATATTAAATTTAAAATAAAAACTTTAATTTTGCCTTAACCCTCGTGGTAGACTCATTTTAAAATGCGCATATTACATTCATAAAACTAAACCAAAAACAATTTTTTTTTTTGGGCTACAAAGTACAAAACTAAAAATAACCTACATAAATTTTTTTTTGGGAGTAAATATAAATTAAAGTCTCATTTAATGTTTTTGGGTGCACTAAATAAATAAAAGGATTACCGACTGTATATACAGTAATAATAAAACGTTAAATGGGAAAGGCCTCCAGCGGAGTGCTTGTCAGTCTCTCATTCTCTCAGGCAGCCACCCTCTGCCTTATCCTCTTATTTTATCGCAACAACAGCGCCATTCAATCAGTAATCCATTCCTCTCTCTCTCTCTCTCTCTCTCTCTCTCTCTGAACACCGCCTTCTCTCATTCATGGCTACTCAAATACTTTGAACTCCTTGTAACACCGAGATAAAGAAAGAAAGAAAGAAAGAAAGGAATGCCTTTTTCAATTCCTTTTTTTTTTGTATTTTTCTAGATGATCGATGTGGCGGCAGCTAGTTTAGGAAAAGAGATTCAAATTAGTACTAATAGTTTTAATAATCACAACAGAACAAGTTGAACATGTCGTGTCTGCTTCCACAGTTCAAGTGTCAACCAGACACTTTTTCTATCCATTTCAGAACTCTCCACAATCACCAGCATCATTCTCCTCACCCCTGTGAGTCTCTCTCTATCTTCGGCCCGGGTGGTAATTCTTTATTTGGTTATGTACATTATGAATGCCACTCTAATGGGTTTATTTCTTTTGGGATTTCTAAGGATTGTGTCGTGTTTTTATTTTGTGGATTTTGAGTGGCATTCCGTTACATATGACTTCATTTGAATCAGAACTGAAATGGGTGTGTTTGTTTTTGTGCAAATAGAAGAGCATTTACTCACTAGTGCCCTGTCTTCAATTAGAATTCAATTGGGTTTGTTTTGTTCTTCTCTTTCTTCTTCTTCTTCTTCTTCTTCTTCTGTTTTCTGATTCAAAGCAATTTTAATCATGCCCACAAACTGTGTTGTTGCTCTCAGTGCCTCTGTCATTACATTGCAGAATCCATTACCTGAAATCAATTTGTTTTACAAATTTTAATTTTAAAGCTTTTTCTTAGAAATGTCCCAAAATTAGTGGCAAAGGTATCAAATTTGTTGAAGAGAAAATAAACCAAGATCTGTTGTTACTGATGTTCTGTATAGAATTATGAGTTTTACATAAATTAATTTTTCTGGATCTTTTATCCAATTTTGCAGCAAAAAGTAAAGAGCCTATTTGTTTTCGTGCACATTGTATTCTATCCGCTACATCACCATCAACATCAACAGCAACAACCACAGTGCTTGATGTGGAGAAGCTCAGATTACCTTCTCTAGAAGCTCATTCAAATGCAGTTGCTGCAAACAGACAATGGACATATTTTGGAGCAGTTGGTCCATCCACAGAGGTGAGACTTGTGCCATCTGTCAATAAACTTACACATGAAATTTTGTCTTATATGGTGATTTCACTGGAAACCATTTTTATAAGCATGTTGCTACATTTTCAAGCACATAAATTTTTGTGATTTACCAAAAGATGGTCTGATTATTTTTGTTAGGAATACTGCAAAATTTTAATATCTCAGGTGATAATTAACTGTTAACTAGCTCCCTTTTTGAATTGGTTTGTTTTTTATCACCTATTTTCTGTCTTGATAAATGAAAGAGAAAATTTCCTTTTGAAGTTACCCTGTAATCGGAGGTAGAATATTGTGCGGAAGTGAACGGTGATAAAAAACTGCAGGCATTTGGTGCTTGCTGAGTTTTGTTGATTTGATGTGTGCAAGTTTATGATTGGTAGTATCTTGGGTATCCTTCTGCAGGACAACTGAGGACCAAGTTGAGCTACAGAAACTCTTACTAGTGATGAAGCTTTAATTGCTGCAGCTTCTGCTGAAGCAGTTGCTCTAGCAAGAGCTGCTGTGAAGGCTGCATCCTTAGCAGCCTTGATGGTTAATAATCACAACTCTGCAAAACCAAAGGGTAGACCTGCTATCTCATCCTCAGCTGATACTAACACATCCATGGGGCTCAGCTTACAGAAACAGAAAGAGCTAGTTTAATAGGAGATTCCGTGATAGTTGAAACTGCACCTGGAGAAGAATATTTTGAGCAACAACCCTTAAATGAATCTGCTGATTTGAGCCAACCCATGAAGAACTCAAGCTTTTGAGGAACAGGTTTCCCAGAGTATAGCTGTGAGATCAAGACGTCAAACTGAACGGAAAGCCAGAAGAACAAGGGCTACAGAGATGGCAGCTGCCAATGTCATGTCTGTGAAGTTGGGTTCTACTGGCCGGAGAAAGCGTCCTTCTGTACAGGAGGTAGACTACTCCGATCCTTTGAGGTACTTAAGAGCAACTGCCAGTAGTTCCAGGCTTCTCACTGCCAATGAAGAACTGCAGTTGTCAGCAGGAATACAGGTGTGACATACATATTAGTTATTTTGATGTTTTTGAAGGAAGCAAGTCCTTTGGAATTACTAATTAGTAGCAATTGTTATTTCCCCTCAGACAGATAAGAATCTATCCAGATGAAAGCCATTAGATATAACAAATGACTTTATAAGCCTTTGAAAATGAAGCTGGTCCATCCTGAGATTGCACTGTTTGGTACACTCTAATCATAGCTGTTTGTGATTGTTTCAATGCTTTATAGTTGATTGCATTCCAGATAGATACCAGCAGACATCAGGTAAGCAAAAAACTGAAAGAGATGTCATGATGCGTCTGGATCTGTATGTGTATGATATATAAGAGCTACTAGTACCAGTTTTGTCATATTTATACTTGACAGTTACTGGTAACTAATGACATTGAAATCAAAACATATTGCCTGGTGTTTCGATGAACTAGATTGCTCGAACAGAAGGCTATGATTACAGAAACATGCAATTCCTATTTGGCCTCCTGTTTGAGTCATTTCTTTGGCAACTTTATGCCCCGAATTAGAGTGAGATTTGAGGCCACCAAGAAACTTGCTTATTGGAGTTTTCCTTCCAACTTTGCTGGGAAAGAAAAGCAACAAGATCTTGCAATTAAATTATGTATGTGTGTTTTTGTTCCTGTTTCAATTTCTAATGTGTCTACCATAATTGATGTGATTCAGGATTTATTGAAACTGGAAGGGCTACGAGAGGTGCTTTCAGAGCGATGTGGAGGTTCACCAACCTTGCCCAGTGGGCTGCTGCAGCTGGAGTTGATCAAAGAGAATTAAGGAGGCGCTTGAACTATGGTATTCTTTGCAAAGACAAAATGATCAAAAGCAACATACGACTTTGTTATATCAATTGCAAAGAATTATCAAGGGGCTGGGATGAATCTCCAAGATCTTGTTCAGGTATATACTTCAGTATTATCTATGTAGCTAAAAGAATAAAGGGTTTCCTTTACAAATAAACAAGTGACCTTTTTTTGGGGTAATTTTCTTTGGTAAGAAAAGTCGATTGCAATTTTATCGAAATTTCTTAGCTTCAAGCTTTGCAGTATCTAAATATGGCTCATTAACTTACAGGAAGGATGTCGAGGCCTTGTTAGAGGTGCAGAAAAGTTTGATGCCTCCAAAGGTTTTCAAGTTCTCAACCTATGCTCATTGGTGGATCAAACAGGCAGTTCGCAAAGTCGCTTTCCGACCAATCCAGAACAATTAGATTACCGTGAGTTTTGCTTTTAATGTTCTAGTTTCTTGTTCCTCTGACCGAGTGCTTTTAACTGTCTTCTAAAATTCTTATTGAGACACACATCTGTGATGCTGAATACTTCATGTTTTGTACCTCTCATTTGTTAAATTTTTGGGTTCACAGTTTCACATGGTAGAGGCAACTTACAGAGTGAAGGAAGCTAGAAAACAGTTGTATAGTGAGAATGGAAGACACCCTAATAACGAAGAAGTTGCAGAGGCTATTAGGGCTCTCAATGAAGAGGCTCCATGCTGTATTACTCACGCCTAAAGCTCCGAGATCTCTTTGACCAGAAAATTGGAATTAACCAAAATCTTAAACCATTGGTCTGTTTTATTCTCAATCTGTCTGATTCACTTTTTTTTTCTTTCTCTGTTTATCATATGGTTTATGTCTTTCAACAGGAAGTAATTGCGGATCCAGAAGCAGAAACTGCAGAGGATCTGCTGATCAAGAAATTTATGAAGGAGGACCTTGAGGAAGGTCTTGGACACACTGGAATCCAAGGGAAAGGCAGGTTGTCCGATGGAGGTTTGGGCTGGAAGATGGAAGGATGAAGACGCTGCAAGAGATTGAGAGTTGATGGGTGTAAGTAGAGAGAGAATTCGCAAATTGAGTCCTCTGCATTCCGTAAGCTAAAGAACAAGAAGAGAACGAGACATTTGATGCACTATGCACAACCCCTTGAGATCCGCATTTAATTTCTAACGAGTTAGCTGAGCTCTTTGAGGATTAGGAAGGTTTGTCCTGCTATTCATCTATAGTTCATTTCCTTCTTTTTCTTTTTCTAGCGACTGAAATGTACCTTTGTTCAAATTCTATAGAAAGGTTGTGAATAGAAACAGAAATTTTTTTGATTTAATCAATTAACATCTTTTCATTTTTTGATGTACCAAAAGATGCTTAAAAAACTAACTATTGAAAGATTCAACTTGTCACTAAGGTTTGATTTGCATATTGAAACTTGATTCTTTTCCAAAAATTGTTCTGTCTATTTCATGAAAATTGATTCAATTCTCAAAATTTGGTGATGTTTTTGCTGTTTTGTTTTTGCAATTGCATTCGACAGAGAATGAAACAGAATAGAAATTGAAGCATTGTTGAATGCATTTGCATTATCAAGAGTTGGATATCTGTTTATATATCAATTGATGCATCACCAAAGAGTGATTGCTACGTATTAGTATTATTAACAATAAATGATGTGCTGTACGAAATATTAATTGATATATTTACTTTATAGATATTAATTGTAATATTTTGCTAGTATAGTAAGTGTGGTCAATGTTCTATACATTACACAAGAAATGTTATGGAACCGCCATGATTCATGATCCTTCGAAAATTTTATTATCTAACTTGTAATCAATACTTCATGGTCCAAGGCCGTGAATTTTGAAGTTCTTGACTTGTTTTTAGCATAATAAAATTGAGAACTGAGAGACATGTTTTAGCGTAAGAAAATTGTAGACATATTGTAATTATAAAAACAAAAAAATTGTGAATCTACTCAATAACTATTACACGTTACTGGAGACAAATTTTTTTTAAAAAAAGTGTTTTGAGATATTGTAGCATCATTTATTTATAAGAACTAAGAATTAATGCTTCTTTTGATATTGTTGTTTATGAATTTTTGGGTTGAAACGAAAATTTCAATTTTAATACAGATATTTATAGTACATTTTAAAAATCTTCAGAGACAAGCTTGAAAATCTACTTTCGCGAATATTGGAGGAAGATAATACGTTACCATTACATTAATTTTAAATATTTCATTGATAATTTGTAATTTTTTTTAAAATTTACATCCTTTCCAATTGTGACTATGGTATCCAAAGCCTATCATATCCCATAGTTTAGTTTAGGCAACACCACACGGTAATTTTTTATTGATTTTGTTTTGATTATTTGACCATTTAATGGTACCCAAAAAACTCGTCATTTCCCAAAAAAATATTTCAAGTAATTTTTGCAAATAAATAATACGCCTGTAATTATTTTAAAAATATTTTAAAAATATTTTAACAATATAAAAAAATTACTTTCACATGCGCTCTTAATAAATTCATAAAATTCCCACCAAAAAGAATCAGAAAGCAGAGCATGGTTTGGAGGGAAACAGGGGCGGGATGCACACATAAAAAGCTCATGTCCAAATGAAATTATATAAAAAAAAATAAAAATAAAATTTAAGACAAAAAATAAATCACCCAATTTATCCGGATCCGGGTCAATTTCTCACCCAGAAACCGAGATTCCTCCTCCTTTCAAACCAAAAAAAGAACCTGGAAAGAGACTTGAAACAAAAAATTTTAAAAAAAAAAGAAGCGTAGCTGTCAGCTCGGCTCCTCATATCTGGCGAGGGCGAGGCTACCTCCGTTTCCACTCACTAACTCGGCGTGTGTAACTCACCGAATAATTTTTCGCAAACAGAAACTCGAAAGTTTTTTTTCATTCGCAAGGAAATAGCAGAAAAAAATTTAAAAAAGAAAATGAAAGTGAAGGGCGGAGGGAAGAGGAAGGTGGTGAATCCGGCACTAAACGACGCCGTGGAGGCGAATGACGAAATTGAAAATCAAGAAAATATCAATTACGATTCAGTTGATTTGATCGACGTCGAGCATCAAGAAAATCAAGAGCACGAAAAAGAAAATGAAAAAGAAAAAGAAAAAGGAAAGGAGAAAGTTGGAGAGGAGAAAACTAATGAAGAGGAGGAGGAGGAGGAGGAAGAAGAAGAAGAAGAGGAAGGGGAGGAGGAAGACGAAGATGCGGTGCCTCAAGAAGAGCGGCCGAAGCTTGATGAAGGATTCTTCGAAATAGAAGCCATTCGTCGGAAAAGGGTTCGCAAGGTCACTTTAATTTTAATTTTAAATTTTCTCGCCGTTTTTCTTGGCTAGTTTTTCTTAGGAACCAAACGGACTTTTCAAGTTTAACTTTTTTTTTTCCCTGGTTTTTTTTTTGTCATTTTCTGATTTAAATTATCTAATTATGAACAAACAGGGCCAGCTTCAGTATCTTATCAAATGGTGAGTGGAGTAATTTAGATTAGATGATAAATTTTGTTTCTTTTTGTTAATTTTTTTATATGACCAGATAAATGTTGAGATTTTTTTTTAATGTAATTTGTTTATTATTGAAGGCGTGGCTGGCCGGAAAATGCCAACACCTGGGAGCCATTGGAGAATCTGCAGTCATGTTCAGATGTTATTGATGCATTTGAGGAGAGGTAAAAGTTCTTTTCTTCTCTCTTCGGTTGCTGAGAAAAATTATTGTTTATTTCTTTTAGTCTAAGGGCACCTAAAGTGGTAAATCCTTACTCTTGCTTAGCAGTTAATGTTTTCCAAGTACCAACCTATTTATACTCAACCATTGGTGATTATGTTCTAGTGTCACAGCACCTCAATCTCAAACATATCCTTGAAACTAACAGGTTGTTAAATCATTTCAGTCTTGAACTACTTCCTTGGTTGAGCTGAATTCAGTTGCTTTGTTCTTCTAATAAAAATGACAGGAAATGGATGTCAAACCTGAAGATTCGTTGTTCTTAAATTTCCTTGGGTTTTCTCTGCAGCAAAACTGAGGTTTAGATGGTCAGCATTTGTTTCTGAGCTAAGACAAGGAAAATATAAATGTGAAAACCTTAAACTTCATCATTCTTATGGTTCCTCAAATTTCTTAGCAATCAAGTAGAGGTTTAGGGTGTCAATCAGTTGTTGGAGTTTTCTTTTTAAAAGAGCATGCTTTTTTCACTTATATAGTTTATCTTCTGGATTTGAAGCTTGCGGTCAGGAAAATCTTCTAGGAAGCGCAAACGCAAGGGGGGTGGTTCTAGTAGCCTGCCAAAGAAGAAACATACACGCACCTTTAGTGCTCCATATTATGTAACTGGTGGTGCTGGTCAGTCTCTTCCCACTGACCCTCTCATTAACGCAAGCCTTATTGATCTTTCTCCCTCAACACAATCTATAGGCTCAGGTCACGTAGGAGGGAATGTTGGAAATGTCAACAATCTCAGAACAGCCAAGCAAACAAATGATAATAGGCTTGCAAATGGTTCAAAACAAATTGATGGAAGGAATGAGGAAGCTGAGTATGATCCTAAGCTTAGTGAGCTGAAGGGAATGATATCTAACAATGAGGCCAATGCAGATAAGCTTGCATTACATTTCCAAGAAGCTAGGGTTTCAGAAGGCAATGGTCTTACAAATGGACTTTCAAAGGTTGATCAAGTGGAACCACTTCATGGCAACCGACGCACAGGAGCTAGGAGAAGGAAGTCCAGTTCTGTGAAGAGATTTAAACAAGATTTAGTCTCCACTAAGGTAATTGTCACACAAGATTCAACACCAAGCATTGCTGTCGGCTGTGATAGTGCGGATGAACAACTTGGAATAGGAAATTCAAGTCACAAGGGTAAGCATGAAGGTCCCATAAATGCATCTGCTATTGTTAAAATACTCAAACCAATAGACTTCTCAGCTTCGGTATCAGATAACATACAGGATGTGGTGGTGACCTTTATGGCGGTCAGGTGTGTTATCAGGCTCCAAATTCTTTTTCCTTTTGTGTGTTCAAAATAACTTTTCCTTTTGGCTTATGCTTTTGAGCTAAAGTTGTTGGGTTAATAGTAACCAAAATTTTCATCAGTCTTCAAGGGTTTTCTTGTGAGTGCTTTAGCCTGGAAGTCCCACAAATTGTAATGTTGAACTCCCTTTCATTTGCTAAAGAACCTTGTTGTGCCATGCTCCTTTTCTATGCCCTTGTTTTGTTTCTTGTTTTAGTGGCTGAGAAAGAAACTGCAGAGGCTTTTGGTGGAAGGGAATTGGTGTGGATCATGAAGAGTGCCTATTTTATTTTATTTTTTTTCGAAAGTGAAGAGTGTCTATTTTATTAGAAGAAAGTGTTTATATTATTTAGCTGGGTTGGTTGATGACAGGAGTATTCAGACTTTATAGTTCTGTTGGGTAAGGGATTGTGGGGAATTGGTGGCGGGAAGGACAATTTTTGGAGGAGAGTTTGTAGGGTAAATAGGAAGTTTTCTTTGATTTCTTTTCTATATCCAGTGAAAAATTGGAAGCTTGGCTATCTATAGATGAAGATGACGCGTGGCACTAANTCTATAAATCAGTTATTTATATAAGCAATACCAGAGTGAGTCCATACTAGACTAGGTGGCTGCTTTTATTTGTTGCCTTTGGAAAGCACAAGTTGGGGTTATGGTTGAGATGTGTTAACTTTGAATATATTTTGAGGTTATATCATTCACAAAGTACTAGGTGTGTTCATTTGAGAGTAGTTTTGTGGTATCTTAGATAAAATAATTGGTCTAGGAAATAACAATATAGCTACTATTATATGAACAAAATGAATTGGCGATTGTATTTATTTTTCATTTATGTTTTTTGCTTGTTAGAAAGGTTTGTGGTATGTTTTTCTCATTGTGGTGCTACTATTGAGTTATTTCCATTATGGCTGGTAAAGGTTATCAGTTGGATATGGTTTTGACAGTTTTTGGTCAATCTTTGTCATTTGAAGGCTGTTAAAATCTTTTCTACTATGAAACTTGTTTCAAGAGAGGAATGACTGAGCTTTCAAAACAGCAATATTTAGTGCATGATTGCATGTTTCTTGAAGTTTAATCCAGATGAAAGATACTGTTCTTTTTTGGTTGCCTCGTCTATAGGTCTGATGGAAAAGAAGTAATGGTGGATAACAAGTATCTCAAGGCTAATAATCCACTTCTGGTAATTATCTTATTATGTGATTTGTTCCTTTTGTACTTGACCACATTGCAATGGGTTCAAGATCAGATCTGATGCTTACTGTAAGTTGTCAATTTTGAACTGTCATTGCTAACTATCTTTTGTTTTCAATGCCAGTTAATCAACTTTTACGAGCAACATCTCAAATACAGTACACAGTGATTAGAAGGGAGTTTAATAGGAGAATTCAGTCATCTTTTGTCGCTTTGGTTGTATACAGAGCTGTAATTCTGTAGTGGTAAGAGACAGCATTAGGTTAGAATCACTGTTTTTCTTGTTCAGATGACAAAAAACTTAGTGATTGTAATATTACCTCTCCCTCTCTTGTCTTTTTGTATGATTAGTATCTATTTCTCTGCCTATGAGTAAAATGCTTATTTGAATATTTAACATTGAGATGGTAAGAAAGCCTTCAGTAACTCTAGTAGTATGGTAAGAAAGCCTTCAGTAACTCTAGTAGTATGCCTAGTTTACAAACTTTCCATTGTAGGTCTCCTTTCTTTCCCAAGGCATTAACCTGTTCTTCATTGCATTCTGTTTCTTTTTTATAGCTATTTTACACACTGACTTTTATTAACTTTCGGTATGAATCTTGAACCTTTTATTGATTAGCCATCAACTGATTTTAGGATTCTTCATGAGTTATCTGAGCCCTTTGATGATGACGATGTTCGTTTTCTTGTTCTTGAGGATTCTGTACAGCTGTTTCTGCAAAACTAATTCATCTCCAGATATGTCTATCCATGGTTGATATTCCTAATCTTGACCTCATCTTCATTGTTATTTATTTATTGCCATCATCATTATCATATATGAATATTCTATGTTTATTGATGGCATCCAAGACAAGAGATGTCATTTTCATTATTATTCAAGTAATTAACTCTTAAGTAAACAAATAGGTGCTAAGTTTTCATGCTTCATTGCGGGTTTTTCTAGATAATCATTGAGTATTTTTTTCATAGCTTTTTATAATAAAAGTTCTCTGTAGTTGGACTTCAAGCCAACCTCTATGACGTGAAAAATGCAGATGATTAAATAAGATTAGGTAAGGAAGTTGCCATAGGTTAACTAACCATATAAAATTATAAATCCAAAGACTAGAGAATCATAATGTTTTTGAAAGTCATCTCAGCCTGCAACAGTATTCTCTTTATTAGCTCCTGAGGTGGTGCATCAGTGAGGGCTAGAGAGAGACTAGATAGAGATGAGAAGCCAAGGGCCATCACCAGTGGTACCGTGTCTAATGGTGGGGGTTTTAGGGTTTGTGATCTTTGGTTCTACCCTATTATCCCTCTTGGAATATGCTTTGCCACTGTTTCAAACAGGGGACAGTGGCCCCTTTATGGTGCTGCTACTGCTGCTTTCAATGCTGGTGCTTGTACACTTGCTTTCTAGTTTCTTTCCGACTCTCCGATTTTCGACTTCTCCGGCATTTCAGCAGATCAGCAGTTCTGGATTTGATTCTGATGGGTTTGGTTTTGGATCATTGCTTCTTCTTTTGCTCTTCTTAGTTCTATATTATCTTATGTGAGCTCTTGTGGTCATCAGAATGTTGCTGCCTGATCAAGAAGAAACTTTTGGTGTTTTTGCAGTAAGTTTCATGGTTATTTGCAAAAAAAAAAGAAAAATGAAAATAGATTTTTGATTTCCTTATTATGTAGGATGTTGTGAAGAATCTGTAAATAATTAGATGGAAACTGACATTTCAAAAAGGAGATGATACGTTCACTGAACTGAAAAGCACCACAAATTTAATTGTTGCACTGGCTGAGAAGTTAAAGGTATTTCCATAGTATACTGGATCATTACGTTGTACAGGAACTATGTGAAGGGTAACCAGAATCGAATTCATCATACGTGTCCCGCTGTCCGTGACATGTTTTGGGATGATGTGATAATGTAATTCTATCTACATTGATATTTCTCGCTCGAGGTTCTCTCTTGATTCGAGCTTTTAGTAAAGAAAACTTGATCGTAACAAGTCATATCCGATATAGAAAAATTTGCTCTTAGACCGTAGGCGATTGGAGTTGCGATGTACTTACTGTGCATGACATGTTTTATTGATTTTTCTGGTTTATATCCTACCTTTTTCATGCAGAAATTCCACCACCATCAGCTATTAAAAAGTCCAGCACCAAATTATTGAATTCGAAGATCATGATCTTGTTTCATGCTACATGATCAAACACAGTCGTTTTCATTAATTTGTCAAAATCTATGGTTCCCAGTTAGTCTCTTCATGCCTTCCGTTTGCTCACCGCTCGCTCATAATAAATAAATAATAGTTGGTCGTGATTGACCTTCAAGCTAACTTCAACCATGTTTATTTGACAAAGTCTCAGTACTCCTAGTAGCGTAATTAGGTTCTCGCTGCATGTGCCTCTCAACCAATTGCGTACGAATAAATAAATACCTTGAGCATCCATAAACAAACTGATTAGAGCTCCAAATAGGTTCTGGGTACAAAAAACATTATACTATATCTGGCCAAAGAAGACAATGCAAGGGACACTCTTATATTTATAGTTGTAGCTGGCAATCTTTTCGTTAACTATATAAAGCGAGAGAAGAGAGAAAAGAGGTCAGTGAAAGGAATGGCAAGCAGAGAGGCAGGGCCATCACCATTGGTGCCCTCCGTCATAATGATCCTACTTGGAATGGTGATCATCGGTCCTAACATTTCCCTTGTCATAGCTCTTCTTCTTCTGATATTACTTCTTGTACAGTTGTTTTCGACTTTCTCTCCCACTTCCCCCGCCCGGTCGCCGCCGTTTTCTCCCGCAGTCAATGATCAAAGCAGTAGCTCAGGCCCTGATGCTGAAGGGTTTAGCTTGGGAGCATTCCTTATAATTGTGCTTTACTTATTTCTGTGTAAAATAGTAGCATATTAACAAACAGCAGCATATATTGCCATGCGTACAGCTCTAATTTAGACACTAATTAATTGATGAGGTATAACAAGTCTTGTGTGTGAAATTTCTCATCCCCATCTAAATTTAAAAACAAAAACAAAAGAAGAGAGAGACGGATGATACACAAAGCAGGAGCTATGAGCTCCTTTCATTATAATTACCAAAGAAAAGCAAAGGGCAAAGGGTATTATGAAAGAATGAGCTAATGGCCATCCTCCACGAACCCAGATCGAAAACAAACACACCAACACACCGAGGGGAGACAAAGAAACAAACAAGTTTCTCATGCTGAAAATAGAAAAATAGAAAAAAAAATTACAATCACTCCAACGAACTGTTTTTTTTTTTTATGCGAGTAAATTTTGAATTACTTCTTGAATTCTAGAATTGATTATTTTTAAATTATTCCTCTTTTTTTTTTTAGTCATGAATAAATGAAGGTTTTTAAAAATAAAAAAGATAATATGAAGATAGTGACAAGGAGTAATTCAAAATTAGCTCTTATTATTATTGTTGTTTTTTTTGGACAAAGAAGACAAAATCACATCATATAACTGCAACGCCTCAAGGGGATTGTTGTAAAGCGATGTGGCCTGCCGCATGAAAAAGAATATTTAATGCAACGCTCGCTCTGCTGTGCTGGGAAATGTTCAGGGACCCGAAAAAGAAAAAAGCACATTTAAAATTTTAACTCCGCGTATCAGTAGCTGAGAATTTAGTCATCTTTTTTAACTCAACATAAATCGTTTTGGTCTCTAAAATTTAAATCAATACCAACGACCCACCCTCTCAAGCGCACACCCTAACCATGGGCATTCTTGTTTGGAAAATATCGTTAAAAAATACTTAATCAAACACAGCTTTGTAATTGTTCTGAAAAACATTTCTACATTAATATTACGTCTATTACATTTGAATACCGGATTTTGTCTAGAATTGATATTTTATCAAGTATTATTTTTTTGATTATTTAGCTAACTAATGATTAATGACAAGTTCTCTTTCTTTTTTTTTCCCCTTTTCGGTTAGGCCTTATTATTATTATTGTTTTTTTTTTATATATAATCTATGTGCATCTATATCAATATATAATTAATATTTAATTGCAAGTTATTCTTATTGAATATCTACTAATCACAATTTTACAAATGCATTGGAATTACAGAGTTTTACGCCTCAGCTTAATCTTTAGCTTTCTCACAAATCTAACATGTTATAAAGCTCACAAATCCAACTCGTTTTAAGGTTTCTCGTTTTGTGGTTTTCTTTTCTCTTCGTGTAAACCTTGTTGAGTTTAGAACATATAAGAGATTTACTAAGACTTTTAAGGTATATATACATTTATATATATAAGAAATGGACTGTGAGATCTTGAAATAAATAAATTTGCATGCGTAAGTATATGAACAGTTAGTTATACTTACCTCCACTGCTAATCAATTGACGACGGCAAGCTGCTGCTGAACAATATGCTTTCTTCTCTGGCGTAATTGGATTTGGACCTTTATGGGAAATATTGAACAAATGAATTGGTAGATTAATAAATATTGAAATAAAAAATTCAACCCAATCTTAGCCATATATTAATAAATATTGAAATAAAAAAGGTCGATATATTTTATCTCCTTTTCTTCAATTCTATTGCATTATTGCATATATTAATCAGCTTAATTAGATTAATATTAGTAAACGAAGTTTAAATCCTCATTTTTGTTATTAATGATTATGCTTATTGAATGCAGAAGAGATGGATCGATAACAAGTCTGGGTACAATTGCTCCATGCTATATCCCAGGTCACTTTTTGGTTGTCACTGGAGTAATAGGCAATATTGGGATTGGAGGTGCTTCAAAGAAACAAGGTAACTAATCAACGTCTGAATTTTCCATTTAACGATATTTTGGAGTTAAAACATCACAACATTCACAAACAACTGCATGCATGCATGAACATGATACATGGCACGTGCATGCAGCGACGAAGACATAGAAGTGGTGAAGCTAATTTGTGTGTGCTGGCTGGACGTAAGTAGCACATTCAAAATATCAGATCTCTCCCTGGGGGTTCTGTATGAAATAGTTTATGTGGTAAATTTGACAAATGCAGCATATGGATGGGAAGCGCCAATCTTTCTCGAACTCACATTCCCTAATGGGAAAGTGCAAAATCGCCAAGTTAGCCTTTCGGAGAAGCCCAGGGGACAATGGATTGAGCTCGATGTTGGCAACTATTTAACAGATCAGAATATTTATGGATCTTCTTCATCTTCATCCGAAACTGCTGAAGTAGGCTTTAATGTTACCCAGATTGCAGGCGACTAGAAATCTGGTCTTATAATTAAAGGTGCTATTCTTAGGCCGAAATTAAACTGACTCCGGATCCCATCACCATCTTGTTCCCGTACCTGGCCGCCACTCATTGGTTGTCTTTTCTATGAGTTGTTAATATTTATTGGATACCTAGATACGGCGAATGTATAAACTTGGATGTGAAGCTAAGGTCTAGCTTTTGATTGGGTGAGGAGTGGTCTTCCTAAGACTCATCACGTATTAGATTCGAATTTCTATGGTTGCGTGAGCTATATTCTAAATAATAATGTATAAATTTATGTAATATATTTATTTTTAAAAATAGTAATTTGATATATCATACTCTTACAAATAAATAGATAAAATCTCTCTATATGTTAGGGAATAAAGTGAATTTTTACCGCATTTGCCTCCATGGCCACTTCGTATAAAATGTTGAATTGTTTTAGCTTAATTCGTGATACGTGTTCTTATAGTTTGCACATCTTTTGTGAGGGCAATTCAGTTGTTGACAGCCTCTTTAACTCTTCACGGTTATAATTGGTGAGTTGATCCTTTTGTTTCTATTTGTAAAAAAATTTCTTCAAACTACATGGGGTCTTCCCAAATATCGGTTCAAATTACATATTGGTGACTCTAATAGTTATTTTATTTTAATTACTTGTTTTAATTTCTCCTCTATTAGTATTAGGTTTTCTTATTTCAATTATGAATTAAGGTTCTTATTAAATTACAATTAGAATTGTCTTGAACTACTATAAATAAGTGGTTCTTATTATGTTTTGAAGGAACAAGTAATAATAAAATTAATTCTCGTTCCTGTTAATTCTTCTCCCTTTTTTCTAAATTCTTAAATTCTTCATCTATTCTCTCTCCATTCTCTAATCAAAACTCTAGAATCCTATCACCTGGTATCAGAGCCCATCCTTCCTGCCACCAATTTTTATTTTTCCTTTCAACCATTAAAAAAAAAAAAACCAGCAACCAAACTTTTGCCAATATCTCTTTACTTATGACTTGAGACTTGAACGGATCCCACCATCCAAACTTTTTCCAGCATCTAAACTTTTTCAACCGAACCCAAATTTTCTTTAGAGTTTTTTTAAAAAAAATTTAGGCATCATGACTGTAAAGTTGAGCAGTTGTCTCAACAGTTTCATGACAGGGTTACAGCCATCGACGACAAGGTTATAGCCTTAGCCAAGCAGAATAACGATCTGCAGGAACTCATGAACTCATGCATAGTATCCTTCAGCAATTGAGCCAACTGCGAAAAGGCAAACAACCAGCCACTGATCAACGACAAGTTGATATATTTACTGGAAGGACCTTTGCTCCTCAAATGGCAATTGCTACCCAATCACCTCTTGAACTTGTTGAACGCATTGGAAGTACTCTCGTGCAAGCTCGTGACATACGACTTGACTTTCCTATTTCTCATGGTGAAAATCTAACGAGATGGATTTTTCAATGTGAGCAATATTGTCGCCTTACTGGATTAACAAATACGGACTTATTGTCCTTAGGTATTGGCCATCTTGATGGTGATGTTGTACTTTGGTTTCATTGGCTAGAGCAAACTATGGGTGAAATGACTTTGGTGCAATTTAAACGGGCTTTGACTACTCAATTTGGGACATTAGAAGAGAATGATGCAATTGGCAGTCTTACCAAACTACGTCAAATGGGGACTGTTCTTGACTATCAACAACAAATTGAAAAGTTGGTTGTTCGGACTAGCAACTTAATTGAGCCTTTCTTCATCAGTTGTTTCCTCTCCGGGTTACGTAAAGATATCAAGGCTAGCGTACAATTGTTCAAACCTGTTAATCTCTTACAAATTTTTGAACTTGCTGGATGTCAGGAAAAGGCCATTGCTTTGCAGGGCAACTTCTCCCCCGCTCCTGCCATCCAAGATCCAATCCCACAATTATAATTAACTCCTACTCCACCAGCACCCTCGTTATTAAGATTGGTTCCCTTTACCTAACATAATAATGCCAAACGTTTATCCTCAGCTGAGCTAGCAGAAAGACGTTCTAAAAGGATTTGTTTCATCTATGAAGAGCAATTCAAGTATGGGCATTGCTGCAAACAACCTCAACTATTGCTTCTAGATGCTGATATACCTCCTTTCAATCCTACAAAACTGTTAAACCATCATTTGGATTGGAAAATCTCGGTCATTGAGACTGGGTAAAAGGTTGCAACAAGCCTATTTTAAAGGGCAGCAAATGTTAGGACTCTAATAGTTTATTTTATTTTAATTACTTGTTTTAATTTCTTTCTTATTGGTATTAAGTTTTCTTATTTTAATTATTGACACGACTCAAAAGCGTTATTACTCTCAAGTATAAGAGTGTCTAGTTATAATATAACCCGGTGAGTTCGAGATCGAACCAAAGGAAATTTTAAATTTAGTAGTAAATTTATTATAACAAAAAAAAATTAATTATGGGAAAAGAAATTAATAAAAATCAAGTTTAAAAATATGCTATGATTACATGATCCACTCTCGGATTTTAAATTATAACAACTCTCTCATATTTGTATTTTGTATTTATCATGCCAATTAATTATTATGCCATTTAATTCTTAATAAATTATTAATGTGATAAATATGGGATCAAGTACTTAATGTGCCACAACTATAGTGAAGTGTTAACATTATGTTAAAATACCATATAAATCGGAAAATATCTAGATTTCTAAATTAACATGACATAAAATAAATTGGTAAAGAAGAAAAATACACAAATAGAATAAATTTTAAAACTCACTTAAGAGAGTAATTAATTTGAATGCTTGAGCTTGAGCCACTGGACGTTAGCCCAGTGGTGAAAACTCAAACCCTTATAATTGTAAGTGCTTGAGTTCGAATCCTCACAACCCATTGTGGGGGTTTAAATTTCCTTCTTCAATTTGAGTGAAGACTACTCCCTTTCAAAATGTGAGTGGAATATAAGTCCCTCGAATATTAGAGAGGGTTAAAATATGGGCTATACTATATAAGATTTGTAAATTCTAGTCCCAATAATTGTCTCATTTATAAATATGAGTTGTAATCTCATGAAGTCTCATTTATAAATATGAGTTGTAATCTCATGAAATGTGAATTGTAATATGAGCATTAGTCTCATTTATTAAAAAAAAAATTAAATGCTTGAGCTTCACATTTCACCTCAGTTTAGAAAATTTAGCCACTCATATTGAAAAACAAAACACTTATTTTATTTAACAAACTTTTGAAATATATTACAAGTTAATTAATAACACAAGAAAAATAAGAAAAATAATTTCTCAGCTTTAGCTTAACCCCTAACTTTCTCCAAACTCTCCTCCTTTTCTGACTCTCTCTGGCTCCCCCTTTCTTTTTCTCTAGTTTGCCTTTTATAGGCAAATATCAACACCTTTTTCTTTTCTTTTATTAATATTTTTTATTTTATTTTATATAATTTATATATATACTAAAAGTTGTGTTGGTCAGGTGGCGAAATGGCCACATGACCATCACACTATTATTGCTTCTTTGTCGTCTTCTTTTTTTTTATTCTTTATTTTATTTTATTTTATTTTTACATCTCCTCAATAATGCATTCCAATGCCTCCAGTAATTTTTTTTTATTTCCGCTTTCAATTTCAATTCCCTCTTTATTCCTGAAGTATTTACAATATAAAAAAAATTAACACACTACAAATTAATTTTAACATAAAAATTTATGAGGGGGTGTTAAGATAATTTAGGAATAATGGGCATATTAATCAACACTAGAAAAGTTAAAAACTAATAATTTTATACTTATTAAATATACACTTTTTAATATTAATCAATTATGAATTAAGGTTTTTATTAAATTACAATTAAGATTGTCTTGAACTATTATAAATAAGTGGTTCTTATTATATTTTGAGGGGACAAATAATAATAAAATTAATTCTTACTCCGGTTAATTCTTCTCCCTTCTCTCCGAATTCTTAAATTCTTCCTCTCCCTTCTCTTTGAATTCTTAAATTCTTCATCTATTCTCTCTCGATTCTCTAATCAAAACTTTAGAATCCTACCATTTTATAACTCTTTCTCATCTTTTGTTCCTAATAAAATATCAGTATAATTCATCGAAAAAGGGGGGAAAAAGCCTATAATTCCTATGTATCACCAACCAGGCAGATACATGTATATCAGCTCCACCGTATGATCCTATACATAATTTCAATAATGATCGTGATTACGACGACGGCAAAGGAAATGGATGCTCAATTATATGATATATTTTGTGTGATATATACACATACATACACATTATAACTATTAATCTTTTACTAAAGTGTTGGGGTGGCAGCAAGAGCTAGTTCTGTAAAATAGTTCGTAAGAAATGTTTGCTGTGTGATTTATTAATTTTGAAAGTTTTCAATACATTTTCTTTATGCAGCCAGGTTAGTTGTCGACATTGCTTAAGCAGCAGGTCGTGAATGGACTTGTATTTTTCAAGCTAATTTGATTTGGTTATTAATAATTTATAGGACTTTGTGATTCTAAAGGATCACGAAAAGTGGAGACTAAAACATTCGGCGCCGCCGCCGCCGCCGCCGCCGCCAATAATTTACTAAACCAGTCTGCCACTTCAGGAGGGTTCGCGTGACTATTTTTTAAATAAAGAAAATTTATGTACAATTAGAAAAGACCTTACTTTTAACCAGTTGATTTGACCTTTGCTATAGAAAAAGAAAAAAAAAAGATAAACCTAGGGGCACTTTCCGAAAAGGAGAAGAAAAAAAAAGTGATGACAAAATTTTTTGTCAATAAAAATCTTTTTTTCAAAATTTCTTCCTTTTTCTTTCTCCTTTTTTTTCCCCAAATTTGTAATATTGCTTGCGGTAGAAATATGCAAATTTCCGAACATTTCCAATTTTTTCTTTTCTTTTCTTTTTTATTTTCCTTTTCCTTTTTAGTTATAAGTCTTGATGGAAGCGTGCAGTTATGGCAATAATATTTGAAACACTGAGTTCTTGTAAGGTTGAGATTATTTATGTTTTAAAAATTATTTTGAATATTTTTATTTTAATTAATTATATTTATCATAAAGTGCCTATAATATGAATTACTATTAAGGATTCTTTCTTATAAATTAACATAATACAATTACTTGGAATACTCTTATATCACACTCACTATTTAGTATATATTCTCTTACCATAGATAAACCCTAAAAATTTTATTTCCATCATCTTAAACAACATTTAGTTAAACAATGAACAAATCAACATTTTGAACATTTTTTGCTTTTAATTTTCAAAATATTAAAAGTATTTTTTTATAGTCTTCTCCTTCTTCACCTTTTAAATAAAAGCATAGCAGTGATCCAAAGGTTCTCCGCATTTTACATTAACATTAAATTTCATTTCAATGTCTGTGTTGTCCTATGTTTGTATTCGTTAAGGTCTTGTCTTCAATTAGTTAGGTTTTAATTAAATGAACTATAACTATATAACCGTATTCTAAATAAATTGATTTCAAAATAGCATATCTAAATTATAAGAAAACCCATTGTATGTACCATTATGTAATTTGCACCGTCACATTTTGTATTTGTTCCGGAATGTGAATAAATCCAAGTAATGTTTTTAAGTCTTCCTCTTTTCATTTTGTTCCTTTTTTTTTTTCATTTTCTTCCTTTTTTGAGTCTTTTTTCGTTGGTCCACTTTTTCTTATACTATTTTTTTTTTCTTTTTCTTTTGGCCAGATGGCTTCTTTTTTTTTGTTAACAATACCTTTGTTAGAAATTAGTGTGTAGAAGCTAATATTGAACATATTCTTTAACAAACAAAAACTAATAACTAAAACTTATGTTAAAGAATTTATTTAGAACATAATTTGATTCCATTGTTATTTATACTAAATTTTTATCAATTATTTTTTGAGTGGGCTAATTAGTCTAATTAGTGTTTTGGGTAAATTAATTTAACTAGTTTAAGTAAAATTTTTTTAGTATTTTAAAGAGTGTAAAAAATAAACCTTAATTTTCTAGGTTTAAAACATGAGTGAAGACCATAGTAAAAGCGTTCGCTGTAATTTTCCGAATACTAATAGTGCCACCCTTATTAAAATATTACTTGTCCATAGAAATCTTTCGATAAGTATGATGATCATCAATAGCAACACGTTTCGGAAATTAATTGGTGGATACCACTATATCAGAGGGCCACACGGTGTTATCATCATTACGGGAGACTCTGTGGACTCAGAAGAACCACCTCTTTCAACTCAGAAGACCAGACTTTTGGATCGTAATAAAAATAAAATAGTGAGAAAAAGAAAGAAAAGCAACGGTTTGAGAGAATAAAATTTGAAAAAGTCTTTGTACGGTGCATCCACGGTGAGTTGTCTGGTTAACCGTGGCAAATTTCTGTTGATAGAAATAACCTTATCTTCCATGTCATGAGTCAATTTAGAAAAATGCCTTCGGTTGAGTGATTTTTAAATATATTTCTTTATATTAGTTGATCACCTGAATTTAAATCTCAAATATTATGAATTAAAAAATTAATTTAAGTTTTACCTTACTTCATAATTTTTTTAAAGCTATTTTCAAAAGTCAACATACATAAAATAATTTTAATAATTAAAGTTTGCATTAATAATTTTTTAAAAACTTTTTAAAAAGAAAGCATTTTTCCCACAAACGAAAAAAAGAAAAGTCAACTTAAAAAGGGCGAACAAGTAGAAGTTTTCTACTGGATGGAGCTCGGTGGGTTGGGTAATTGAGCGTGGGGTCCACGCGGCAGACCCTGCTCGCAATAGGTGACCACACCCGCGCACGGGAAGAGCTTTCATTGCACCTGCGAAATTTCTACCGTAATTAATATGGAAGCACGAGACTTCATCATCAATTCCATAATCGTTATGAATTAATAAAACTCAAATAATAAGAACTTTATAAGAAGAAGATATACATAGAGTTTTCAAAGAGCAAAATACACAGCGGCTTCACCGACGGTGCGTTTCAGATTAAATCAATGAATTTCAAGAAGAAGGCTGCAACAGAGACAAACAAGACTCGTGAAGAATTCCTCGAATACAAGAGGAAGGTCTAATCTCGTCCTCCGTGATCTCTTTCTTTATTTCTCTCGAGTTGAAAATTAAATGATTGGTTATGTTGTGATGATAATTGTTTTATTAAATAATTGTTACTTAAGCTCGTAAACTAATGATTATGCAATATATATATATGCAGAAAACATGGATCGATAACAAGTCGGGGTATAAATGCTTCATGTTGTATCCCAGGTCACTTTTTATTACTTGGGGCAACCGCGATCATTGGAATTGGAATTGCTTCAAAGAAACGAGGTCAGATCAGCGCTGGATCCAAATCTCGAGTATAACATCATTTTTATCTTAAATAAATAAATAAACTTACATATATGCCTGCATGGATGCAGTGATGAAAACGTAGAAGTCGTGAGACTAAGCCACGTATGCTGGATGGATGTAAGAGGCAAGTTCAAATTATCAGAACTGTCCCCGGGGGTTAGGTATGAAATCGTGTACGTGGTGAAGCTGACAAATGCAGCATCTGGATGGGAAGCACCGGTCAATCTCAGACTCTCACTGCCTGCTGATGGG
Source organism: Luvunga scandens (assembly GCA_030449905.1). Classification (NCBI taxonomy): domain Eukaryota; kingdom Viridiplantae; phylum Streptophyta; class Magnoliopsida; order Sapindales; family Rutaceae; genus Luvunga; species Luvunga scandens. The sequence goes on along the minus strand of JASUUG010001138.1, from coordinate 23,161 downwards.
AAAGTGCAGAATCGCCGAGTTAGCCTCTTGGAGAAGCCCAGAGGAGAATGGTTTGAGCTCTGTGTTGGCGACTTCTTAACAAAGATTAATAATGATGGATCAGAGAGTACAGCTGAAGTTTTCTTCGATTTTGTTGAGCATGGAGGCCACTGGAAATGTGGACTCATTATTAAAGCTGCCATTCTTAGGCCAAAAATTTAACTGACAACTTTCATCGTGCTTCTACTCGTGTGTTTGCTTGTGGCCGGCCGCCGGCCATGTTTAAGTTTTCATTTTTTGTTTTTTTTTTTTTTTCCCTACACAATCTAGTTCTAATAGAATCCTTATGTATTTGTTTTACATTCGTAGCATCTGAATGTAAACTATGAAAATTAGTGATATATTTATGACGTATTTATGTTTTGATTCATTTCTTTAGATTAAATTTACTCCAAATTTATTCCAATCGTTTCCATTGGATTGTTGTGTCATCTGATTCTTTTTTTTTTTTAGTTAAAAAATGAAAAATGAATGAATAACTTCGGGGTTCATCTACTCCAGTTTTTGTTTTCTGTGATTTAAGCAATGTTAGATTCACTGAGCACCTTATACTCCCTTTTTATTCATAAGACACTAAGAAATATTACAGTATTTCTACTCACATACACTAACAAAATTCTGTTTTCATTTATTATTTTTTATAAATATTAAAGTATTTATTTGTTTACATCCAAGACATATTAATCAATATAAAATACTAAAATAAATAAAAAGACAACAATACCCTTAAATTTAAATTTATAAATTAAAAATAAAATTTTAGATTTTTTTTCTCTTTCCTCTCACCTTCGTCTCCATCGTCATCAGCCCTCACCTTCATATTCCTCCGTCATTATATTTTTCACCTTCATCTCCACATATTTTAAGAAGAAGAAGATGATATTATTTTATTTTTGCATCCAAAATCAGCAAAACCCATAAAAAGAAGAAGAAGATAATATTTTATTTTGGGATCCAAAATCAGCAAAATCCCTAAAAAGAAGAAGAAGAAGAAGACATAATTCTGTTTTTTCGATCCAAAATGGGCAAAATCCCAAAAAATAAAAACATGATCTTGAGGTTCAAACTTACATTACTAAACCCACTTCATGCTTCTTAACATAAATTATTTCCAGTCTCAAAAAAGTCGCACTACTAAAGACCTAGCTGTATTCCAAAATATACCCAACAAATTCTACTTATCCAATGTCTTTCTCTCTGTTTCAGAAATAACTTTAGCAAGCAAAGTCCATTGTTATTGTGGCTTTTCATGAGCACAAAAGTACTTGAACTCCACACCTTACCTTTTTCCTTCAACATTTGTCAGGGGAGTATAAAGTGCTCAAATAAGGGTAATTTTATCCTTCTAAAGACTTACAAATAAATTGTAAATGAATGGAGTGTAAGGTGCTCAAATAAATTTGACGGTAGTTAAACCATAAAAGACAAAAGTTGGGGTACAATAAAACTGTTGCAACATTGACGGATCCATAACTTCACGTATTATATCATGGGTAACATGATACAATTTGATAATACTTTGTAAATAGAATTAAAAATGTCTATTGATCCGAGATAAAGTAATGCTCCCTGTAAGCAAAGTAATATCCCTTACAAAATAAGTTATCACTCATGAGTTGAAGACATGAAATGATAAAAATATAAGTAGTTTTGACATTAAAATCACAATTGCACACTTATTTAATTCAAATACACATCTTATATCGTAAATAATATATCACCAATCATTATTTACTATGTGTAATGTATTGATTGACTATACTATCAATCAACTAAGCGCAACTTTACTCTTATGAATAACATTACTCTTATGAAAAAATGTACCCTCCTATTCGTATTATATTTAAGCCAAGAGTGACATATGTATGGATGAAAATAAAAAATGCTGACCTGTAAAGTTTGCAAAATTAGATTGTTGTGGCATTTGATTTTTTTAGTTTTTTTGACCTAAAAATAATAAAGACTCAACTAAAAATTACCATTAGCGATTGCCTTTTCATGAAAATTGTAATTTCAATTTTACAGCCCTTGCACAACACGCTTATCAGCATCCTATTTTGGAACTTCACAATCGCAGGGTCTTGTCACTTGCTCTTTTTCTTTCTTTGTATGGCTTAATGAATCGGAAGCCTGGTATTGTCGCTTCCCCTTTTTCTTTCTTTGTATGGTTCAATGAATCCCAAGAAAGCCAAGTGGTGAACCAATTTTTTCACAATAACGAGAGTATAGGTTCAAGTCCTTACAGACTTAAGCTCTCAATTAAGTATAATTATAGAGTTAATTTATAAAATATTTCTCTCTTGTAAAATACAAGTAGAATAGAGATATTCTTTGTATGCGATGATTATTTATTTGAGAAAGCACTGTTTATAAAATATCATGTAGTATTATGAGTTTCAGTTATATATATGATTGTAAATATCAATATATTTATTTGCTGTAATAGCCGTTGTTATTGTTGGATTTTTGATATAGTATTGTTAGATCCTTAATCCAACATTGAGTTTATATGTGAATAATTATGTGTTGCAGATTGTCATATAATGTTAAGCCCAATTAAAAGTGATCTATTAAGGTTTATGATATTATGAGCTTTAATGTATTTTAATAATATGTGGGCCTTTAATGTGTAGAGACCCAATAATATTTTAATTTTATAATGGACATAATTAGAAATACTCAGTGACAACAGGAATATAGTTATCTATATAAGTGGTCATGGTTCTCAAATCACACGTAATTTTTTTATTCTTTCTGATATCCCATCTTTAGAGAGAGAGAGAGAGAGCACAGAAAGAACTAAAGGACTCTCTAAGAGAATATGTAAATTTAAAAGGGTAACCACACAATTCTAAAGAGGAATTAAGTATTATACATTCAGGTACATTTTCGCATAATTTATTATTAATTCTTAATGATATGACATAAATATTCTTAAGTTATAGGTGATAGTTTTTGTCAAAAATTTTTTATCCCAATAATTATAATATATACGATGTAATTCAATAAAGTGCATCCGTAGGATATTTTTCCTCCTACTATCTTCCTCTTTCATCGATACGGTACCGCGTGTTCACCTAATCAAGACTTGATTATAATTGAGCAAATGAAAACCTTTCACGTGTGTATACTCATTTCTTAAAACGAGTATGTTCTACACTTATCTCTATAACGATCCTGTGCATCATAAAGTTATCTAATCCACCTGATGCAAGATACTTATAGAAACTGCAGCGTCACCGAGTCATGATTGACATATATGATTACAAGTTTTGAAAAGAAGTCAACATCTGCATTTACTCAAAGGATCCTAATTCATGGCTCAGAAGAGTATTCCTGTACATAGTAATTTAATATTGAGAAGGTACGCTTCTTTGCCTCTGTCCTCTGATCCTTATCGTCCGTGTACATTATACACGGTGCGTTTTGCTGAAGCAAGACTTTGTCATAGGTGACCAAGTTCGTATTTGATTAGAGTCCTCTTGGTTTTTGACCTTTGCATTGCATAAAATTACAGACATGGCACCCGAGAATTATTGTATTTGATAATACATTTTTAACCTTGACGCATGTTGCGGTATAGGTGACTGAAAAGACTGGCACCTATGGGTGAGTAAATGAAGTATGGAGAGTAACGCGATATTTAGTTGGCTCCCACCCTCTTTGAAATTAAATTTCGCTGAAATTTTCATGGAAGTAATCGGTACGTACCTTTCCTGAATTTTTTTTAGTTGGAATAAAAAACTAATGAATAACTTCACCTAATTATTCATTAATTATAATTTTTTAGTTATTCATTAATTTTTTATTTCGAGTAACACAAATGATATAATTTTATCATACTTTGCAAAATGTATTTAAAAAAAAAAATTCTGACCGGGACAAAATAATATTTTCTATAAAGTGAGTAATATCACTTATATAATAAGGGAAAATTCTATAATACTGTAATGAAAATTACGGCATTAATACTGTGATAGATATAAATATTATAAATTACATATAAAATTAATAAATATAAAATAAAATTAATAAATTCATACAATATTATTAATTACTTAAAAAAATTAACATTGTTTCTATAAAATTTTAGTAAAAAATATTTTATGCATTTACAAAAAAAATATTTTCTTTAATTAAACAAAAAAAACTCATTAATTAAATAAAAAATTATACTAAAAAAATGAAATAAATTTTATTAAATTAGTTACTATAAATTCTACTCGTATTATATTTAAGCCAACAGTAATATATATATTCGTGAATGAAAATTCTAAAATGCTGACCTGTAAAGTTTAGAAAAAGGGTCCAATTGTTCTTAATTGTTATTCTAAATTGTCAATGCGATTATGACGATATCTTCTGGATAAGTGGACTAAATCAATAAAGAGCAAAGCACACGGCATTGGGTTTATTGAACCATGCAAAGAAAAAGAACGAGTGACAAGAACCCTGTGATTGTGAAGTTGCAAAAAAGGATGTTGAAGGACTATTCACACCAGTCAATAAATAAAGAATAAGGAGGCGGTTTAGTAATTTTTTTTATTAAAATGCCCTTAGCACTGTTAACTCTTTTAACGAAAAAATTTAAAATAAGCACATAAATAACATAAATTTGAATTTTAAAAAATTAATTCATTCATTTTACAAACTTATAGTCTTTGAATTTTTATTTTTATTTTTTACAAACAATAAGGACACAACCGAAAATTAACCTTACATATTTTCATAATTGCCATTTCAATTACGTAGTCCTCGCACAGATGCTTATGAGCATCCTCTCGTGCAACTTCACAATCACAGCGTCTTGTCACTTGTTCTTTTTCTTTGAGCGGATCAATAAATCCAACGCCGTATGCTTACGCTCCGTTGATTTAGTCCGTATACATCCGGAAGTTAATTTTTTCTCCTACTATCCTCCTCCTTCATCAGTACGGCACCGCGCGTTTACTTGAGCAAGACTTTGTTATAATTAAAAGTTCCAAGAAGAAGTCAACACCATCTGCATTTACTCAAAGGATCCTAATTCCTGACTTAGAAGGCTATTTCTATGCATACTAGTGTAATATTGCGAATGAATGCCTCTCGCCTCTTTCCGCTGAACCTTCTCGTCCTTGTACATTTGTTTGCACGGGCGACCAAGTATTGGATATAAAACTTCAGATGTCGGCCCTGAGAATAATTATATATAATAATATGTTTTCTATTTTAACTTGTGAGTGGTTCATAATAAATGTGTAAGTGAAATATGAAGAGTAAAAAAATATATTTAAATACATATTTTGTATAATTTTGAATGGGCGCAGGCGTATAAGAAAAAAACACTTAAAAATGAAAATAATGTTCTAAGTAAATTAATACTTAATTCATTAATATAGGTAACAAAAACTTTAAATTTGAAAATCCAATGACGAACTAAATTGTACTAATGATTTTATAACATTTTATCATGCTTGTATTTACAGTAGTATACGGCCTACATTTAATTACACATTAATTCATGCGCAAAGCTGATCTTAGCCTCGGATCAAAATACAGTCCCACCCTCGATGAAATTAGACTTCGCTGAAATTTCCACGGGAGTAAACGGTACTTAACTCTCCTGACTCTCCAAGTCTTCTTTAAATATTCTATCCGCATCCCCCAGTGCTCGTCCATAGACAAACAAACCCACTTGAAATTTCTTTCTCAGATTCCTTCATACAAATTAATTAACTCGAGGGTCGTGTGGATTAGAAGATCAGCGAGAAACAGAAACAGAATTGATGGCCGATCTAGTAGTATCACTTGTGGTGCAGCCTATCGTTGAAAAAGCAATTGAAGCTGCTCTGTCTTTGATCAAAGAAGAGGTTGGTTTGGTGCTTGGCGTAAAGAGTCAGGTTGAAAAGTTGTTGAGCTATCTAAAAAGTATCAAAGCTGTCCTTGAAGATGCAGAGGAGAGACAACTGAACGAACCCCAGTTGAAAGATTGGCTTGGCAAGCTCAGAAATGCAGCTTATGATGCCGAAGACATATTGGAGACTTTTGCAACCCAAGTTGCTATGCATAAGAGAAAGCAAAAGCTCATCGGCGGTAACAAAATTTCCTATCAACGTCATGCTGCCCATAGGATTAAGGAAATTTTAGCTAGACTTAACGTTATTGCTGAGGAAAAGGAAAAGTTTCATCTCAGGATCGGCGTTAACAACAACAACGGCAACTCTCAGAATCATAACCAGAACCAGGAGCTGACAGGTTCGTTCGTTGACACAGCAAATGTTTTTGGCAGGGATCATGACAAAGAAAGAATATTGCATATGCTGCTATCGGATGAATTTGACAAGGAAGATGACGTTTCTGTCATTCCAATCATTGGGATGCCGGGGCTTGGCAAGACAACACTTGCTCAACTACTCTTCAATGAAGAGAGAGTTAAAGAACACTTTGAATCCAGGATGTGGGTCTGTGTGACTGTTGACTACGACTTGCCAAGGATTCTTAAAGGGATGATAGAATTTCATTCAAAGATGGAGTACAGCACTTCGTCAATAAGCCTGTTGGGGACCCGTCTTCTTGAGTTTTTGACCGGCCAACGTTTCTTACTCGTTCTGGATGATGTCTGGAACGAGGACTACAGAAAATGGGAGCCGCTTCAACAGCTCTTGAAACAAGGACACAAGGGGAGTAGAGTTTTGGTTACCAGTCGTACCGCTCGGGTCTCGCAGATTATGGGCATACGATCTCCTTATCTTCTTGAGTATTTGCCTGAAGATCAATGTTGGTCAATTTTCAATAAAATTGCTTTCAGTCACGGCAATTTTTCAAGCAGAAATCAGCAGCAGAACTTGGAGGACATCGGCAGAAAAATTGTGGGCAAGTGCAAAGGTTTGCCTTTGGCAGTGAAGGCGATTGCTGGTTTTTTGCGCAAATACGATGATGTAAACAAGTGGCGGAAAGTCTTGAGCAGCGACATATGGGAACTTGAAGAAGGGAGTTCAAACGGGCCTCATATCCTGCCCCCTCTGAAATTAAGTTATGACCATCTCCCTCCTTATCTGAAACATTGTTTTTCCCTTTGTTCAATATTCCCCAAGTCCTATGCTTTTGATAAGGCCGAGATGGTCAAGTTTTGGATTGCGGAAGCACTGATTCAATCAAGAGGAGGAGGAGGAGGAGGACGCCAAGAAAGGGAAGAAGAGATTGGAATCGAATATTTTGATGAATTGTTGGGGAGGTCATTCTTCCAGTCTTCGAATATCGATGACAAGGTGAAATACCAGATGCATGATCTTTTCCATGACTTGGCACAATTTGTTTCAAGCCCCTATGGCCATGTCTGCCAAGTTAAGGATGACGAGTCATCGGGCGGTAGCTGTTGCTCTCCGGAGACACGCCACGTGTCGTTGCTTTGTAAAGCTGTAGAGAAGCCTGCTTTGAGTGTCGTCGAAAACTCTAAGAAGCTGCGGACATTTCTAGTTCCCAGCTTCGGCGAGCACCTCAAGGATTTTGGGAGTGCCCTTGATAAGATTTTTCATCAACTCAAATATCTTCGTCTGCTGGATTTGAGTGCGAGTACGCTGACAGTGCTGCCAGATTCTGTTGAAGAGTTGAAGCTGTTGCGCTACCTTGACCTCTCAAGAACTGAGATTAAGGTACTTCCCAACTCAATATGTAACCTCTACAGTCTGCAAACTTTGAAACTCATAGGGTGCATTTGGATAATGGAACTGCCCAAGGACCTTGCCAACCTAGTTAACCTTCGTAATCTTGAGCTAGAGGAAATGTTCTGGCACAAGTGTTCCACATTGCCTGCTGGAATAGGAAAGTTAACCAATCTGCATAACTTACATGCGTTTCGGGTTGGCAGCAAGAGTGGATATCGAATTGAAGAACTGAAGGAATTGCCTTACCTTAGGGGAAAACTTCACATATCGAAGCTGGAAAATGCTGTAAACGGAGGGGAAGCAAAATTGAGTGAGAAAGAGAGTCTTCACAAGCTGGTATTTGAATGGAGCAATAACAGAGATGCCAGCCCTCAAACTCAAGATGTATCAGGTGATGAAGAGAGACTACTGGAAGACCTGCAACCTCATCCGAATCTGGAAGAGCTCCAAATCTTTAACTACTTGGGCAATAGCTTACCACAATGGATGAGAGACGGGCAGCTTCAGAATCTAGTGAGTTTGACTTTAAAAGGTTGCACTAATTGCAGAATCCTCTCACTTGGTCAGCTTTCCAGTCTCCACGTGCTCAACATTAAAGGAATGCTGGAGTTGGAGAAATGGCCAAATGATGCGGAATACCGGTTCCTTGGAAGGCTGAAGATTAGTAACTGTCCCAAGCTGAATGAGTTGCCAGAACGCATGCTTAACCTAAAAGTTATGAAGATCAAGAAGTGTTGCTCATTAAAGGCTCTTCCCGTGACTCCATTTCTGCAGTTCCTAATACTTGTTGACAATCTGGAACTGGAAAATTGGAACGAGAGATGTCTGCAGTTGTTTTGCACAAGTAACAATGGCCAGAGTCAACACCGGCTGCTCCATTCGTTTCAGACACTTCTGGAAATGAAAGCTATCAACTGTCCCAAGCTGCGGGGCCTGCCACAGATCTTTGCTCCTCAGAAACTGGAAATAAGCGGGTGTGAGTTATTGAGCACCCTCCCGAATTCACAATTCAGCCAGCGTCTTCAACTTTTGGCTTTGAATGCATGTCCTGATGGAACATTAGTGAGAGCAATACCGAGACCGGGTCTCTGAACTTCATGATCCTTTCCAAAATCTCAAACCTAGATTCATTGCCAAGATGGCCTAATCTTCCGGGCCTGAAGGCTTTGTATATCAGAGATTGCGAAGACCTTGTGTCCTTATCCGGAGAAGGAGCATTGCAAAGCTTGACCTCGCTCACAGTGTTGTCCATACGAGGCTGTCCAAAGCTTGAAACTTTACCAGATGAAGGGCTACCAACGTCACTCGAGTGTTTGATTATTGCATCATGCTCCAGTTTGAAGTCTCTTGGGCCAAGAGGGACACTGAAGAGCCTCAATTCACTGAAGGACTTTTACATTGAAGATTGCCCCTTGCTCCAGTCCTTTCCCGAGGATGGTCTTCCTGACAATCTTCAACATTTGGTCATTCAAAATTGTACCTTGCTATCGCAACAATGTCGAAATGGGGAAGCTGAAGGACCAGAATGGCTAAAAATCAAGGACATTCCTGACCTGGAGATTGATTTCATTTGCAATAAAAGTCCAATTATGGCAAAGAAGAAGAAAGCATCTTGGTATCGTCCATTGGTTGGCCGTGGAGGTTAGTACAACTTCATAGATATTTATGCAAATTGACTATGAGGGCTTCCTCACCTTGACTATATGTGTGTGCGTGTGTGTTCGTGCCTGCGTTGCGTGAATGTAATCCAAGCTTCAAAATGTTTTCAGGGCTAAGAGGGAGAAAGCAAATGGAACAAGGGGAGCCTTCTGGCTTAGCAGGATGCAGTAAGTACTCAATACTTTTACTACAGTTTGTACAGCTAAGTTAATGGTATCAATTATTGGGAAAATTCAGAATTGATATTTGATTGTGTTATTCAGGTACTGAATTTTTACCACTAATAGTAGTAAAAATAACGATATTATATGGTATTAAAATGTTAAATATGCTTTTTGTAGGTCCTTGAACGGCAAGGCAATCGCCAGAACTACATGCATCTTCTTTGCATGCTGCAGGCTGCACTGGTCCACAACAATCCCTTTGAAGAGTTGCACTTTTATACTTTTATGTTGTGCTGTGTCGTTTGGTTTGTTTTCTTTGTCCAAAATGTGGAAAAAAAAGAGAGGAGAATTTGTTTGTTTTTTCTTTTTTCTAGTTCCAGGAGATGAAGCTTGTTTGCTTCCTTCGGTTTGTTTATTTTCTAGTCTCATTATACACCTATTAAATTTTAAGTAGAGATGACAAAACTCGATTCTAACAAATATATATTTATTTATTTTCTATATATCCTTTCTTTTCATGCAGAAAAAGAAAATCAAATTTCATCACATATTTATTCATACTTTTAATTGATCTATAGTAATTTTTCTCAACTAAATCAATCATCCTGAATTGGTCTCTTCATCCTCCTCCATAAAGGGGGCAATGCAAGATATATACCCCGAGTTGCTTTTATTTGCTCACTTGCCTATTTTAAATAATAGATGGTCATGATTGACGTTCAAGCTAACTTCTATCAGTTTTATTTAATCAAAACTAATTAAATATCTAGATGGATTCGGCACAAAACAATAATACCATATCCAGCCAAAGCAGAGAATTATATCAAACATCACTTCTATATATACTAGAGGAGCTACTAGTTAGTTGGTTCATTGATCTCTTGAACCGGTACCAGTGATTTGTGAATTGTGGATGGTGCTTCAAATCCCACTTGCAAGGGCAATGCCATGCAGAGGGGCAGGGCTATCACCATTGGTACCCTCTCTTATGGTGGGAGTTTTTGGATTGATTATCTTTGGTCCTAGGATCTTCCTTGTGATACTTCTGCTTCTGGTATTACTGTTTGTACAATTGCATTCTAATTTTCATCCTCGTCAAATGTAATTCATGATCAAAGCAATGGGCATGATGCCAAAGGCTTGGCTTGGGAACATCTAGTTGTGCTCTATTTAGTTCTGCATGATCTTGTGTAAGCTAACCTCAATCCTCTCGCTTGCCAACGGATAGCAGCGATAAACACTATAAGAAAAACTAATATGATCAGTGGAGGTAAAGCACATAAGTATAAAGCAAACTTACACCATTTTGAAGACCAGTATCTTGGTTAAGAAAGATGGGTGCACTTTGTATAATACATAATCAACAACTAGAAATGATCTACTAATAAATCAATATCCCAATTACCGAAGATCATCTCAAGAAAGGTTTTTGTAGCAAAGTTGTATGCCCTTTGTACTGATCTATTATGGGGTTTCTCAACTGAAAGCAATCCTAAATACAAATTCCAAAGAGAGATAGCTATGTATCTCAGCAAAGGAGCCAATGATGCATCACAAAATGTTAACTGAAAGTGTAAATTGCCCCTCACAAAATGAAGGGTTACAAAGCATAGTCTTTTGACAACGTAGAACTGCATAAAAGCAAAGCAATCAGACTAATGCACCAACCTAGTTCTTTGGTATGTTCTTCCCAACAATCTTAGCTGGTGCTATACGCAGAAGATTTCCGGGCTTACCAGGGACAGCACCTTTTATTATTACAACACGAAGGTCATTATCAATTTTTACAATCTTGAGCTTTCTGATCTTCCTTGTTGTCCCTCCCATTCTTCCAGGCATCTTCTTCCCCTTGTATACACGGCCCGGAGTTGTTCCAGCACCAATGGAACCCAATTGTCTATGACTCTTAGAACCATGGGTCATCGCACCTCTTCTGAAATTGTGCCGCTTAATGCCACCTGTGGGATATAGAAAAAAAGAGAGAACAAATCAGGGTCAATTATTAAGGAATTCAAAGTTACTGACGCAGCAGAAAATACAGTCTCCACTCAAATAGGATTAAAATTTCCATTAGAAAAGAACAGTAAGTTAAAACTAATGCTGATTCACTGACACAGTGATGTTCTACTGCCGGACTCAATGCGATTGATTATAATACACTCAATAACGTAGGAAAACAGGAGTTTCTCCAAAGTTCAATCCCCTCATAACATTGCTGAGACATCTTCTGGTAACTTGATACCTGAAGGCTGCTGTTCAACTTAACTAGTAAAAATATAAAAGCCATGCATCTGCATCTGTCTTTTAGCTTAAGAATGTTGGTAAACTAAACATAATGATTTCTCAACTTTGTTCCTATCCAAGAGTTGGTTTTGTTTGATATCGTTTAGAGCTGCGAGGATTATAACCATGATCCCAGTCAAGAGAGCCACACAAATCACACCATCTGACATATAAAATACTCCCATCCCACAATAGCATAAAAAATCCAGCGTCAATACAGGAACAGTTACATACATTAAAATTCAACCATCTCATCCAAATTCAAATTGAATCTCTCAAAACCGTCTCTCCAATCACTTACAATACCTCAAACAAAACAAAATATTCCCTTCACATCCCAACATACTCCTCAGGGGTATGATTGAAACAATTCTGCTTCACCTGAACTCTGAAAGCACAGCAACTAAAGTGTTTAGTCAATAAACCACCTCCCCACCCATGTAAGTGTAAGTGGAACTCGAACACAAAACCTCTCGGACTATCCAAGTGATTTTATTCACTTGTACTTGACAGCTAAGTGCTACCTAACGACTAGACAAAACCTGAGGCACAAACATACCCTAAACCAAATCAAAGCTACACACACAAACTAAGCTGAGAAAGAGTGTGTGAAAGAAGATACCTTGAAAACCCTTGCCAATAGTAGTCCCAGAAACATCGACAAGATCCCCTTCATTAAAAATCTCTTCATAAACCAGCTTTTGGCCAGCCTCAAACCCATCAATAGACTGTAACCTAAACTCTTGCAAATGCCTCATGGGTATTAACCCAGACTTTTGTAAGTGACCCAGTTCAGGTTTCGTCAGCTTCTTGTCCCTCACTCTCCTATAACCAATCTGAACGGCGTCGTACCCGTCAGTGGCTTCAGACTTAACCTGGGTCACAATGTTCCCTTCCCTGAACCCAACTACAGTGACCGGAACAACAGTTCCGTCGGGCTCGAAGTACGACATCATGCCGAGCTTGGTGCCCATTACGCCAATTCCCGCCTCGTAGCTCATTGAAACTATGTGGGTTCTGGTTCTTTTGGTGGTAAAAATGAGAGGCTTCTTGGGGGAGGCAAGAAGTGTGGCCGTTGTTGTGGGGCAAAATAGGACATTGCATTTCAGAGATAGAGATGGAGGGCAGTGCCCAATTGGTGAAAGTGAAGAGATTGGCATTTGATTGAGTGATTGTTTCAACTTTCAAGGCTAAGAAGAAGAATGAATGAGATTATGAGAATATGAGCTTCAGAGTTTACAAAATGGAAGCTCTCTCTCTTTCTTATCCTTATTTATTAGTTACAAAAGTGGCTCAGAAACATAATACGATACTGCCGAAATGGAAAATTTTATTTATTTATTTTCATATTTTACTTTTTAATTAATACTCGTAATACTTATTGAAAAATTATTTTTTTGCGAGTTAATTGATTTTTTTTCATGACTGTTAATATTTTTTTTCATATTAAATACATTCATTACCACAACTTTATATGGAATAAAATTATCTTATCTATATGAATATTAAATATTTTATCAAAAAAACTGTTATGAAATACCACGACGTGTACATTTCTTAAAATTTTAGATTCTATAAAATAGTATAAAAAATTATATCAATCTCATTTCAAGGATCCACTTATGCTGCAGAAGTTGCATCTTACCACACTTTTTATCTCTATTCTAAAATGACATTAGATGTAAATTAAATACATTTAATGGTTGAAATTAGATAACTGATAAATGAAGCACGCACCGAAAATCGTTGAAGCTAGTTCCACAAAATTCATCCAATTAACCACAGCTATCTTATATGTATAAAAAGTAAAAAATAGGGTTTAACAGATGGTTGAGAATGAATCTACAGACACCTGAATCAAATGAAATTTGTTACAATTTATTGGGGAAAAGATTTTGACGATTCATGTATGTTGCATCTTGGACTGGGTCTGTAAAGAGTATCAATTAAATGGTAGATTTGTTTATGCGGTGGGTGTAATTGATTTCGTTTGATAAGTACATCTTTGACAACAAAATAAAAAAAAGACGATCGCAATATGTTGGCAAGAAAAGATTTGGGTGGTTCACATATGCGCAACTTGGGTTATGTTGGCTGAACGAATTCAATGGCAATTTTGTCATTGCAGCCGGTGTAAGTGATTTCAATTTGAGAAATAATCTAGAGGTATTGAGATCGAAAGAAGACAATAAAATATTCTTGGAATTCGATGGTCGGTATACGAACATCGACTCTGAGAGGAACGATACTGATTGGGAATTTGCTACTGTAGTTGAGAGCTGCAACCCAAATTGGGCGGTGCAAAAAGTTCAGGAACTAGTTATATCTGAAACCAAAGTGAATATTGCATATGTTTGGTATGTTGTCATGTCGTTCAAAGCGGTCGCTACAATTAATTCTTAATAAAAAATGGTTAATGTTTTTAAAAGAGTGTGATGGAAGTAATTAACTTGAGAGGGCCGGTTATGTTTATTTATTAGAATCAAGGAACGCGATATTGTTAGGAAGGAATCATTGTTTAATTTAATTGGAAGAAGCGGTATGTTGAAGGGAGCGAGTGAGAGGAAAATAATTTATTGGAGTAGAAAATGAAGAATGATGCGGCATTAACCTTTCAACAAACTATGTAGGTAGATATTGCTTTTGTTTCGTGTAAAGGGTAATGTAAGCATACCGGTAATTGATGAGACCTTACTTGTTCTTCTTTATTTTTTCTTACGACTAATTATGCATGGACGATGTTAGGGTTATGAATTGGTAATTTAGTTTTGTTAATGGCCTCCACTTGGCTAATGAAAAATATGACTTGCTTGATTATAAAAGTAAGAATGCTCATGCGCTTCTAGGACGAACCCCCTTGAAATGATTTGTCATACTCTTTCAAACAAAATTAAACTTTTTTTTTTAATTACCTGCTACCTCCACTCCAATGGCACAACAATATAGATTAAATGCACGTGAAAATTTGACTCTATTTTGAGATAAATTGATTTGCCTAATTTCTAAACTTGCAGCACCACCTAATATCTTTTGAAGTTGGTTGCCACAGTCATGTATATGCCTTCAATTTTATTGATGTCGTTTTTGACTTGATCAGGAGACACCAAAAATTGAAACTTGACAATAGCTATTTCTAGGGGAAATTGATCGCAATTTCTAGGGATGAAAAATAGTTTGATGATCGGATTTTATGGGGGTGGAAAAGATTTCAATGATATTAATTTTGGGGAGTGAAAAATTTTCGATGACGGCCTCTGAAAATAGAGTCAATATCAATATATATGTGGACCCTTATTTAACATATTTTTGTTCACTTTGTTTACTTGATAAATTTGTATTGTATCTTTCAACAACCGACCGTAGACCTTTACCTATTTTCTAATTTCAACCATTAAATTCATTTAGTTTACATCCAATGACAATTTAGAATGGAGCCAAAAAGTGTGATACATTAAGATAGTTGCAACATAGGTGAGTCCCATTTTTTGAAACCAATTTTTAAATAAAAACTTGCTGCCCCAGTAATTGGGTTGGGCCACGGACGATGAACAAACCCCGTCTTCAATTCGTTTTGGGGCACATACCCAATTCCAATGTTTTTTTTTTTTTAATAAAAAGCATCCATTTTGGTTGAGAATTTGAATATTAATAATAATATTTTTTTTGAATTTCTTAAAATGGAATTATTTTTAAAATTTTAACACCAAAACACAAGTGAAACCGTGACATAACTGTAAAACTCTAAAACCATTGATTTTGTTGAAAGGTTTTTAACAAAATATATTAAAATGAGGACTTGAATGTCCAAAAAAACAAATGCAAACCATGTCCTTTGTGGTTCATCAAACTTCAGGGACCCAAATACTATTACCATGTCCTTTGTGGTTCATCAAACTTCAGGGACCCAAATACTATTACCCATTTATGGTGTCAGTATTCAACTCACAGGTCAAACCATGTCAGTATTCAACTCGCAGGTCAAACCACACAATAGCGAACCTAATAACAGAAGAAAATCAATTGAGTACGCAGACAAATCCCAACTTGTAATTTACAACTCAAGTAATAACATAAAAATTTTAAGTAACTTTCATTTAAAAGGGTGATATAAAACCCAAGTATTTTCCTTTTTTTTTTTTGAAATATATATCCATCAACAGTAGGTAGCGTGCCTGCTCAGCTACAATCTGAGTTACAAACTCCAAAAGATATTCCTAAGTTACGCGCTCTCTTGGGTTTGAAATAAGCCCTACATCAATATATGTGTAACTGTGGCTATCCCCAGTTTATATACTTCTACAAAACCAAAATTTCCAGAAGCCTTAAGCCTGCTGTTTTCATCAGGTTTGTACAGCAGCTCCTTTGGAACCCTCAGATCCATGCGGGGAAGGTTGAATCTCCTCCGGAGTAGATGCCTTGCGGAAAGCTCTTCCCAGCTGAACTCCTTGGTGGGAACTTGATTGGGTAGATCCACCTTTAGCTGCTTTTGTATCTTTCTTCCTCCTCACCTTTTCGGCCCAACCAACAATGCCTGCTTGCACATGCTCTTCAAATATCGCCTTCTTGAAGGAGCTTCCCATCTTCATTTCATTAGAAAAAAGGCAAAAATTGATAAGTTCATAAATTTTATGAAGGAAGAAGGTGAAGAATTCATAAACAGCAGCAAATCAACTCACCTGCGTGACAATGGCATAAAGTGGAAGGGTGCTGTAGCTACAGAGAACTTGAATAAACACCCTACATGGAACCAAAGAACAAAAAGATTGCATGGTGAGTATCGGAAACTTGAATTATTTGTTAATGTTGAACCAAAACTAAATGAAAATGTGAAGCACAAAAGGTCATTGACTTCTACCCAATGACGAGCCTTGGTACAATATAACCAACTTGTCCCATGATGCAGGAGTCAAAGCCATATTGAATCTACAGACGTACAAAGACACTAGTTATATCTGTCCAATCAGTTTACAAAATGATTAAGGGCTTCAAAATTTTAGCTTACCAATATCCAAAAGAAAAATGCAATCTCGAAAGAGTTTTGGAATAGGATAAAATGAATCAAGAAGAGGACAATTTGAGGTTGGTTAAACCAGAAGTGCGCATCTGATGGTTGGACTACTAATTCCCCTTCAATGGCTATATGTTTCTCAGCAACCTCATGGGCCAACTGATTAATGACATGCTCCAGCTTAGTTCCCACGGCAAGTAGAAGCTGCAAAAGCACAAGACACTCAATAAACACACCCATATACACACAATTAATAAATTGACCAAAATTAAGGAAAAAAGAAGGCTAAAAATTACGTGCACCAACAGATTATAACAATAACCAATTCACTAACATGTGTACTAAAAAACAACAATGGAGTGGTCGAGGAGAGAAAAGAGAGGGAGTCAGGAGACAAGTTAACAACAGCAAATTGGGCATCTCTGTTTCTCATACTCGGCAACTATCCAACAAATGTAATTAAAAAGAAGTTGAATGAGTTAAATCACTCATCAATAAAATTGTAAAGTTGCAAGAGCATAAAACTGGATGGTGAATCAAACAATGCTTTTATGAAAATAGCAACTTAGATGCAATATCAGCACATTGACACAAGCTAAAAACTAGAGGTAAACCATATAAAGATTTAAAACTACTCACAATGAAAGGAATGAATGCTATCCAGAAGTACGTGTGCCAATCTGCACAAGAACTGGAAAATATCATGATAAGAACAATCTGATGCTACTATATTCCATTTAAAGATGGAAAAAAGAAAGGGAACTTTGAGAAGAACCCGTGATGGTATTAGCAAATTAAGGAGTGACTGTGGCGGATACAGAAAAATGACTTACCAGGGACTAAATTACATAACGACAAAAGGTTTATGCGTTAATGAGCTTATAGAGTTTATTTTAATAGATTTAATTGGCGCTAAATTAAATAATAGTAAAACTGCCCATATGGGTTACTATGAGAATTTATTTTTTCAATTAAAGTATGGACTTTTCATAATTCTCAAAGTTAAAGTTTTAAATTTTGGGGATTATGAGTTTGTGGGGCCATTTATAAATTTAGGGGGCTAATTAGTAACTCAAGTAATTTTCTCTTCTATTTTTTCAAAATTATTTTCTCCAGTGGGGACTCGAACCCCTTTTCATAATTCTCAAAGTTAAAGTTTTAAATTTTGGGGATTATGAGTTTGTGGGGCCATTTATAAATTTAGGGGGCTAATTAGTAACTCAAGTAATTTTCTCTTCTATTTTTTCAAAATTATTTTCTCCAGTGGGGACTCGAACCCGCACTGGTCATGAGGTGGATCCACCTTATGACCAAAAGTTCTAACATTATGTAGAACTTCCATTAGTGCATTCATTCAGAGATCTATGAAAGAATACAAAATCCAAACAAAGTTACAGCTGTATATATTAAGCAAGATGTGTTTCAATAGTCTCATGACTGGCATATTTCAATCAACTTGAAGTAAATCAAATGGCCATACAAAAGTAACCAGTCTGGAAAAGAAACATGTTGGCAAAATTGTTACATTAATAATGATTTTGTATGTATGAGTGGTCAAGCAAAAAGAATATCAGGCCGCGCCTAAATGTATTTGCAAAAATGTGGACAAAGCATCAACAAGGAAAAGGAAGAATTGGGAAAAAGGAACAGTGTTGACGTAGTTGAATCATTTGCAAGGAATGTAAATAAATGCAATAAATGGACCGATAAGAAGGAACAAGAAATAGGTTGATGGCACAAACACGAGAAAGGGGAAGGAGAAACTCTGGTAGGTTCAGACATTGAGAGCAACTTGACCTTTCAGCCAATGGTTTATCTAAACATGTGGCTCCACAAGAAAGTGATAAGCAAAAATGATTGATACAATCAAAGCCAACAAACCGAGACAGCGCCTCTATTATAGTAAATTTAAGGAAACTAAAACTTTCTTGAATTTTATCAGATATAAAAGAAAACTTTAGTTTTTATAATTGTCTTCTTGCATCTATTAATACTACAATATTTCCACCAGAGATCAGGTTTTTCCTTATCCACATTCAGAGCACAAACCTAATTATTCAACATATTGGAAAATACTGATAAAACTTGATGTAAAATAAGAGTAGTGTCTCCTATTGACTTAAAATAGCAATGTCATTCATACACAGGATGAAGAATAATAAGATGAAAAGCCGTTGATGAAGCATATGGTAGATAAGATGAAGATATGTCATTTCTTATAGTCTGATCATTACCTACCTCCACACTATCAGAACTAAGAGAGTAGGGTACTAATACACAAACTTGAAAAAAGAGGACCAAATCCAAATAGTCAATGTCCTCGAAGGACTTATGTTTTGCCATATAACAGAAAGTATTTAATTTTCAGAATGCCTTCCATTGTAGCCATTAAAATATTCAAACTACCAATTTTACTTGGACTTAAGATACTTATTTTACTCTTAAAGTGTAAATCTCTCTATGCAAAGAACCTATAAATCTAAATCACAAAAAGGTTGATGTAATTATACTTGGCATCAATATTCTAACTGCTACCAGTGCTAGTCCATGGAGTAGCATACCATTAATATTCAGCAACAAGAATATGACCACAAAGATCCACAGATACCAGCTGCAAAGGTGAATTTAGAAGATCAGTAAGCAAGAGCAAATCAGCATTAATGTTCAATGCAATATATCCAGTAGACATGCACTGCAAACAATGGTCAAAGAAAGTTAAAAAAAACACTTGCCTAATACCAACAACTCGCTTGAAATCATCTTCAAGGGCACGTATCATGTATTTGTGAAAATTAAACTTCGGATTTCCTCTGCAATGGGTCTAAAATAGAAAAAAAGATTAGGATTGACTAAAGGACATACTGAATATATTCAAGACAACAACATCCTTGCATTAGATTCCTTACCATGATAAAACCTAGTCGCAATGTCACATAATCGGCTTTTGTAATAGATGCATAGAATTGCTTGAAAAAAGATTGCTGTTGGACAGAAGAATAAGAAGAAAATCAGACTATCAAAGTCCCACATAGATGTATCAAAAAGTACTTTTCTTCTTCTGAAATATAATAGACAGTGTCAAATCTAAGAATATAATTTTTTTTTACCCACTATTTCAGAGAACATAATAAACAAAGGGTAAAAGTACTGCAACAGTTGACCATCAGCTGCCTAAACAGAGAATGCCAATAAATCTATTAGGGAAAAAAAAATTACAAAATAATGTGGCTATGTATGTATGTTTAGCTTTAGACATAAAACAGTTTGTTCACAAAATCCAACCAAAGGCAAAGCCACATGACTTTTCCAATAATGTGGAAATACACTGTAGCTCTCCAACAGGAGATCAATAAGTGATATATGAACATTTCTATATTTATATAACTATATGTGCTGATTCTTTAGGACAACCCTACACTAAAACAACAATCAAAGAAACAATTTCCAGAAGAACCCTAAGTCCAACAGTGGCTCACCCATTAATCCATCGGGACAGGGCTCAAGTCAAATTTGTTTTTTCATCTCAGATGCTCAATCATTTCTTGCTGTGAGTATAAATAACACTGATAAAAGAGAACATCCATATTTGGGGAAGAAAAAGCCCTACAAACTGTTTCTAGTTCTCACATATACTGCCAAAAATGCACCTCAAACAAGATTTTATTTTTCTGCAAGTTCTAGTGTCCAATCAAAATATGATTCTACTAGAAGAAGTAACTCACCACCCATCCCAGCAGAACTGAATTTTTACCATAACCCAGAAAATGCTCTTTGATAAAAGTATGCTGGTGAACATGGGTGATTTTTGTCTTCAAAACTGCAGTAAAGCAGCTTATAATTAACACATGCAATAAATATGAACAACAGATTGGTCTTCAATACTTCTTCGCACAAGGAAACTGCTATAAAATAAGGGAGCAGAAAGTTGAGTTGTAAATATGGTCATATGTTAAAATGACATTAGAGCTGAAATTGTGAAAGAAAAACATGTGCAGAGCAATGCAATTATATCCAATTGGTAATTCATTTTGACACGTTTATAGAATAACCATTTTTTTATTAGAGTAGTTATGAAAGAACTTTTACATGTCATAAACAAAAAGGTTTTGAAGAAATATGCATAAAGCAGATATTTCACTCAATTACTAAGTAATAAATAATTACAAAAGACAGACATCAAATATTAAATTGGTAGTAGCTCCCACCTATCTCAGGATCGAAATCATGTTTTGCAATTGAATCCTCCCAGTTTTTCCATTGACGAATCTATATCATGAAAAGATAGTTATTGAAGAAAGAAGACTCAATACACCTATAACTTTGTAGAATTGGAGAACAAGTAAGAGAAGTCTATTGCTCACTCACCCTTGCTCCAGCAAAAAGAATAGTTAAAACGCAAAAAGTCACGTGGACAATGGCTAGGACAAAGATGAAGATATGAAGATGATGCAAGGCTTCAGTTGACAACAATGGCACCTTATTCTAAAAAGGATAGGGCAAAAACCAATCAGATCATTTAGTTCTAATTCATGAGCAGCTATGCACAATAACTGGAAATAAGTTTGTGTGAATAAATGAAAACAATACACTTACTGCATAACAAGCTCCATACATGTTTCACAAGCACCAATGGGTCAACAAATAATTATACTTACCCTTCGAGCACAATAGCCAAGCTCAGAAGCTGCAGATTCTTCTTCAGCCAGAAGACGCTTAGCTGTACCGGAAATGGAAGAAGAAAAAAAGGTCTGAAAATGTGAAGTCGTGGTACCATGAGACTTCTGCCCTTCTGCATCTGCTGTCTTATTGTGTTTACAAGGAAGCATATTGTCGAGAACATCCTGATGAACGCAGATTTTGGAGATTGTGTTTTGAAATACCGTCAGCAACAGTGATATGAACCCCAACAGCATCAACTCTGCCACCACAATTCCAAACTTCCAATAAATCAAATTTCCAACGAATTCCCACACACAAACATT
Source organism: Luvunga scandens (assembly GCA_030449905.1). Taxonomy (NCBI): domain Eukaryota; kingdom Viridiplantae; phylum Streptophyta; class Magnoliopsida; order Sapindales; family Rutaceae; genus Luvunga; species Luvunga scandens. The sequence goes on along the minus strand of JASUUG010001138.1, from coordinate 1,383 downwards.
TTCATGTAAACATATAACAAAAAACGGAACTTTTTTTGCCCCACTCCCAAATACACATCAAAATCTGTAAACAAAAAACAAATCCCTTTTTAACTTACACATCTTGTTATTCACATACACTCATGCCGTCCTACATACATCACACAATATCATGATGGGAATTTTTTTTTTTTTTTTTTAATGGAATAACTACTAAACTCAAAACCCATTTCGCCCCCCCCCCCCCCAACCAAACTTAAATTAAATTGAAAACGTACAAACAAACAAACAAACAACATTGATCATAACAAATCATGCTGAGGAAATGTAAAATACAAAAAATGCAAACAAGACAAAGATGGTGACATTCTTTGAACTTAAAATTCACTATATTATGAATAATAACAAGAAAAAACTGAAAAGGGTTAAAGGAGAGACCTTCTTTAACTTTTTGAAGGGCTTCAAAGAGTGGTTTCTGTCTTTTATTTTTGAGATAGCGTCCGAGATAGTGAAGCAATCTTTCAACACCCAAAGAAATGGCAACGATGACTGAACACACAGCCGCAACTACCCATGTTGGTGTGTACTCCAACGTTACTCCTTCACCACCACCACCACCCATTGAATTGATCAAATGAGATTTTCGAGGCAACAAGAGGCAAGATTTACAGACACAGCACTGATGATTGATCAAGCACACACTCTCTCACTCTGTTCTCCTCTGTTTTTCTTTCCCCGTCTTTTCTCAGTCTCTCTCTGTTTTATCTATCCGTCTGCTCTCTTTTCATGTGACTGGCTGCTGTTACTCTCATTGGATTTATGTGCATCAAATTCAACCGAAGTCTTACACTTGTTTGTCCTAACTCAACTTAAGATATTATTAATAATCTTGTTTTTTCCTCTTAAATAATCAAAGGGTCGTGTCGTGTGTATGGAGTGTGTGTAAATGGTGTAATAAATAAAGAACTAATAAAGTCTACCGCCAGAATAACAAGTCCTTGGTGTTATGCGGAATAACACAGGCATGCCAACTGCTCTGTTTTTATTTTTCATTTTAAAGGATATATGTAATTATAAATTATGCTTATTGTGCGGTGCGCATAATTGCGTTTCTCTTTTTTTAATTTCGTGCTACGTATATGATATATTACGATCAAATTTTTTTTCTAAGAAAATTTTTGGACGGTGATAGTTTGTGCGAGAGGGGAGGAGTGGGACAATCACAATAATTAGCTAAGCAATCTCTGTGTCCTGTGGTTTCGATATTAGCTGTCAATTTTCGGCGCAATTGGTGCTAGACATCAAATATGTGAACCAAAATATAGTCTACGTCAAGGGGGCCTCACACTAACGGATTCTCTCTCTGCCTCTGTCTCTCTGTGGTGTCTATTCTGTCACCTAAAT